>JAWWMP010000041.1:47276239-47290531 GCA_035047865.1 Dendrocincla tyrannina | reverse complement strand
AGCGCTGGGGCTTCGGCACCGCCGGGACACACAGGCACACACAGAGCGCTGGGGCTTCGGCACCGCCGGGACACACAGACACACACAGAGCGCTGGGGCTTCGGCACCGCCGGGACACACAGGCACACACAGAGCGCTGGGGCTTCGGCACCGCCGGGACACACAAATACACACACACACACACAGAGCGCTGGAGCTCCGGGAACCGGCCCGCGCTTCACGCTCAGAAATGCTGCTACGGGGCTGCTTTAACTTTGTTGTTGTTACTATAAAAGAGAAACTGTCCTAGCGGTAGGAACATTGCAAACCAGCACTACAGGTCTGTGTAGAAACTAGGCAGGAACACGTAACACATGCGGTTTCTCTGACTCTAGAGAGAGATGACTCCACTGTTGCTGTAATCAAACTAGTATCAACGTCTTCAAGCTGAAATATCCGTCTCCAGCATGAATCTTCTCGCCTTTTGTAAATGGAACTGATGTCACCAGAAAACTTCTACAACAGAAGTTGCTTAAGAAAGAACTTTGTATTTTAAGCATTGCGTAAGATTACATCACATGAATAAATATGCATTAGGTAGGCGGAGAATATGTATTAGATAGGCTGGTTCATGTAAATTTTACCCTATAAAAGCTGTTACTTTTTAGTGCTTAATACCCTTGATTTGTGGAAACCTCCAGCTTGCACCCTGCACAGAATAAACAATGTTTCCTTGCTAATCTAGACTCTGTGCCTCTCTGTTTAGAGAGGTCCTAAAGTCGGCCACTAAAAGGTATTAATTGCAAAGCTTTTCTGAAGAGCATTAGAGGTCAGGTTGTCACCCTGTAATTCAGCTGGAGAACAGCTCACTGCACCAGTAAGCTGAAGTGAATTCCTTAACACTTGGGTTGTTTGTTCAGTACATTCTGGCCCTTCTTACAAAGAGATTCCTGTTCGTTTAGTAATTACCTTTGGTTTCTCTTTATTCTCTGGTATATTTTTGCCTTTCTTCCATATACTTTGAATAAAGACAGACAATGCACCCCGGATTTAGCCACATCCTTCTGCTACACCAATGTTGTACAACAGCTCTTCCTCCATTTTCCCCATAGCACGAGATCTGGCTTTCCTGTTTCCATAAATTTCAGTTACGTAATTTTTTTGTTGTCGTTCCCATCTTCATTCCTCAATGCTTCTGTACTCTAACTCATGGTTCTTCTTTTCAATGCAAAACAGATATGGGTATCATAAAATTACAGTGGATTAGCATCTGTCCAAGACTATGCTACTTACCCCGGCTGCTACCATTGTGGTAGTTCAGGGAAAGACAAAGATATGACCTCCCACCAGGCCACCCATGATAGCCTTCAAAACAAAAAAAAAAAAACCAAACCAAAAAAAAACAAACAAAAAAAACCCCAAAACAAACAAAAAAACCCCCAAAAAAAACAACAAATCAAAAACAAAACAAAAAACCGAAACCCTAAACTCCAATAAAACCCCACAACAATAAAACCTAAAAACACTAAACAACTAGACAAAAACACTAAACCTCCAAAAGATGACATTGTATCTAAACTGTGCAACTCAGAGATCAAGAGAGAACCACATCCTTTTCTCCATGAGGGTACAATAATGGCAGTTGTGATCTAAGCTGTACAGGGTATGCCAGTTGCAGCAGGAGTATTACATTCAAGGCAAATTAAAAAGAACTTCCCAGCACACACAAAGTACTGCCACTTTTTATTTCTGGGTAACTAAGACCAGTTCCCTGTTCTGTAGGTTCAATAACATTTAGGATTAATCTCTGCCTAATGATTTGATTCAATGGATTGTGATGTATTAATTTATTTCAGGAGTTGTTTTCTATCTTTATGCAGTCACTAATGTTCAATGATGTGTTGGACAACTCACATCACTTCTGTGTCTCAGTCCCTTCCCAGCCCATTTCCTTGCCATGATCATTTTTTTATTCTGTGACCACTACTAAGAGCTCCAGATGAAAAATGTGAGTGCAAGGTGGAAGTGGTATTACAGTGAAGAATCCCAAACTCTGTAGGACCACAATGAAAAAAAAGAGAGGTGGCCTGGGCTTATGTTACTAGTAGTTCCAAGTGAAGAAATCTTTTCTGGAACACTAAAGATGGCATTATATGATTGTGTCTCTAACAAAAGTCATCATAAAGAAAACACTCCCATCTCACCTTCCCTGCCCACACCCCCCCCCACAAAGCCATCTTAGAGGTCTATTAGTTGAGGGAAATTACCCACCTCCTTTAACCCTCTTTTTGAGCCCATTTAACATGTAGCAAACTGAAACCCTTTTGCCTCAGCCGGAAGATCAGTATGGCAACAGCAAATGTTCACTCTACTCCAAGAGAGAAAGTCTCACCTACATGAGAATATGGGAAATGGAGCATAATTAAATGGAGAGTCAGAAATACCAGAATAACACCTGTTCCTCACCCTCCCACCCCCAAAAAATGAAACAACCCACCATTCACACATTTGACTTATTAAAAAAATGAATATATTTTTAAAGCTGAAATATAAATACTTTAAAGATACAACAAAAAAAGACATAATTTAAGATGCCATTGACACAACTGTATCCTGAACCAGGAAGAGAACTCTTGTGCAAATCTCTTTGTGTTCAGAATTTGTGAAGAGAATCAAAGTTTTCAAGTTGTTTGGTTAGCTATTGTCTTCTTAAAACACATTTAGCCTCAAGACATGGTTTTGTAACATTTTCTTTTCTGAGACTTACAGCTAACTAAAGGTATTTTTTGAGATATCTGCTAGCCTGGTAATACTGATATTATGCACAAGTAAAATTTTCTTTTAATCTCTTAACACTCAAACTGGTAACCAATTTTTACTTATGGCAGCCTGTCCATGATACGTCCAGTGGTTATCTGAGGCTTGATATGAAGCAAACCTTACAATAAGAGTATATAAAAGAAATCGTTTTGTAATTATTAGTAGTGCCTCAGGATTTAAGTTTCTACTAGCTACCAATAAAGGCTGAAAGGCATGTTTAGGAACTTAAAAACAAGAATACAGCAGAAGTTCAGTGCGGGGGAAAAAAAGCATGTATTATTTCCAATGCAGATAGTTTTTCTTTTCTGAGGTTCTAAATGCCTCTATTATCTCCCAAAGCCAGCAAAGAACCCTCTCCACTTTCCACCTCCCTGCTAGTTTTAAACAAATCACAAAGAAACCAGTATTTTGATACACTGAACATTTATTGTCTTTCACAAGACAAAATGAAGTTTCCTCAGCCGATGACAATCCATCAAGATGACTGTAAAGGGAAGAGGGTGCAAAATTCCAGTGTACAGTATACACAACAAATTACCTCCCTGACTACCTTGGAAAAAAGATGATTGATCAACCTCACTGCAACTAAAAAACATGATTATAAAATATTTACAAAAAAAAATAACAGTACAGAAAACAAAAACTGGACAACCATTTGTGTATGAAATGCTGCTAACAGGTTTCTGGCTCCTTAAAAACCTGTTCCACTACCCTCACCAGAGCATTCAGGGAGTGTAAGGATTCAGGCAGAACACAGTCACCTCCCTGTTCCACAACCCCCTTCCCAGAATATCATTTATCTCCCTCCAAGGAAGGGGGAGGACTTAAAAGGGAGCAGCATCGCCTTCTTTACTGTAATTTCCTTTCACTAAGTGGACATGCTAGCTCTGAAAGGAGGTCCCCAGCCACACCCCATCTGCAGCGGTCTCTATTCACAGCACACTGGCAAGTTAACCTGGGGGTAGGGAACTATTCCCTGTCACGTGAGCCCTTTCATTGCTTGCAGGAGGACTTTCCCTTCTCCTCCCTCCACAGTGATCTGATCCATGTTCAGAGGGGCAGGAAAGCTGACTAGGACTACGACACGTCACAGGAGACCTTCCATTTCTTTCATGAAGGCTTCATACACATCATCCTTTGTCTGTACAGAGATAGGGGCAGATGATCCAGCCTTGGGGGCAGCTTTGGTTAACGGGAGGGCAGGCTCATCATCTTGTTTTCTCTGGGAGGCAGCTGAAGCCCCTTTATTCTCCCGGCGCACTCGCAAGGCAGTGGGCACGAAGCGGGTGATCTCTGCCTTGGGGTTGGTGATCTGTGGCTTGGCACTGATCGTGGCCGTGGCTTTTTTCTCAATGGTGGCTGCACTGGTGTCATCCGCCTTGGGGCGCTGAATCAAGCTGGGTGGGGCGCTCAGTACCCCAGGATTTGGAATGGGAGCTGGTGGAAAGAGCCCAGGTGGGGCAGGTCCTAATGGGGGCACCAGAGGTGGCCGTAACATGCCTGGGCGAGGAGGAGGGATACCTGTAAAAAGAAAAGAAAGCATGAGCTCTATTTGCACCTGAGAATTTTAAAACATTTAATCAAAGAAGTGCACAGGCTCAGAATGCCAAGAAAAAAAAAAATCAAAACACCCATCAACAACATGCAGTTGCACTGGCTTAAAAAAAATGTGAAAATATAGTTTTCAATCCTGCACCAAATGCTGGGTTTAAAGTGCTGCTCTTCAGGCTCTGAAAGCCACAGAAGCTTGTATGTGGCTCCCTTTCAAATTTTAAAGTTATAATCTGAAAATAAAAGTTTCTTGACTATCCATCCCACTGGAATTTCAGAGTCAGCAGAAATGTCTAACCCAGGCAGAAAAAATAAATATCGCAATCTTCCACTCATTTAGTGGAGCACCATTATAGCATGCAGAGGTCATTCAGAAAGAGTCCAGCAGAGCAAAGTTTAAGCTCTGAAATTCCCCTTCTGAGGGCAGATTTCTTGCTACCAAACTAAATCAAGCACTTACTCCTTGTTACTTCACAGAAAAATGTAATAGCATATATCACAAAGCAGCCACACAGACAGGAACAAAGGCAAAATGGCAACTGCTTATACTCACTGGCTTGATCACCACAGCGAAAACTGGGAAAATAAAGCAAGAGACTTGGCACTGAAACAAACAGAACACTTTACCTGGTGGGGCAGGAGGAGGCAGACGAGGAGGAGGACCACGTGGAGGAGGACCTGGGGGCAGACCTGGTGGAGGGCCTGGGGGAGGACCAGGTGGTCGCCCAGGTGGAGGGCCTGGTGGCAGCAGTCGAGGCAAAGGCCCACGCAATCCTGGTAAGCCAGGAGGTCTCAGGAACGGAGGAGCTCCTAAAAGCATGCATACAGCAAAAGAGGAATTTAATTCATAGCTAAAAAAATATTTCAGCAACTATCTCATCAGCTAGTAATATGATCTTCAACAGTAACTTGAAAGCTGTATTAGTCAGCTGCCAGATCAAATACAATGTCTAAAATTAACTAAATTTTAAAAAATTAATAGAAATCAATCCAAAAATAAATAAAATATCTAAAGTACTTTAAAAAAGGCAGCAGTTATAAAACTTCTTTGTAATAGTCAAATATAAATATTTTCTTCTGCTTGGAAAAAAGGCTCCTCCCCACACAATGAAGTAATAACTGATAACAGATACTGAGCTGAGTTTGTCAGAATTTAAACAGCTAAAAAACTTTACTCTGTGGCATTTGATTGCTTTTCTGGCCTAAAAATAAGTATTTTTGCTCTTTTACTCCACTTTTTACTTTGGCTTTGATGCTGGCTGTGTTGGCTCTAACAAAGACAATGCCCATCAAGTAGATTTCCGCTACAGGAGCTTGATGCCTCAAAACCAAGGCAGAGCACCAACAGACTGATGACAGATCAGTCCCAGTAATTACCACACTGGCCACATGTACTCCATCTGCAGCACGTTCTGCAGCTTCAAAACTCCCAAACTGACACACTGCCTGTAGTAGTGAGAGCCGGCATCCTTCAAACCAGAGCAAATCAAGGACTCACCTGGTGGAGGGCCAGGAGGAAGGCCAGTGGGTGGGCCTGGGGGCCTCAGTGGAGGGGCTGGAGGTGGTCCTAGCGGAGGAGGCCCAGGCATAGGAGGTGCCTGTATCTGAGTTGCAGGAACAGCCTGTGCAGTCTGTTGCTGCTGTTGTGTCTGGGAAGTTGTAGTAGATGACCCAGTCTCTGCAAGGGCTTCCTCACTGAGTTGCTGCTGCTGCTGCTGTTGTTGTGATGTCTCTTCAGACTCCGAGTCCTCTTCCTCCTCCTCCTCCTCTTCTGAATATTCCTCCACTTCTCTCCCTTCTTCTGGAATTTCCTGGCCTGAATATGAAGATACACTTATAAAATCTGACTACGTGTAACATCTTTGTGAACATCAGAGAAACTTGAGCACACAAAATAAAAGAAGAAGAAGAAAGATTAACAATAAAATGTCAGATTTCTTCCCTTTTAAGTAAAGTTTAACAGAAAATGAAAATAAATAAAAAATAGTAATAGAAGAATCATCACTGTTCCTAGACAGAGCTCTGACAAGAGCTACATGTTCCTGTGAGATCTGAAACTTCTATTACCAACCCAAACTGTAGCTATTTGATCTATGGTTTATGGGAGTTTGTGTGGAGGTGGGGAAACAGGGACAGGGGGTTGGGGACACAACCTCAAAATGAACATAGTCCCCATGTCCAAGAAACTCCCACACCTTTGAAAGATACTGGTGTTTCTTTCTAAAACAAACAAACAAAAATAATCCTCACTCTGTTGGTTAACTTATTTCAGCAAAAGGGTATTTTTACGGAGCACAAATCCTTACAGGTTACAGGTTGAGCACACAATGTTACTCTTTCTCTTTCACCAACAAGTTCATATTTCATTTGAGCAGTTGTTTAAAAGTTAAGCAAAAAAAGGTTTAGAAGAAAAAAAAAACAGTAAATTGCTACTCAACTTCAACTCTGCTATGCAAAGCACACACACTACTCAACCAAAAACCAATAAATAAGTACACCCCAAAATCAAATATCTAACCACAGTTAATACTTTTAGCAGATCAGACAGTAAAATATGTACCCCTTAAAATAAAAACTGTGCAAACAAAGTAAACTTACCAGGGAAACCTTAACTGAAAGCCTAATGGCACATCACCACATATGGTATCCATCTTACTCACCTGCCATTCGCAACATCATGGCCTGGAGTGGAGTCAGTTCTTTCATGTTCTTTTTCTTTTTTCGTGACTTCCCAGGCATGTCTGCAAATCGGACACTATGACCTGGGAAAGCAAAATATGGACAAGGGTGGTAGGAGGCAGGAAAAAAATAATAAAAATCAGATGGAGTTAGGTCTATACCTCGTATGGATAACCCATCATTCTAACATAATCATGCTCCTTACATAAGAGTTACCATTGGTGTTACTGATTATTTGAATTTTTGCTAGCCTAGTATTCTCTATCAGTTGGTCTCCCCCAGGCAAGTGAGTATATTTTATACTGAGGCTTAATTTTGTAGGGTTCCTTGCCAATGCAATGCTTCGGGTGAAAAATGGCTTGTGAGCGATAAGCTAATTCAACTTTTAAGAAAACAGGTTTATCTGAAAATGGCTTCACTCCTAGTCCATTCCAGAAGTGCTTCCTTCTAACCCATGTATTAATAAAAATTCTTCAGCTGGAATACAGCTGAGTTAGAACAGAGACAGCTGACTAAATATATTACGCAGGCATCAGCAGTAAAGAGAACGGATAAATTCTACCAAGTAGAGTTTTCCTTTTGAAAAACCAAGCCCCAGTTTCTAATTTCCCCTTCATACCTGATTTCTTTTCTTCGCCACCTTCCCTCTCCTTGTCATTATCACGATGCAGGAAGTCCTCGCCTTCACTGTCTGCATCTGACCTATCGCTGTCACTATCATCACTACTTTCATCATGCTTATCTTGATCCATGTCCTCAGGATAACCTTCATCTTCACTAGTACTGGACATATCGTCATCATGCCCTCGCTGTCCTGCAGAAAGCAAAGTATTAGGAAATGCATAAAATCCAAATAAACTGGTGTGAAAGAATATTTTGTATGTCTGCAATCACAAAATTCCTCCTAGCAACAGCATGGACAAACTGTCATCCCTTTACTGCTTAGCACGTATTCCTGAAGAATATTTTGGAAAATCTATTTATAAGATTTCCTATTAGCCTCCTGGTTAATTGGCAACTGCTACTACTGCAACTCATTAATTTCTATTCAGCAACTGCCAATGAAATACTTTGACGCTTTCTGCCATGAAATAAAGCTAATCCATCCATACACTAAAGTTTCTAGGGATGACACAGCAAATGTGTGAAAAGGGGGACTAGGTTCTCCTAGCAAACGCGCACTCAGGGTTGGTTGTGGGTTTTGGTTTGGGGTGGGTTCGTTTCAGGTTTTTGTTTATTTGGTGGGTTTTTTAAAAGGAAGAATTCTCTGAGAATGGCTGAGTTTTTTGAAGGGACAGTATATGCAGTCTTTCAGCACTGTTAAGGCCACATGGGAAAATATCCAATCTGTGCACCCTAATGGAAAAAAAGAAAGTACCTGAGAAATGTAATTAAAAGTTTCAACATTTAAAAATATACCTGGTAAACAAAACTGCAGATATTATGAATATATCAGAATCACCTCAGAGGTGCAGTCACTTAAGAAAAGCCCTTCAAGCAGTCCTAACACCCACATTGCCCAGAGAATACCTTGTCTAGGGCACACTGCATTCGCAGCAGCATCCCCACAGCAAAACAGGACAAGGAGAATTCCATACAGTAATAGGGAAGTCCTTACCTGCTTCAGAACTGTAAGAAATCTCCTCCTCTCGCCTTCGAGGAGGCATCTCCAAGTTGAAACCCACTTTACGGCCATACATCTGTAGGACTTGAGGTGGAGGTGGCCCTGGTGGAGGTCCAGGGGGCTTCCTGCCTGGAGGTAAACGTGGAACACCAAGCCCAGGAGGAGGAAGTACAGAAATGGACCTAACTGGTGGCCTGAAATTAAGAAAGGAAATGAGAAATGTAGGAACATAAATGAAAGCAAACATGCCCTTAATAGAATTATTTAGCCTTCTTTCATCATTGCTTATACAGTAGCCTTCTAAAAAGAAACATGAACATTTATACAGATTTGACACAAGGAGTTTATAATCTCATACAAAGACATGATTGCTGAAGATCAGACAAAAGCTTCTTAGAAAGCAACTAAAGAACACACTGAAAAAAAGGAAGGATTGAATCCTACCACAGAAGAGGAATGAAGTAATCAGAGTTGGTGAAAACAGAAGATTATTCAGAAGGAAACTGAAAAAACTAGTACTTGGAATGAAAAAAATAATAAAGCAAACTAGGAGTTAATATGAACTACTCATATAAACTAGCATATGCTAGTAGGACAAAAGACCACACCTATAGCAATTTAAGGGGCATTTCTGTTCAAAGTGGCAGGGTTTTAAGTTTTACTGATATGCAAACAGCCAAAAACCAGAAGGCACAGTGTATTACTCAAATGAATTTAAACAAAAACCTGGAATAGTAGGGAAAGATTAAAAAGGACTTTGGTTAAAAGAAAGTACAATTCACTTGCACAGAATACCCAACTTCCGCAGGTCAGTATAACCTCTGCTTCTGTCCCGTGCTCATCCTCAGTAATGTGAGTACTTCCCTTTCACTTCCTGTCTAAGTTTCTTTTTCCACTTACCCATAGGCTGATGTTTTCTTGAGGATAGAAGGTGGCTGGGCCCCTGGAAGGGGAATGTCCTGTATGAGGATGTTGGAGGGAGCATGAGGCATATCTGGTAAGGGGATACTTTCCACTTCAACATGCTGAGCATTCTGGAAGGGAGTGGGGAAAAAATAAAAGAGAGAACAGGTTACTCCCACAGAAGCTACTCCAGCACCTCATCACCTTCTGGAGTACTGAGCATGTGGGATGTGCCATCACTTGTCAAAGGTGTCTGTTCCTAGGGCATGTTATCTTGCAGCAACCCACGAAAGAAATTTAGGAAACTGTCAACACTAAAGGCTTTCAATGCAAAACAAAGCACATGCAATGCACCCATGAAAGGCTTTAGTATTCAGGTTTCTATATCGCTTTAGACCTTCAGTCTCCAAAACTAAGAGGCTGCAGACAATTATGACTGTATATTGTAAGCATTCAGCAAGCACAAGTCACAGACTGACATATTCCGAAAGAAAAAAAAAAAGCCTTAGAGATCCTCGCACTTGCTCACTGTGTTCTCCAATACATCAGTGAAGAATGTTAGAGAAAGATAAAGAATACCAAAGGCTTCTCATTGTGTCCAGCAAGAGATTTAGGAGAAATTCACAGAAATATCAACTGCACATTCACAGGCTCCCTCTTTCGTTAATACAGAAATAAAAATGCTGTTATTGTTGATTTGCAAGGTAAATTTCCCTTTCCTCCTCTTGTGTGGAATGAGATCAGTATATCAGAGAAACAGCCTTGACAACAATCATACTCTCTTCATTGCAATGCTCTAACTGGAGCTACTATGCAAATTATTATAAGTATTTCATATGGATGACATGACACTGGTCTCTTTTAAAGCTCCCTTCCTTTTTATCTGTCACATCTAGAGAGCAGACAAAAATAATACACTATCACAGCTACAGCACTGAAGTATTATAAGCATTACCTTGACAGCATCAAAATACTGGCTGAGTTGTGATCTCTTCTGCTCATACTCCACTTCCAATTTGCGCAGCTCTTTATAGATGTCAGGGTTCTCCTTCTCATAGAGCCGCAAGATGCGTTCAAAAGTCTCACGGAGTTTTTTGCGTTTATCCTTCAGCACTTTTTCATTAAGTTGTGGCTGCTGTACTGGGTTAAACTCTGATCCAAGACAGCAAATAAACAACAAACAAAATCATACATTACTGTACTGCGCAGCTGCGATGAATGAAACTACTTCAAAATGAACATCTTCCAATCCCTGTTTTCAGGAAGTCTTCAACCTTATGACAATACCCTTCTTCAACTCAAGTTATATCAAACACACTACCCATTCTTTTTATCAGACACGTTCCTGAAAAAAGTATTCTTTGATGGCACCACATCACCTTAAGTCATAATCAATCCCCAGCTATTAACAGAATCTCCCCTTCTAAGAGGAAAGGAAAAAAGGTTACTCTATTTTAGTCTTCTCAGCCATCCCTTAAAACTATGCTATGCATCTACATAAACCACTGCCTAAATCCAACACCTGGTACCTCTTACTCACCCATCTCATCCAATTTTTCCATGTCACGGATAATCTGCTTTGGATCTTTCATCTTCAGTACAGCTGCTCGTACCATCATTCGCTGCTTTTTGTTCTAAGATCAGATATCACGCAGATCAGAAAAGTGTCACAGAGGAGAGACATAGAACATCTGCCACACTCTCTCAATATTTCCAGTCTGGATTAAAAAATGCACACCTCAAATGCCCAGCGAATGTTCACCACGGCACAAATCAGCAGCAAAGGTAATTAAAACTATGGGTAGTTTTAATTCCACTATGTCAATAATTACAAATACTACTAGAATCCATTCACTCCAACAAAACAGATACAATCAACACAATAACCAAATGAAAAAAATACAGTAAAACACACTAAAAAGCGTGTGAGTCTTGGGAGGTTTATTTGTCGTTTGTTTTGGTTTTTTGTATTGGGTTTGTTGCTTGTTTGCTTGCTCTGGGTGGTGGGGTTTTTTTATTTTACTCCTAAGTGCTTACAAAAATGTTTCAAAAATAAATACAAGTTAAAATAACAGGAGGTGATGAAGTATGTTTACTCAAAACAATATTTCTGTTTTCTTAGACTACTTGTTTGGATAGTATTTTACAAAGTCAATCTTAGGATATCAACCAAAACATAGCCTATTCATCAGCCACAGCCCATTACAATCACAAACATGATACATACAACAGGAAATGCAAACTAAATGTTCCAAATCTCTTTTATTTACCTTCTTTAGTTCCCTTTTCCGAGCTTCCTTCCCTAGAGGAGGAAAGAAAAAGAAATAACAACTTGAAAGACACAATCAAATGCATGAAGAACCTTTCCTTTATCAAGACTAGTGCTGTTTCTCAACAGCTCACTCATCTTACAAAGACTGTAACTCAGCTTCCCAGTGATAGAGAAATACATCATGAAATAGATTTTTATTTCATGTGTTTTATATATACAGAAAAAAAAGGAGATACTGCAGTCTTCCTCCCTCCATACCAAAAAAGTGACAATAAACAACAGAAGTCAGAGTGATATGTGCAACCATGAAAAGATTGCTGCATAGAAACTGAAATAGATTCAACAGACAACACACTTTAAAAAAGTGCAGGCTTTGAGAACACATCTGAAACAAACAATTTTCCCCACGAAGTCTGGACTTTCTTTATATGCTTAGCCTTGATAACATCTTGGCACATTACCAAAAATAAAAAAACAGTTAAACAACTCCCTCATCTAACCAGAGCACCACCAAAATCTGGCATATTCCTCTAATTCCTGCCTCAGACAGATTAACTCTGTCCCAGGAAGCAGCTTGCAGTTTAACCAACAGCTAAGTACAAAGGCCTCTGAACACTGATAATCACAGTGAAAACCAAGAGAGAAATACTCAGAGAAGCAACAGCATGAAGCAAGCCTTCTCAGGCAAAACTGAGATATTTTTAAAGTTAGGGAAACTCAGTTCTGATTCACAAGTGAGGATGTTATACTCAGAGAAAGCTTTTTATCTGCTTTTAAAGGCATCCCCCATTCCCACCTGCTTAGCTTTTTTATGGATACTTACGGGCCTGATCCGTGGGATTCATAAACTTCCCACTCTTGGTGGATGATGTAGATCTTCGCCCCATCTTTATCTTTTCTCTTCTGCCTCAAAAAAAACCCTTGAAAAATGAGGAGAGACCTGGAAAAGATGATATGGTTTCAGCTCCTATGCACCAGTACCTTAATTATGCTTATTTCTCTTCTCTCTATCAACAGGCGGCCCTCTCAAAGAGCTCAAATACTTTTAAGGTGCTCAAAGCCAACTATGAGCTCAGGCACTCACATCAAAATCACACTTCTTTAACTAAGTACTACTATTTAACTAAGCACCTACTTATTACTATCTTACTAAGTAATCATTGTAAATTAATTGATAAGTTTGTTATTCACGCTAAGACTCAAATCAAGGAGCTTTGTGCTTACACTATGGAGGGTGCAGGGGAAATAGACACACATATTCTATTGTTCTAAGAGCATATCAGTTTAGCTTCTCACTTAATCTCATAAAAGCTCTCCAATTCTCACCTTTCTGTTTCAAATGTTTCCCCTCAAAATTTCCTCCCTTCCTCAGACTTCTAAGCAGCCACTGATGTCTCCCCCAGCACCCACTGTATCCATCAGCAAATGCCCTGCACAGATCCCTGTTTCCTTCGCCTCCTCAGAGACCACTTGAGTTCTCTGCCTCCACCACCACTATTTCAATTTCTGTTAGGATGACCAAAGAAAGGATTATTCTGGAAAAAATTATTTCCTGTCTTTAGATATTTCTTGCGCTTACAGATGACTACACAAGTGTCCAAACTAGAGACAGCGATGTTTCTTCTCTCAGTTTTGCTCTCCCTCTACCTCCACACCTACTCCCCTGCCAAAATACCGGGGTTTTTTGCAAGGCTATCATATGTCTTTAGGTGGGAAGCTCACCAAATGGAGGCCGCAGTTACATTACGCCCCATATTTCCCACAGTTCTACCATTTATAAGGACAAAAAGAACAAACTTCTGAAACCTAGATCCCAAATCTTCTTAAGACCCAAAAAGCTTCAACGCAACAAGCTTACAGCCAAAGGTGAATAAAAAATTAAAAATTTATGATTATTTTTGGCCACCGACGAACGGGGCAGAAAGCGCCCTCTCCTTCCCCCCCGAAGGAAGGAGGAAGAGAAGGCGCAAACCGCCGCCTTCTCCTCGCAGCTCAGCACCGCCCGCCGTTCTCACCCCTCGCCCCGGCCGGGCCCGGCTCCTCCCGCTGCAGCCGCGGCCTCTCTCAGGCCTCGTTCAGGCCTCGCCCAGGCCTCACCCAGGCCTGCTCAGCCGCGGCCCCGCCGCCATCTTGCACCGGCACCGTGTGGCGGCGCGAACCCGCGCTCCGGAAGCGCCAGCCCCAACTCGATGGTTCCGCCGCCCCTCGCGCCCCCGCGGAGGCTCCGACTCTGTGGTTGGGCCGGGGGCGGGGCTGGGAGGCGGGGAGGGAGCGGGGACGGCCTGGGCGGGGACGGGGACGGGGATAGGGACGGGGACGGGGATAGGGACGGAGATGGGGACGGGGATGGGGACGAGGATGGCGATGGGGGTGGGGGTAGGGACGGGGACAGGGATAGGGCCGGGGATGGGGACAGGGATGGGGATGGGGATGGGGATGGGGATAGGAATAGGGACAGGGATGG
>JAWWMP010000041.1:47212264-47267861 GCA_035047865.1 Dendrocincla tyrannina | reverse complement strand
GAATTGAATTGAATTGAATTGAATTGAATTGAATTGAATTGAATTGAATTGAATTGAATTGAATTGAATTGAATTGAATTGATCAGGCTGGCAACTGCCTCTGTGTTACATTCTGCAGGCTGGAAACTGATTTCAAGTCTTCAGTGTTTGGAGTGGATGCAAATTCTCCTCTTTTAGAACCTCCAACATTTGGAACATGACAGAAAATCATTTGAACAATATGTAAGCAGTTTTGTTTCTGCTTTACTCTGGGTCTTGAGGGAAAATTAATAGCAGATGTTTGAAAAAAAGACTTTATCTGGAGTGTCTCTCATCCTTCTTTTCTGCAATTTGCCAGGTCTCTGATGCCATGACAGTGGAAGAAGTGGCTTGGAGACCAAGACCCAGCTCTGAACAGCAGTGGAGGCTAAAATCAATTTTGCTGTTTCACGCAATTGCAGGCCACTTTTGCCATGGGAAAGGAATGGAGGAAAAGGCAGAGGGTTGAACTGAGCTCTGAGAAAAAAGTCTTTGAAAGCATATCATGGGATGGGAAGTTGCAACTGCTTAGACACATCTATCTGCAGATCTAACCACAGCAATAGCTGATGAAATGTGCCTGCTGCAACCAGTCTGGCTTTACAGGGCTCTGGCACAAGCAAAGACAACAGTAGGAGCAGTCCCTCAGCTGCATGCTATCCTAGGACTGTACCTGCAGTTGGCCCTGGGAGAATTCTTAGGTGCAAGCAGAGGGACATAACTTTATTAGCAGTCAAAATGGAATCAAGATGGGACCCCAAACAAGGAGAACGCTTTGTGCTTCCACCTATCAAGGCATACTTGCATCATCTAGTCACTGTGTGAACTGATTGATACGGGTCACTTCTCGGGGAACTGTAGTCTGACGAAACATTGCATTACTCAGTATTCACATTGCATTACTCAGTATTCAATTGCTTTATCTCTTGAATACAGATGTCACACATTTGACTTTGCTATGTCTATTCCCCCCTCCCAAGAACATGAGTTTCATTCTGTGTAGACCCACCAGTATATACAAATTGAAGGATTAGAGTTCTATGGATGCTGTAAAGTAAATTGTTGTCTAGGACTCACACAAATTTACCAACAAACACCAAAACACAAGAATAATCATTTACAACAGTTCCCTTACTTTAAAGATTGCACACTGGTAAACCAAGAGCAACAAGAAAGTAATATGAAATATAGATAGAAAACAAGGTAAAAGCAAAATGGTATTAAATCTGGTTTAGTTGCCTGGGCAAGCATGTCTCAGAATTTCATGGGCTTCATGTTTCATGTTGCTAGGTTTTAGATGATTAGATGATGGCCTCTGCCATTACACACTGCTAAATCTGATGCACAAGATGATGAGCCTAAAACATCTCCATTTAATCTGCTAAAACCTGATGACATCCAAATTCCTTAAGTCCCTACATTTCTCATGCTAATATTTCTCTTCTACCCAAGTCCTGTACTCCTTGCAGCAGGATTTCCAAGGAAATGGCAGCACTAAGCTTATCTGGAGCTGTTTCAAGAGTCAGGCAGTTCATATAGGTGCTTTTGGCTGTCCTTACTTTTGATTGCCAGCTGATCAGCAGCTTGTACAGTCCTCTTCTGTTCAGATTTCTTTTGGAGAGGTAAGTTGTTTACTGTTTCAGACAAGGAAGTGGATACTGAACTCCAGCTTCCTGAAAAAAACATCAGTGCCTCAAAGCTGGGGTCATTTGTGAAATGTGTCAGTGATTTTCAGCTCAATTGATGACTCCACTGCAAAGTTAAATCACCATGACTAGTTTTCTTAGACCAGTAAGACAATCCCACGACCATAGCCTCAGCCCATCAGTAGGGCTGAAGGATCAGGGGTGAAGAAGCAAGTGAGGCACACTGGAAAGGGGAATTGCAGGCAACAAATGTTTCTTATCATTTCCACAGCGTTATTTTTTGAAAATAGGAGAACTCCATACCTCTGAGCCTTGAGTGTCTGAGGCTCCAGAAGTGTCAAATGAATGCATAAAAGTGAGAGGAGTCTATAGCTAAATCAGAAGTTCCAGTTTATGATGTTGATTCAGGCTCCAGCATTAGACACAGGTAAACAAATTTCAGTCACATCCAAAACCCATGAAGAGAACAGTAAGGCTCCATAGGCTCTCCTTAATTTCACCAAGAAATGACCAGGATGTATTTGTCAGACACTGGGGAACACAGGATCTGCCTGATTTTTTCAAAAAGAAATTTTAAGATCAAGTCTCATGATCCTCTGTTACTAACTTCATGTCTCAGCACAACTTCATGCTTCTGTCCCCCATGTGTGAGATGCAGTCAGCCCGAGATGAGACCTGTGGTATTGCTGCACGAAGTCATGCAGCTGTGAAAAACTGCCATGCTGCAGACACAGACTTTACTGTCCCCTGGGACCCTGCACTGAAAGGAGATATGCAAGGCTGCACAACTACCCACTTTACCACTGTGATGCCTTTCACATCCCACAGACAGACTCTTTCTCACTAAAAATAGAGGTACTAATTAATCTGTAAACAGCCCAAAGTCCCTGTTGTCTTTCCTGAATGCCTAAGGGAAAATCTACCTACACTGAAGAGTATCCCTGACCTAGTCTTCAGAAAGGCCATAGATAACTTTCCTCCTACCTGAATGGGTCCAGGGAATGTCTGTTTTGATGAACCAGGCTGAAAGTTGCAGTCTCAGCCAGCGAACTGCAGCAGAAAGCCAAGGAAGATTGAAACTTCTGTAGAAGAACTCCAGAGACTGAATTCCTGTGAATTCTTCTTGATTGCTGTTCAAGGATATATATCTGGATGCAGCCAGAAATTGTGGACCAAGTGCGTGGAAACGGCAACCACACTAGGAAGAACGGCAGAGACAAGGGCAGTGGAACCACTGTTCTTGATTCTTGAAGCTGGAAAAAAATATAAAAAATCAAGAGAGCAGTCACTTAGATCGTTTTTTGCTTCCTAAAGCTTTCTGCATTTGCTAATGAAACCTTTGCCCAGAAAAGCCATTTTCTCAACTATATCTACTACTTTGGCTTGGTTCCAGGCACAAACTATCATTCCTGAATTATTGTTTCAAGCTCAAAGTGCATTGACACATTACTGTTCAAAGAGACAAAAGCAAGAGTCCTGTACTGCTGGACTCACAGAAACATGGGGATGTGAAACAGGCCCAGTGAGGTCTTTCAGCACAGTTACCCTTATAGCCAGAAAACTATGTGTTCTTGGCCAATGGATACCTTTCTCCCTTCTGTCTCAGAAGAGAGATCATGGCTAAAGCAGCAATACTTTTGTTTACACATATCTCAGTTGTAGCTTGCTGGAGTAGTAGTGGACTAGAATATTCCTGAAGCTGGAAGTGTAGCAACCTTGCAAGCCACTGCATAAATATCTGGGTTCAAGCTGCTGGCAAATCTCATCTGCCCTTGCAATAAGAACTCTAGGGACCCAAATGCATGAGTCCTACAATATCCTTGCAACAGTGCCTGGGATAAATGGAGACTGCAATGAACCCTGAGACATGACATGTACCACGTGGCTTTATCTTTAGTGACCTGTGGAGTTCTCCCAGGTTTCACAGCAAACAGGTAAAATCTGGGTCATGTGGCTCTTGTAGACAAACACAGCTACAGACTTGGCCTTGAGTGTGACCCTGTGTAGGTGCAGCTGGTGAGGGCTGCTTGGGGTAATGAAGACCAGATTGTCCTGCACCCCTACCCTGCATGAGAGTGTGTATACAATACCTTCCACCAGCTGGCAGTGGTACTTGCTGTAATTCCCCACGGAATGCAGATGCAGCCGGTTACCATGCTGTGTCTGAGAGAAGCTTTTGACAAGAAATATCTCATAAGGAGGAATGAGGACTTCCTTCTCAGACGTGTAGTAAGAAAAGCCTTGCATAGCTGCTCCCAGGCAAGTGGTCACCGTGAAAAAAGTTTCATTCCCAAACTTCTGGGCTTCATTCCTGAGGCGAGAGGTGGAAGTGAAACGGCCAAATCGCACCCTGCTGCCCACCGTGGCCTCGATATACAAGTCTTTTACACCTCTGTGCACCTGGTAGCACTTACGTTTCTCCACGCTTTCCTTACTGCTCTGCCATTCCTTCATTATCTGGATAGCTGTTGTTAGGTAGAAGTGAAAATATTTGAAACTGAAGTTGTGTCTGTAGTGCTCTGGAGAGATTCCTGCTGTAGATGTAGCCCAGTTCAGCTGAGAGTGTAGGGAAGAATTCATGGTGTAAGCCATGAGAACTATGGCATGGCTGTCATGCATCTCCCTCAAGAGACCTACAGGGCTTTTTAATAAAGCCTGCTGAGCCATCTTCCAGAGACTCATATAATCCTTGTTAGCAGCTATTTCCTTTTGAAAATAGTCTCCTTGCTCCAGTTCTTCCATCATCTCCTCTCTGCACCCCAGATACTGGTCATCAAAGGAATTCAAAGCCATATCCATCAAGATGTGGGACATAGCCTGCAACACAAAACCAAATTAAGATTAGCATCAGATGTATGAACTTCTTGTGTATCTCTATGGTTGCAAGCCAAGTTTTTCTCTATTCTTTTATTGCTCCTTTGTCATTATTGGCAGAGCAAGCAAAGCAACTTTGGCAAGACCTTCTTGAGCAACCTCAGATTATTGTCTATACACCACCTCAGGCAAATGCCAGAGTTCTTATTTGATGTGGTTCAGTGACATTAAAAACTCCAGGAGAATTGGTCCTTTGGACAATGATGGTAATTTAGCCTGCAGGACAGACCCATGGTCCATTTATAACAATATTCTGCTCAGGGTTACTAGGTGGTTTTGAAGAGGGAAAGAATAAGGAAAACAATGTGCTAGGGGCAGCGTAGCCTGAACTCTCAGAGGTGAATTTCTTCTTCCTGTCCTTTCAAACATCTTGGACATATTTTGGCTACAAGGAATAATGTTCAGTAAAGGACAATATAGTAGCAGTGTGATAAAACCTTTGTTCATCCAGTTTGTCTCAGTGAGACCAGCTGGACTTGTCATGCAAATAAACATTAAACACACGAGTAAGGATTCACACAACTGGGCGCAATAACAGGAAAATAATCTCTAATTTATTCTGCCTATGAATAGACATGCTAATTATGTGTCACAAGCATTTCTAATTAATAAAAAACAGAGTGTAATGAGATCTAAGAAATGGTGAGAGTCATGGTATTGTTCCTTTTTCTTTTTGATCACCTAGTAGACTAGTCAAGTACTGTTGTTAGTTGCATTCTACAAGTAGCTAGATATTCACTTTAATCTCAAATATTCACCTTAGATACATAGTGAAATTGACACTATTCTTAGGCTCTGAAGCTATACCGGCCCATAAACTATACAGAGATTGTTTATTTCTCCATGGTATCATAATTGCTTTGAGGGAAAGCTAAAAGGCTGTCACAAGACATAGAGCAATATTGTCACTGTCCCATCCAACAACACATTGATTTTGTCAGAGTCTCAGCTGAGTCAGGCTGGAAAAGCACAGGAACAATTCCATGAGGTCTACTCACAAACATACTTTATGAAACCATCTGGCTCCAAACAAGAGGAAATTTCCAACCAAGTAGTTAAAAGGAAAGGTAAGAAATGGAACAGAGGAACTGAAAGCAGAGAAGTTAAAACTGAAGTCAAGGCTTCTTAAAGAACATGTTTCAAGTGGAAAAAAGATTGAAAGTTTATTTCAGTAGGGTAAGCAATTTCACCATTTCAAATAGAGAACAATATTTACCCCTTTTACCAGTATTTGTGATGAGATCAGCAACAGGAGGCTGCCCAGTGGCACTGGCTTCCTAGAGTCTACCCAAGACATTGTAAGGAACATTTTATATAAGGAGAGGTCATTTACATCTGTTTCTTTTCCTCTTTTCTGGAAGTGGAAAATTCTTCAGTTCGTAATTTGCACCCAGGTTTTGGTGACAGTTCTTCAAACAAACACCATTCACCAGATTCTTAGAGAAATTCAGAAGTCATTAATCAATCCAAGCAGGCAATTTACTGGTAGAAGTGTGCCCATAATCCAAAAGGAAAGGTCTGGTTGCAACAACTCCATCTGGTGAGTGTCCATCACCTTGATAATTCTTTTAATTCCAGGTATCTGGTGGTGTTCTTGAAAAAATGGAAGAAAACTCTGGCTTGATGAAGTCTAAAGCAATTGTCTCCCGAGGAGCAATGTGTCAGGATGAGTACTCCCTGGTTAAGTGCCTTTTTAAGCCCTATAAAAGAAGTTGGTTCTGATAAAGCCAACACAGAAATGCACGGTAGGTTGGGATCCCATCTGGAAGCAGAGATAACCTAACTCTCCTTCTCCTCCTTATCACCACCTGGTTTCTAATCATGCCTTGCCCATCCTACCCTTACACCACTGCAGAGTGGCACCTTGTTGGACTGTTTACATTGTGTATGTGCAAAATGAATGTGTAAATGCAGATCCTGTACTAAGTCAAACCCCTCTCCAGCAGCTGCTTTCCAGACACCTTTCCAAATAACAGCAGAGAGTTATTCACCTTCAAAGCCCCATGGCTTCTGATAACTGTTCTGTATGGAAAAAGACCAAAGAGCCATCAGGGCCTTGGCTCTGACTAGAGAGAAGTGAAGTCTATTTTCCATGGCCTGCTAGTGATAGGCTGGGTGAGGGGGGCACCTCCAGATATAGTGAGATTCCCTGAGATGTTTGTGCAGATGCTTAGATTCCATGGACAGAGAGTATTTGGCAAATATTGCTGAAACAGGGTGGCAGGTGACATAAAGGTCTCACACTGCGCTGCTTTCAAAGCAGCTGATGCTGCTGACAGTATCTGCAGCTGCTGGAGACATGAGACAATGACAGAAAGAATGATACAAAATGATAGATAAAACCTACTACTTCTCCTTCTTGGAATTTCCCTGTTATCTTGGGCTGTATTTCAGAAAGCAGTTGTTTGGCTGCTAAAACTGGGTCCACAGGAGGGCTTGTGAATTAATTCAGAGGCATCTCCTTTTCTGTTTGTGTAGAGATAAAAGAGCTAAACTGAGTTCCCGTGGCAGCTTGACAAGCATGATAAACAGCCCCACTTAGATGTCAATTCAGCTGTATATAATCCACTTGCAGATTATGTCCCTGTTTTCCCTTCTGACCTCTTACTGTATGTTTAGTATGAAAAGAATCAGGAAAAAAGGCCACTGAGATTGCATTTTCAAATGCTTTGAATAAACAGTGTGTTATTAATTACAATAAATACAGTGGCCATAAGATGGCAGCAGAAGATTTGTAGCAGAGCTTAGAGCTGCATTAACCAAGCAAAAATTGAATTCCTCCATTTCAGCAGTAAATTTGTAACGTGATCTGTGCACTCAGATCCCCAAAGGTCACAATGACTTCAGCCCATGTAGAGATCTGGTGACACAGAGCACATGACATAATGGAGGCCTCTGGTGCAACTTGCCTGAAAAAAATATTTACTGAAAGGGAGAGAAAAATGTAAAAGTAACAGAATGATGCAAATATAGTCAGGAAACTTTTTGTGCTAGCAAAACCATACAACAACAACAAAATCCCTATTTTATTATTACAACAGATATTGGGACTTTGCTAATTTCTCTAGTACTTTTCCAAGCAAAAATTTCACTTCTTCCAATGAGCACTCTTCATTTTTACTAGACGGTGTTCAGAGGAGAGTTTTGCTGTCAGCAGTGAAACCCCATCAGTTTATGCCAATAGAGGAAACAATCACACATCACAGGTGTTTGACCAAGACCTGCAGAGATTTATGAAGTGTCTTCTCCTTGGCCAAGATCAGCATAACCACTACAAATCATAGCAGCTTGCCAAACATGATGCTCACACTCACGCTGGCAGCCATCTCTGTGGACTTATCCTGTGTCCTTGCTTCAGGCCAAGGTCTTTCAGAGCAACACTGAAATGAGTAGATGTTTAATCAGGAAAAGCCTGGCCCTTCTTTTCCTCAGCATCACAGAGTGATGGAATTATGACCTGAATTTCAATGTAGTCACTTCTGATTCCCTGGGGCATAGGATGGGAGGAGGAAGCCTCATGCACTGGGTTCCTGCTCCTCAGGGTTCACAAAAGCAGGCTGTACCTTCCAGACTTCTCTTTAACCACAGGCAAAGGTGGTAGAGAGGAACAGGGAGAAGCAGCACGCCAACCTGCTTTACATAAGCACTGTTTATTGCAAAGTGCAGCTGAGGGTGGTTGCACCAGCTCACACATAACCAGAGAGACTTGGTCTCTGTCAGCCCTTGTCCTTGGAGGTGTGATCTGCCATCTACCTCACAGGGAAGGAAAGCTGACAGAGCATATTAAGGAAGGCTGGGCAAAAACTGCTAAGGTATAATATTAATACCAGAGGACAGAATGAAGTAGTGCAGAGGGAAGACAATATACATATAAATACACATATTATATATATACTTAGACACAACTTGTCTTGAATAAAGGAAATGCTGACCCAACTTCAATCCATTTTTGAATCAATTTTCTTTTTGTTTATTTCAAAACTTTTTTTTTTTAGATGCTTAGATAGTTTATTTTCAAGCTTAAATGCAACAGCATTAGAGAGGAAAAGATTATTTTTTGCTCTGCTTGGATATGTTCAGTTTCACCAGAAACCAGTTATTAAAAAAACAAGAGATTCCAAGTTACTTTTTACAGAGTCACTGAATGCAGCCCACAAATGGAAGAACTCATCTAAAAGGACTCAAACACACTTTTTGGGATTTATTTGTTGTTGCTATACAGGCAAAGTTTGTGTCAGAATAATCAGAAGACTGCACCAGAACCTGATTTCTGTCTATGTGATTTGCACACTTCTATCTTTACAAAGTGGTCCTACTGTGATGCATACTTAGTGTGATTATACTATGTGAAAATACTGAACTTTCCCAGTAATTCTAACAAGGAGGCAGCTGTTCTTCCTTCTTCCCAGTGTGCATCCCAGAATCAGATGCATCATGTTTACACACCTTGTGACATTCTTCTATAATCATCCTGCATTCTGCATGAAAGGACACAAGGTCTGGTTTTGTTTCTAAGACATGCAGTAATTTTCTTGAGACCCATCACCATTTTTTCTGCCTCTTGTGTTCTGGAGATTCAGATGGAAGGAGGTAAGACAGAGTCTTCTGGTGAAGTTCAAAATACCACAAGAGATGTCTGAAGAGAGACTTTATTGATTCACGGAAGAAAGCTAATGCAAGCTCAGTAAGTGGGATAATTACTGCCTTGGCATTCCAGCTGGTTAGGGAGGCAATGGAAATTGTTGCCAGTCTAGATATTTTCCTTCCCTCTGTCCCATCCACAACTGTCTTTCTCCTGTAGGGCTGCAGAGTGTTCCAAGCCAAACAAATGAAGAGACCCTCCCATCCTTAGTATCTCCCAAAGAAACGGTTGTAGGCCAAGGAAAACCCTATTTGGTCAGCGAGATAGTCACAGGGGGGATAGTTTTCACAGCGCTCATGCATCTGCTCCACTGGATTTTTATAATACTCGAAGTACCTGGAGTAGACAAAGACAGAGATACCATTCTGCAGATTCAGTCAATGCAGATGGAGATGGTTCACACACCTGACAGTGACATGAAAGGAGTGATTTTCCAGGGTACCCCAACAGGGGACTGCTCATGCTGAGTAAAACATCTACTTACATGTGGATAGACTGCTTGATCAATGCTGGAAAAAAATGGGATTGAACCCAATTTAAAGCAATTGCTCTGGAGGTTTTATCAGCAAAGGAGGCCACAGAAGCGGCTAGGGTTTGGAGTTTTTGGCCTTCAATCCCATTCCCAGCTGCCCAGGAATATTTTTTTGTTGTTAGTATTATTTCATTGCATATTTACTTTGTTATTTCCTTCTTGTCTTTATTTTTCCTCAGTTTCTACTCACTTTCCCACTAGCCACTATTTTCCTTTAGATAAAGCACTTTTCTCTCATCATCCTCACTTCTGTTGTAGACAGCAACACTATCCCCATGCAGCTAGTTCTTTCTTTTCCACAGGCTAAGCAAGCCCAAATCTTTCAGTTTCAGCTATGCACTCTGGATGCCCTTCTTAGCTCCTCTTCTAGGTTTGGTTAATCTTTCCTGAAGACTGTACACACCACCACAGGAGTCCCATCAACACCTCATGAATTTTTACTTTATTTCTGTATAGGAAATACCCTGTTGTATGTTGTTGAATCCATATTTCTGGATCAACATTACCTAATCATCAAATAATACACCAGGATGTCTGTCTACCTCTATCCTTCCTGATTAATGCTTAGAGCTGAAGCTACTTTTACAATGCTCCACCTTTAAGGGGGTAGTCAGTACAGACAGTACAGTTGCTGCTATTGAATTTCATCTTGGTTTTAATCACTGCAGGTTTCAACATCAGCCAGTTCCTCTGCTACAATACTCTGATCTTCCCCTCTACAGATGGGATCTCCCAGTCTTCTGTTTATTGAAAAAAAATTACCCTTCCAGTCCAAAAATGAATTGAAGAAAAATTCTTTTTGCACAGGCCTCCATGGGAGAATAGCTTAACAATCTCTCCCAGAAAATATGAGAATACTCTTGCGTTACCTCAGATACCTGAAATAGCTAGTATTTCTCCAAATCTTTGTGTCTTGACTTTCTGCACAAGTAGATGTACAATCTACAACTTCAGAAAGAATAGTCACTCTGATCTAGCCTCATTCCTGCAACAGAGCTGTGCTTCCCTTATAGGGAGCCGAGGCAATGACCAAGGTTCTATGATTTTCATTATCCTGAAAATTGGTTGTGATGACCCTGTAGGTTAGAGCACCTTCCAGCTTGTATCTTTCTATCCCCATGGCTAGCCCAGACAGTTACTACACTCTTTCTCCCTGTGAGAAATACTAGTGTCCAGCTATGAGCTCTCAAAAGGGTATTCATGAAAAAAGAACCGTTTATTCATTATTGCCTTTTTGCCTATAGCCTTTTTCTTCAAAGCACGAAGGTAATAACATAGATGTTCTACAAAATAATGCCTTGTCATGTCCTATTGCCTTCCCACCCCCTCTTCAGAACAGGTCCAGTGTCCAATGCTCAGCCCCACTCCTGAGTTGTTACCATTCATAGAGGCTGGATCTCTTCTGCCTCTTCACAAAGGCATTGGCAACTTCTTTTTTAATCTTGATGCCTACCAAGAGAAAATACTGCAGGTTAGAGATGCAGGGCTGTGGTCTATGAAACACAGAGACCAGTCTAACCTCTGAAAATGGAAGGTCTACTCTCTTTACAAGCAGTTGACTACTACAAACCATTCGAATGTTCTATTCATCTCTCCACACCCCACTGTCCACTAACTGGCCTCCCTCCTCACTGCAGCCTTCACATCTCCATGGAGCAAGGGCTTTTTCTGTCATAAACTTAATATCCTTATCATACAGTATGATCTGAATCCACAGGAAAGCTGCAGAAGGCATAAAATATAAATAGAGATAATATTAAGAGAATGGCACCCTCTTTCCCTGGCCTGCTTGACTTCAGAGTCTTGTCTTTCTGTATTTTGACTCAGGCCAAGAGTGATGTGGAGTACCAAATAGCAGACCTTAAAACACCTCCAAATGAGCCGTGAGCAACAGGCAGCACACTGAAATACCAGTGCTCACATGTACAGAGTTCTGTGAAAAGTGAAGGGTGCAAAATAGCAACAGTAAACATCACTCAGGGAGAAATACACTCAGGAGGTGCAAAGTGTTCAGGACCTGGAGAACATGAGAGGTCCTTCAGCCATGACAGCATTTGCCTGTGCTCTCCACTAATGCACCATGTCTGCACAGTTGCTTGTTTGCTCCCTAGATTTGTGGTTGTGCAAATGCCCCACAAGCACTAGGTTTAGGCACTTCATTCCCCATCCCCATCCAGTGATCACCACAGCACAGCCGCGCTCCATGCAATCACCCCACACCAGCAGAGGTGGGCATAGATGCTGCTACAGCAGCAACACAGGCAGCTGCACATCAGCAGCCATTTCAGCATGGAAACTGGCATGTCAGTCGTCGCTGTCACTAGGGGGAAGAAGATTCTGAGACCTCTGCCTAGGGGGAGATGGAGTTTGTTTCCTCCTTCACCGTCGTGAAGTATTTGGCCATGTTTCTCCTTGGAGGTGAGAGGTATCTCCTCTCTAGCAAGCTGAGGTTTAGTCTGGATCAAAAAACTGACTACAGGAACTGCCAGTTAATGAGCTGTCGGAAACCACCACCTTTCCCTGAACACTCTCTACCTGTTTTTTTCTCTTTCCCCATCTGTGTTTGTATTGGCTCACTGGAAAAATACCATCCTTCATGCTCCTCAGCAGCAATGTTATCCTTTAAAGTGTGAGAAAGGAGAGTCAGGAGAGAATGAAAGGGGTTTTCCATACAGATTTCTGCCAGGATCAGCTTGCTGCAAAAGCTGTGAACATCCCAAAGTGTGTAAAACCCTGTGCCCCAGGTGAGCAACAAGAGGGACTGCAGCCCTCAGGAGCAGCCAAGGAAGCCCCTTGCTCTCAGAGTTTCCATGTTGGGGGATTTGGCGGGGATGTCACAGCCCACTGCCATGGGCAGGTTCTGCTCTCTTAACAGTCTGGGGATGCAGCAGTCACTCTGGATACGTCTCTGAAGCCAACTCAGAGCAGAGTGACTGGCCATGTTGCTCCACCAACACAACCCCATGTCACAGAGGGTAGATGGATCCAGCTGCTAACAAGCTGCAGAACTCATGTGTTGTCAGGGGACTGCTCAGAGGTTGTGGAGGTGCAGGCTATGGCACTAGCACACCTGGAGCAATGTCCTGTAGGAGCAGGGACACTGGCCTCCCTCATGTCACCTGCTCATGTGTGAAGGGCAGGCCCTCTGCTGCACCTCAGGGACTGCAGCACTTAGGAAACAAAAAGAGAACAGCTAGAGGGACTCAGCATGGTTCTTGTTCAGCCCTTGAACATAGCAAAGGGGAGAAAGAAGGAAGATATAGTAGAATGGAGCTAAGCATCAGTCACAATGGTATACTCACTGTCAGTGCTGAGAGATCCTGGGGGTTCTTTGGGATCTGGAAGACAGACACACAGAAAAGAGTCTGCTTGTGCTGATTTAGAGTCTCCTCCTCTGCTGCACTCTGTAACTGAATCCCACCGACTGGCTGGGTCCAGCTTCCCCCACTTACCTAGAAGGTCTGTTTCTCTCAAAAGGGTTTTATTAACATCCACCATTGTCTGTTTCTCTCAAAAGGGTTTTATTAACATCCACCATTTTAAGACAGGCTTCATCACTGAAGCAAAATTCATTCATTTTCTCTGGATTTGTTTAATTTCAACTTCCTCTGAGACAGGTTAAATGACACAACAAACATATAACCACTCTGGAAGCAGGAGAAAGACCTTTCTCCTTTTCCCTTCCTACCCTTGCTCAAAGTAAGGACAACTGGAACCAGGGACCATTTGAGCAAACCCCAAATTTGGACAGAACCTGGATATAGCTCAGCATCTCCTCTATCTTTGGAAAAAGACATTTCCTTCAAGGAGAAATCACAAGTCATTAATAGGGAAGAGAAATAGGTCCAAACATTAGCAAGAACTCTGTCCTCACATCATTCTGGCTCAGGGCTGAGATATCTGGTTCACCAGCCCTCTCAGGAGCAATTTACACACAATATTTCTGTGTTCAGTCTTGATCTTAATCCTCAATGCCCCCCGCAAACATCCAAGAAAAGCATCCTCTAAGATCTCCTAACCTTGGCTCTCACACACTGCTCTATTTCACAACTTTATTTCTTCCACTATTTCACCATGATTTTTTCATCAGTGTCAGTTCCACACAAGTTACCAGCTATTTGGCATAACTGTATTTATGGGCAGAAAAAAGACACTAGAGATCAAAAAAAAAAATGAAACCCCAAACCAGCCAACTAAAAAAACCCAAACAAACAAAAAATAAGCAAAAACAAAAAAAAACCCAAACCTTTGTTTGAAAAGGGTTATGTGCAGTTCTCTTTTTAAGCAATGCATGCATTTTTTTGATTAAAAAAAAAAAAACCACACAAAAAAAAAAAAACCAGGAGTTACTCCAAGTCCATTTATCATTCTGGAATATTATGATGACTGGAAAGAAAAGGCAGATATATACTCAGGTGTGAAAAACTTAGAAAGAGGCTGACAGAAGAAAATGCTGATCAAACAAAATATATTTGCCAGTATTGAATCATGACATATCAATGACAAGAACTGAACAGAATTTAAATCTGAACGAGGTAATTCAGGAAAACACAGACCTCTCTCCTGATCAGCTTCTGTTTTTCTGATATAAAGGGAAAACACTAATTTTTCAGATATTTCCCCTCTTCCCTCTGTCTTCATCAACTGTAGAGCTGCTACTACATTACTGTCTCTTCATCATGCAGTCACCATCACTAAATCACCTCCAAATGTGATGTGCTCGTTTCACTGGGACAACTCCCCGGTTTTTAAGCAGGAATAGGAAGGTGTATTTCCCTCCAGTTCTCCACATCCCACATTTCCCTGCACAGGAAAGCTTGACTTGATGCCTATCTCTGTGATCCTACAGCATTCCATGGCTGGCAAGGCACAAAATCCCTCTCCTGGTTGCCAACACAAATCTGCCTTCAGCTCAACCCTCTTATTCAAAAGTAAGCACCCAGCATACCTTTGCCAGTTCACCTAAATGATAAAACATACTAAAATGTTCAAGTTCTCTGCTGCAATTCAGTAAGCAACTGAGATGGGGGGTGAGTGGGTGTTGACCAGTGGCAGAAAGTGTCTGGTAAAAGATGGGTCTCTCTGTTCCCAAGCCCCTCATATCCATGGCTGTCTCTCCAGCAGAGATAGGAAGTTGTGCAATGACTGGTGGTACACCTCCTCCCATCCAAAGCAAAGCACCTCTCCCCAAGCAAAGGGAGGCTAACAGCAAGTTGCAGGGTTGAGCAGTGATCCAAAGAGCCTTCATGGGAAGATGTCCCCTTACCTTTCTCACAACAGCAGAGTGCTGCCAGGGCCAGAGTCACAATCAGCAGTGCCAGCAGACTTCTCATGTCTTCTCTGGCTGCACTGCTCTTCCTAACCTCAGAGCTTTCCTGGAGGTTACTGAAGTTCTCCGGGACTTGCTTTTGGGCAGCAGTTTATATCCTGTAATTGCTTGGAGAGAGCAGGAATCTGGCTTGTGTTCCTATGTCTACACTCCAAAACAAAGCCCGTCCTTTGGGCCAGGGGATACTGTATCCTGGCAGTCATTTGACATCCATCTCAGGACTCGTGGCATTTCCAGAAGATTTTATCAGAGGTTTTGAATGGGACTGTTGAAGAAAAACAACTGGATTAAAAAATCATTTTTCTTATAAACTTGAAAGTCATTCAGTCATGTTGGAAAGGCAGGGGAGGTACCAGAACATCCAATGCTGACCCTTTTCCCCCACCTCACCCTGACTCATTGCCCTGAAGGTAAAGAAACCCATGAAACAGTATGCGTAGGACAAACACAGTAAATTTTCAGGCAGATTTCACAATTTCACCAAACCACTTTGGAAAAATGAGATTTTTATACTGTTGAGAACTTTGGAAGTTAGTTTGAGGGAGGGTCTTTATTTTTTCTTCCTGGAAATCTTCCTAATTTTCAGGCTTTAATTTGTTTTTTCTTGTCTAAAAATCAAATGAACCTTCAGACTCTCAAAGTGTTTTATTCTTCAGGGTTTGAATGACTAAAGTTACTTGGTACATCAAGAGCCCTGCATGGGCTCTTCTACAGCCTATCTATCAATAATTCCACACTCAACAAACCCGCTATCCAAGTTCCCAAAGCCATGTCCCACAAACATCACAGGAATCATAGTCTTTCTCTACCTCCTATCCAGTCCTCCACAGACCCATGTGCAGGGGACGTTTCCAAAGGTTACAGAATTACAGTTTAAAAGGCTCCCAAGGGCAGTTACAGCCCTTAGGGATTTTGCTAATTAGTAGATACACTGTCTTAGAGAATTTTCAGGATTAAAAAAATCCCCAAAATTAACTTCTCTGCAGTCCAGGGAAGGTGAATATATATACTAACAACTTCTAGGCAAAGTTTTTGTATATTTTATTATATAGAGCAACAGTTTAAAAATAAATATCTAAAAAGAATAGGTATTTCTAGGAAAGTTATGCTTCCAAGTGAGTACTTGAAATAGTATAAATAAATACAATCCTAGTAATCCAAACAGCTTTATTTGTCCTTCCCAGCTTTTCCCAAGCTTTCTAACCAGCACGTAGTCTCTTAACTCTGTTTAGGTGTTGCTCATGCTAATGAAATCCCACAGAAATCTCTGGTATTATTATTTATACTGGTTAACTGGAGGTTGGAATCACAAGATATTTCTGGACACAGGCAGCACTAGCCCTGTGCTTTCTGTTTTGGTAACGTCACAGTGTCAAGTCAAACCCAGACACTGCACATTTGTTGATTTTAGGGTATGCAAATTTACTCCTGTTGATGATGATAAGATTCACTTCCTTGGGAACATGCAGAACAAGTGTGAGTGTGAATATACCTAATCCAAATAGGTTTTTTTCCTTAAACTCCTTTATTTCTCACTTTTGCCTCTAGACAAAACTTTAGCAACTGATAGGATGGTTTTCTGTCAGAAGTGTTTTCAATAAATAAATCAATTACACTTCTTTCCAAAAGTTCAAATTCAAAGCTAGCAAATCCTTGAAGCATATTGTGGAAGAAGATGCATATTTCTAATGTGCTAGGTAGATTTGACTCTAGACTTGATTTCACAGATTAGTCTACAACTTGATACTTTATATTACATAGCCTTTTATTGCATGCCATGAATCTTACCCACTTCTATAATTTGCAGGTGTCCGTGTAAGCCTGAAGATGTAAATGTCCAAACCGTTTGTGCTGAACTGAAATAGATGTTATGTCTCCTACACACCACAAACCCAGGAGTGTCCCAGCTGCTGTGGCTGCTGACCAGCCTAGGACAGCTTTGAATTCTTGTGCCTGGTGCCTTTTGGCCTGGGGACAGACTCTGTAAGGTGCCCTGGTGATGGCAAAAAATCAGCCACAGTCATGTTCACTCCTCAGTGGTCCAGGAGGTGCTCAGTAACCTGTGCACAGGGTGAAGCCACATCCTGGTTTCAAATGGCATGTCAACAGTAAAATGCAATTGTTCTATATAAACAAAATCGGGTCTGACCCCAAACCTGGGGTTTCTTTTATTTGTTTACCACCAGGACCCCTCTCCATCTTTGGCTTCTGCAGCTTTCTAGTGCTACCAGAATCATTCCAAATGGAAGCAAGGGTTTTGAAGGGGGATTGCAAAAGGAAACATGAATTAAGTCTGGACCACACACTCCTTTCTATAGCAGCACCCTACATTATGACCTGATGATAGCTGGATAAACAAGAGGAAATTTACAGGCTTCTTCTGTTGCCAACTCTCATCCTAATTTTGTTTTTGAGATTAAATAGGTGCCTTCCAAATTTTGTTTCCTTAAGTGATGAAAGATTATAGATTTAATTTTCAAAAAGTGCCTTCTGAACACCACACCATTATACGATGTCTTAACACTGGGAGCTGAGATTGGCCAGTGGCCTCTGAAAATAGCCACTTGTAGATCCCGAAACAAAAACATTGTAGCTCCTTTCAAACTCACATGATTGCAAGGTAGTAATTTTTTTTTTCCCCATAATCTACACCACAAACTATGGTATACAAACTCAGCTTCTTCATGGAAAATTGCATACCCCCTTTCAAAATACCGTGACTCATGAAAAGACAGTATCAATCCAGCAATTTATTGTGTAGTAAACATCCACATCCTGAACTCTCTCTGATCTCTGCTACATCAGCTCAGCATTAATTAACACAGTGTAGGATTCCATGGCTACATGGGAGAGAAGCAGCAGGCCGGATAACATACAGGGACACAAGCAACTGAATATGTTTCAGAGCCATTGCATTTTTTGGGAGGATACCCTGGACTCCAAGCCCCAGGGTAGGGACAGGTCATCCTTTACTTGTTCCTCCTCCTCCCAAAATAGTGCTTGTAGGCAGCAGCATAGCCATGGCGATAAGCGTAGAGTTCACAAGGGTAGTAGTCCTCACACATCTCCCTCTGACGTTCATGGGGTGCCTTAGCGCGCTCCCTGATCCTGTAAAAGTAGGAGAGACAAGGGGTAAGTCCTGTCATCTTAAATATCTGCCTACAGCCCTTTCCTGTCCCACAACCCCCGACCAGGATGAAGGGTCCGTCACCAGAGTCCATTATCCAGCTACAAAGCTCTTGGCACACCAGCTTCTGTATTTACCACACATAGAGAGTGATGTGACTACAGCAGCAATGTTTTGCCTCCTCGGGTAACCTTTTATTTCAAGGCTAAGTAAGGGAGAAGGGAATGGTTTCTGCCTTAGCATGAGGAAGGGTCCTCCCTTTGCAGTCTACCCCAGCCTGTTCCTTTCAACTCTTTTACTCTTCCCCCAAACCACACATGGAACAAAGACCTGAAATATCCTGCAAAGAGGTCACCTGGTACTGAGAAAAAGGTTTGCTTTGATGGCTTGCTAAGAGATCATTTCTGTGCTTCAGTCTTTATTTTCACAAGCCTTGCAGGAGGCATGAAATTGCCTGTATCTGTATTTTATAAATGAAGCAAGGAGGCCATCAGATGGCCCTGTGATCTAGAAAAGGTCATGGAAGTTCTGCATGAGATCTGAGGACTCAAACCAAACTGTCTTTCTCATCATCCCACATTCATTCCCTCTCTGTTGATTAATTTTCCTGAAGGAAACACCAAAGTCCTCCCAGAACATGACAAGTCCCCAGATCAAAGGAGCCACTCTCTGTTACCTGAATTCTTGCTTCTCCCAGGATTGGGGACTTCAGGGGTACCTCACATTGAGAGAGGGGCTGAGGCTTCTCAGGATTCACCATGGCTACCACCCCTGGTACCAGCCTATGCCTGGCAAGGAGGAACCTCTCCCCACTTCCATCCTTGGTGTCCTTAGGCCAGAACATACCTCTCCTGAGTGATGGCTCCTAGTCTTGTGTCAGCTTGTATGAAGTCATTGGCCCTCCGCCTATTGATGAAGGGATCTGAGAAGGCAAGGAGTTATTCAGAATAGGTAGACACTTTTTCAATGCCAGAATGCAACAAAAGCTAGCTTTCACCTTTTTAACAGCCTCCTTGTCCACCCTCCCATGCACAGTGAAACCCATGACCTTTTACCTCTTCCCCGCCCACCTCCCCACCCCACATTGGTTCATGCACAGGCTCTCCCGGTGGCTGATGCAGCCTGTATGGAAGTGCACATGCTGCTCTTGCTCTGCTGTTACTCAAGTCACACAGAGGAATGCTTCTGTAATTTTGCTCCCACAGCCTCTCTAAGTGAGTGGAGTTTGGTGAAGAAGAGGTAGGCACCAATCTGCACAGACCATGGGAGGTCTGAGCACACTTAGAATTACAGGAATTGTGAAATTATGGGTAAAACCAGGAAGGGGTTGGGTAAATCTCTCTGCCTCCAAGGTTAGGCAGTCACTGAACAGTCTGTGTGTCAGTTCTGGACTGAGGTGCCTGAAGGTCCCTTCTGACCTTTTTGAGAAACACCACAGCCCTGTTGCAGAGTTCAGGAGCTTGTGGATGTCTTTGGTATTGGCTCCCACACGTGCCTTTGTGCTTCTGACTATCTGCTTTGTGAAGCCTTTCTTACAGATGACCAAATTTCTTTTTAGTTTTGGTCCATCTGTTCTCTAACCTCTCCAGGACATTGCTTGTTCCAGACTGAGACTCTCCACCCTTTCATGCTTTTCCTGTGACACTCTCTTCCAGCCGAAGGATCTCCCATACTCATACATCCCACCTGCTTCCAGGGTGCTTAGAGTAAGGCTCTCCTTGTTCTTGGGGGAGAATAAATTTTTAACTGGTTTCTGCAGTACCTCTTTCCATGCTTCTCCCAGAGCTTTTTGAGCAATGTCCTTTCCTAGTGTCCATTAATCTGGTTTTGGTACATGCAACAGAGACCTAAGCTCTGTTTGCCAATTTTGTTTTCCAGTTTGCATTATATTCTATGCAAAATGTTGGTATGCACTTGTGAAGTCTTTTTTTAACTCTCTCCCTTTTTATCCTGAAACTCCATTACCCAGTAAATTCAGTTTCCCCGGGCTAACTGGTTCTACCTATTTAATTCCTACAGTAAAGTACAAGGAAATAATCTTGGACACATCTGTAGTACACTTCAAACTCAAGAAAATAGTAAAGCAGTCTCTTACAATAATGCTCATGGGACTCCGTGCTCTCATGGGACTCTGGGGAAAGAAAGAGGAAAAAACACTGTATTGATAGGATTCAGTCTTTCACACACTGCAGATCAATAGAACACATATACAAATCAGAGAAGCCAGGTTTTAAGGCACTGTTTAAAAGGAAGAGAAAGGGATAAGAGGTGTGACCTAGAATTTATAGAAGTTTAGATTGTTCAGGGGTTTAATATGGAGCCACTTGGTGTTTTAGTCAGGACTTCCAAAGTTGTGCTTGGTCATCCAGTCTGATTCTCAAGAATAGTTCCTCATTCTGCTCCTGACGCTACAGTGGGTATGACACCTGCTTACCTTCAAAGTTTGCCTGTGTTCTTAGGCAATGGATTAGCAAAGCGAAATGCACTGTGGATGAAGCAGCATCTTAATTCCACCAGTACACCACAAAACTGTGTGCCTCACAAGAAAAGGGGCTAACATTTCAAAAGAAAAAGGAAAATCTTCCTATTAACACAGAATAATTAAGAATAAGCACTCTTATTGTAGTTCAGACAAAAAAAAGGCAGAAAGAGGACCAGTCTGTGAGGTGTGCTTGAACAGAGAGGAAGGGGCTGAAGCATTCTGGACCACAAATCCCAATGACAGGAGCTGACAGCTCTAGATCAGGAATAGGAGGATCTGACACTAGGGCAGGAAAGCAAGCAAGAGATCGAGTTAAGGGCAAAGAAGACAAAAAGTTACATAACAAGTATCTGAAAAGACCCAAAAATATCTGCAGGTTTGAAATTGTCATTCTACCCAGTAATAAAGGTCACCTACCATAGCAAGTGGCAGCCATCACCAGGACAGCCAGAAACGTAAGGATGATGAGAGTGCGCATTGTGCCAGTGCAGGAAGGAATCTCTCACTCTGTCTTTCTCACTGTGTTTTGCTTTCTTCCCACTGAGGGCAGCTGGAGATCCTGGGCTGACTGCAAAATTAGCCATGGAATGTTTATTAAGAAAACATAACTAGAAGGGGGCCCATGAAAGAGCCTGGACAGGATGATGGCTAGCTAGTGCACTCCCTATGAAGCATTACGAAACATCCTCTATTAGCAGATTGAATTGGGTTTTGGGAAGAAGGGGGCATGCCCCCTTCCTCTCCCAGTTCAGGGCTGGAAGCCACACTCCAGAGGCAAACATGTCACTAGCACTCCACACTCATAAAAGCTGGCCTGCGCAAGTGGAAGGAATTTCAGGGACTGCCAGGGGTCCGAAGGCAGAGGTGTGTGCTGATCCCAAATGTAAATGTTTGCCTTTCTAATTTTTCCTCTGATCTGCCCTCTTTGCTCTCACCATTTTCTGTCTGGATACAACCAGCCCAAACTGTTTTGTCAGCTTTACTGATGGAGACATGGAGAACAAAGCTTCAAACACTCCTGCCTCGCTCAGTCCCCCTCTCTCCAGTTGGCCCTTGCTGCAATTTCAGTCTGCCAGTCATCAGAGGAGGAATACAATCCTAGTGCCCTTTCCTGTCTCCAACTCCATTGCTCCAGGAGCAACAAGCAGCAACCTAAGAGAATCCCCTCCGCTGGAAAGATTATGGTTTTTGCATTGAGATGACAGCAGCACCCATAACTCTCTCTCGGAAGGTTGTCACTGTGGTACTGACCCTACACTCCTTTTCCAGCCCAAGGAGGAGCATCTTGTTGGAGGCAGAGGTAACCATGAGAGGTAACTCCAGGACTGATGTCTCTCTGGTCTAGCACTAGCAGTCCTTGCCCCACTGGGCACCACAGTCAGATGCCAACGCAAGCCTTTTCAGCTGGGACAACTCTCCAAGGCCATCAGTTTTTTAGCACCTAAAAGAATTTGTCTGGGACCGGAATCATGGACAGCAGAGATGGACAAAACATCAAGAGTTCCACTTTCCAGCTCTAGAAAAGTAGAAAAGAGTGAAAGAAGAAAGAAGGAGTTACAGAGATGGCCAACCCTGCTGGATGAAAAACTAAGAGGAGTAGTTTGCTAGAGGAAAACTAGCGAAGGAAGGTGGATACCCAGTGCCTGCCAGCCCTCCCCTAATGGCAGTGGTGGGGCTGGGACCCTGCACAGTGACTGGAGATGGGCCTAGGGCACAGAAATCATTCTTATGCATGAAGCAAGCTGTGATGACTGCCTGCTTTGTCCATGTATACATGCAGGCATCAGGATTTCTCACTGACAGGGTACAGAGTGAATGCACTCTGAGTGCAGATCATTCCAAACTGCTCTGGTGTTGTCACTGCTGTTACCTTCAGACACCAATTCATGAAGCCACACTGCAGGTAACACAGCCAAGAGCTACAGGGACAGCTAGCCAGAGCCTAACACTTCACCACTGAGGAGTGAAACTTCAGTGGAAAAGGATTACTCTGGGCTTTACAACTTACCCTTTCAATGCCAAACTCCCCTTTCCTGAAGCCTGTGTTCTCTGGGAAAGAAACTGAGCATGGTCTTCAACTTCAGAGCAAAGAGAAAGAACTGCTTTTCTTCCCCATACCCCAACCCGTGTGGAGAGCAGCTCAGTCCTGCACCATCAGTGTCTCCCATACCATTCACATCCTGCCTGTTCAGTGCTAAACCTGAAATGAGGAGGAAAACTAGGAAAAAAAACATAGGTCTGTTATAGACAAAAGGTCAGAGGGGAACTGAGACTTTTCTGCTGCCCTTCCATGCCTTGCCACTCCAGTCTCTTTAAGGAAATTCTCTGCTCTGGGACTGTTTTCATTCCTTAGAGCTCATAGTCGTGGACTAAGTGTTGAACGTGGATTTTACAGGTTTCCCAAATATCTTGTACAGGAGCTGCTAAGAAAGGGAGATTTGAGGGAGAGGCTGGAGGAGGGACCCCAGTGGGAAAACAGGGGCAAAGAGAAGTAGATTCTGGGAATACTTTGGAATGAAGGTGAGGTTGCACAGTAGGAAACTCTAACATGCTTTCCAGCCAAACCCTCTTTATTTGTCTTTATTCAGGGCAGAGCTCTCTGCTCCCTGGAAGACTCTGCTCCCATTTCAGAGGATGTTGATCCCAATATGCCTGGAGCGTACCCACAGGAGAAGAGCCACAAACACCACTTTAACCCAAATGTTTCATTTTTAACCACAGAGGCAATACCTTTTTTTCAAGGGTGAACATGCCAGCTACCAACACTATACCAACAAATCTCCTTCGGGGAATGCTTTCTCTTGTAAAAGTACATCTCTTTTCTACTTCCCCTGCACTGCATACTTCCTCAGCACACACCTCCCCTCCCCAGCAACAGTGAGCTGCCCCAGAGGTAACATACCGCACAGCACAGTGAGCCCAATTCCTCTGCTTTACTAGCAGCATCCACTGGTTAGAAATACAGAAAGGAGGAAAGATAAATCACCTGCAAATGCCAAGGAAATCTCTGCAGCCCCGCAAATAAAGAGGGGATCAAAAAAGCAGCCCTGATCTGTCTGCTGCTGGAGTGGAGAATCACAATGTTATGCACATGCCTTAGCAACCACTCCTAACATTTTGCAGCTGTAAAGCACCAGCAAGGCAATAATAACAAGCAGCTGTCCAGGAAAAGCAAGGCAGTCCCTGCATACTCACTAAGGTGTTGCTTCCCTGCCAGCCTGCAGCTCTTGTGTGAGGATGCAGCTCTCCCAGTGTCCAGGACTGAGTAAGAGGGACCCTTTATTTAATAGCATTGATCAGTGACTCCTCCCCTCTCCCAGTCTTGATCCACCCCCGAGGTTACCACCTTGTCTGTCAAAAACACCTTCTGCTCATAGTCAGGAAACCAACAACTTCAAGGAACTGAGCCAAGAGGTAAAGAGCCAGAGCAGACACCAAGAACTAGTGGGGCTCCTGTCCAAGTATTGTATCTTTAGCTCCTGTGGTGCTCTGTGAGTTGGGGAAAGTTCAGACTTATTTATGGCAACAAGGTACCTTGTTCCTCATGTCCTTATACAAGTGTCTCTTGGTTCTCAGAGGCTGAGAACAGCAACCTTGAACTTCTCTCAAGGTATAGGGCACTTAGTCATGAACACCTTCTGAAAAGCAGTGCAAACAGTAGGGAATTTCTTGCCCTTGTCTACCACCTTTCAGTGTCATCTGAATATTCATTCAGCCCTACAGCATGCTGCATCCTGAAAGAGATCAGGACTCAGAAGATCTGGTCACCCTCATTTACTTAGATATTGGTAAACATGTGGCCCAGTGCCAACTGACAAACTCTTAGTTAAGTTGGAGAAAATGGGCATTAAAGCCAAAACTGTGAGATAGTAAGAAACCAGACAAATAGGACAAAAGTTTAAGCAGTGGAAAGGAGAAATGTTGACAAATTACTAATTGAATTTCTCTTGGGACTAGTTTTACTGAATACTTCCATTAATGACTAGCTTTAAAAAGAATACTTGTTGAGGAATTTTGTTGATAACACAAAGAAAGAAAGCAACAACAGTGAAAAGGGGGGGTGAATGTTCTTACAGAATGAAAAGGATGACTTTGATGACTGCAGTAACAGAAACAGGATAATATGCAAAAGGCAAGGTTGGATTTAATTGGCAAGGTTGGGATTAGCAGTAAAAACCTGCTGTAAATTAGAAGTTACAATAATAATTCCAGTGGGACGTGCTATAGATGAGGACTAACAAGACAAGTTGATTTGCACTCACACCCAAATGACAGACCTTTTCACCATAGCTTCTGGGAGGCACCAAGTCTCTCCATCTCTGCATTGCCCACAAGGCTTTTCCAGCAGGACAATGGACTAGCAACTAGGTTTTGTTTCCAGTACCGATCCAGGGGCTTTTTCAGAGTCCACAGTTCTCATGATTAGGAGAAGTCCCATTTCTAGCTTCTGTGTCTTTAGGGCCAGGATCCATATCTATGTGTCCCTCACTGAGTGCCCAGCTCATGCTAGGAAGACTTCAGCAGAGCTGTTGAACACTACAGTAAGGGCATAAACCCTGTCAGCTCTGCAACAGAGCAGGGTTTTCAAACCCAGCTTGCCTGGAGTATCAAGTAACTCAACTCACAAATCTGGACAGTCCTTTTCAAGCTTGCTCCTGTGCTTCAGGTTGGAAATTAGGCAACAACCACATGGTCTCTGGCTTAGGAAGAGATTTCTCAACATGACAAACAAGTGCTTTTTAGAACAACTAGTTCCCCAGCACATGAGAAAACAAGATTTTATTTTTACTTTTTCATTTATCCTAAGTAATAACTCGGAACTGATCCAAGAAGCAAGTATAATTGAGCCACTAAGTAAAAGTGTCCAAGTATCCACAATATAATTAAAGTCAACAACCTCAAGGAATAAATTGTGCTGAAAACTAGCATACTGACACTAAGCTTTAGAAAGAGAGATGCTTTTAAACACAGGAGCTAGTCAAAAGACTATAAAATAAAAATAAACAGAACACACTTCAGACATTTAGGGAACTTGATATACATATCTGAATGTGTGTTAGCTCTGGCAGCAAACCTAGCTACCCAAAATTAACCCCAAAACTAGTTCAAATGCTAGTTCAACCTGGTAAAAACACACTTCAAAAATAGATTCAAAAATTTCCAAAGATTAAAAGAAAGGGGGGGGCACATAAACAGGAGAAATCGAGTTTCACAGCAATCAAACTTTTTTTTCAAAATAATTGAAATTATTAATTTCCATTCCCATGTTGGGATGAGGAGAAAAGAGTGATTTCATAAAAGCTAGGTGGTGAGGATGGCAGGGGGGGAAAGTAATTTCATAAAAAATAAATGGTGGGTTCTGTCTTGACTTTTCCCCTGAGAAAAATTTTGCCCCCAGCATCACAACTTTCTTCAAAAATAAAAGTTTCCACTGTGAAAATACGTATTGGTTCTAACAAAGTGAATCTATGTGAAGTCTTAGGAGCGTTATAAAAACTACCATCTGAAGGTTAGAGATAGTGTCAGTCTCCTTTGGGTGGGGAAGGTTCCCATACCAGCTCACAACTATTTTCTTTCCTGCTTCCTCCAGCATTTTGGGCTAGGATGCACTTTAGAAGCTCCCCTTTCCATCTTATGTAGTAACTTCCAGTGGCTTTCTCCTGCCTGTGGAAGTGGAGTACACCTGCACATCAAACCTGAAGGGTGTCACTCTGGGCTCTGGGACAACTGGTTGCACAATACCCCAGTGCCAAGAAGCAGGACTGAAAATAAACACTATAAAAAGGCCCAGATCCTTCCTCCCTGAACAAAGTCAGAGCATGAGAGGACAATCTTCATCCACCTGCACTGACCTACAGAATTTGGGTCTGTCTCCACATTAGGCATGACCATAAAAAAATTTACAGTTGGTGAGCTGTCAGGTTTGGCTGGTTGGTTGATAAACTGGGGAGTTTTTTGGCCACTGTATTGTACTGGTGGTGGCAACTGTTTAATATACTGAAACTGAGAGATTAGTGTCCAGACACAACCCCTCAGCCATGGTCTATGCAGTTGTGATCCTCGATGTTACTCCTTGCAATTCATCAGACTTCAAAACGATGCTCAGTGTCCTAGAAAAATCACAGTCAGGGTATGAATACAGGAGTATTTGGAGTCAGCAGTACAGCCTAATGGGAGCTTATTGTTCTCCATTTCTGCTTGCTGCAAAAAAGTGAGCCTGGCTCAAGCCTTCAACTCCAATACTCAGCACCCTCTGTGGGATATCACCGAGTTACTTTAGACTATCTCTTTTTGGCCAGGACTTGCCAGAACAGCTGTGTTTGGCTGAAACAATGAAAAAAGATTACTTGTAATAGGAAGTTCGTGAGCACAGGACACTAAAATTTCACAGAAGCCAGACCAAGATTTTTCAGTTCACTGAATAAAGTAACTAAAACTTTCAGGGCTAAGAGCTAACTCTGCTGCTTCCTTTGGCTTCACCCACACCCACCCACACATGTTCACATACACTGATCAGCATATTTCTCTTTTAGTCTGGGAAGGAAGGAAGAGACAGAATAATGTTAATATTATTTGGATGTTGAAAGAATTGGCAGAGACTCTTGTGCAGGGATTAAATAATCCATATAAGTAACTAGAATTGCTTGTACTTCAAGTATCCTATGAAAAACTGAGCAAGCAAAAAGTTCAAACTTTGTCTATATAAACAGAGCGTGCTTCTGGGTTGTACTCTTATGGGAAAGGGGAGCAGAAATCTCTCTTCCTTTTCCACCCTCATCCTCCTTGCTTCACCACACAAACAAGAAAATGTCCTGACCTAATTCATTCTCTGTGCTCAGATGAGATTTACCCGCCTTATTTCCTGTACAGACATGCAGAGAGATAAGAAAGCAGCTGTGGTTTCACTCTTCTTGTCCATCTGGTAAATAAAACAGTAACAATAATGTCTCTTTTTTTCAACACCAAACTTTGATAGAGTCTTAGATCCCAAATCTGCCAGCTCTTGTGCAGTCAAGATTGGACTGAAACATTTATGTTCTGTCTGTTTTGAATGCAGAAGGCCACTGAAATATTTACAAGCAACCCTGTAGCATTATATATGTTTTATTGTTCTATCTCAAGTTTTAAATAATCACAAATGTTGTGTTTAGTAAGTAAATAACTTTTTCCATGGCACATCAAGCCCCTGGTCTTGGCCTCCATTGTCAATATCTGACGGAGTACAAAGGAATGCTAGGGAGTGGGGGGAAATGCACAGTTCCCAACTTATTGTGAAATCCTGTTTGTGGCAAGAAGAAAGACATTCTTATTTCTTGAAGCATTAAATCTGACTGCTCTTATCTTCCTGTGCATAACTACAAATTATATTAATGTTACTAACATCACATACTAGTTAAAACATTCAACTTGACAACCTTCTTTAGTAATGAATTTCACATACTAATTTTATGCTCTTCAGATATGTATTTATTGTTTATTTCTATTAAACTTGACAACTGATTGTTTTTATCCAGAAATTTTGTGTTCTCATAAAGCAGGAAAGAATTTTAAAAGGAGAGGGAAAGATAAGAGGAATTCAAGAAACATTTGGATAACATTTTCAGGCACATGGTGTGATTGCAGGGGTGTCCTGTGCAGTCCCAGGAGTTGGACTTGATGAGCCTGAGGGGTCCATTCCAATGCAGTATATTCTATGATAAATCAGAGCTTTCAGATTAGTTTTTCCTTCTTCCTAAAATGGCACTGGACTTCAGAAGTCACCACTTTGCCAGGGGTGTCTTTGTCATTAGTGTTCATAATTTCCTTTCAAATATAAAAGGAAAAATAAAATAGTGTAAATGGAGAACAAATAAGAGGTTTGGGTATGGAAACACTGAGAAGGAAGACATAAAGAAGGGATTTAAGAACAGAACATATTGATGGCACCTGGATTAGAAGGTCATTAAGATCCCCGTAGAGCTCTTCCCATTTTGTCTTGTGGTCCATTTAACCAGACACTGAGAGGAAACCCAGGACAGATGTACAAGAAAAAGTGCAAGACTCCAGTGCTGTAGGCATGAGGTGACACTTTTGGATTCAACATTCTCCTTCACTTGCTTGGTCAAAGCTGGTTGGGATGTGCTCTGCTGAAATTATCTTTTTTCCCTACATTTGTGATAAAGGATGTCATTTTAAGACTCAATACAGGTGCCAAAAATCACAGAAATACACACATGACTTACAGCTTGTATCAGTCCTAGAAGTTGCATTGAGCTTTTTCCATAGTAGAATCTTTGTTTAAAGACTCTTGTCAACAAAGACACTTTTGTCCTTCTTGGGCTATAACTAATATGTTTCCCCCTCTGTTCCAGTAATAGGATCTGCTTACAATACGTCCTGGCACCAACTGGATGGTATTATTTGGGATTTCTCTTCTCACTGTCTCCCACCTACATCCATGCCTGCACTGGAAAGTGTTACTGTACATTTATCAGCAAAATATACTCCATGAGTAATATGTTGGGTACACACCCTGCTGGCTGGCTAAACCTAAAATTAATGACAGTGTTATTTAATACCATACATTTTCATACAGCAGACATTTTTCTGCTGTGCATATATTATATACCAAATGTTGCATTAGGATTTTTATTCATATGTAGATTTTAATATAGCTGTATAGTTTCTCACACTTAAGGTAGCAGTTAACAGTTTCTAAACTCCTTACTCACAGATTATGACACATTCTTGAAATTCTGTTGAATGTTCTTTTCAAGGAAAAGATTTCAGCAAGGACATCTTTTTTGGGTCACATGCACCTGGAAGATACAATAATAGTCAAAGCAAAATAGAAGGCCCAAAACCCTCAGAGAAGCTCCAAAAGGGCAGACCCAGGAAGGTTCTGGGGTTGGACAATCCTCAGGTTGGATGCATCCATTAGATATGATAATTAATTAGTATTACAAATACATAAGAACCCCATACTGTGTATTGTGTAGCACCAAAAAGCACTTTCATTAAAGACCAGCTCTCTATTTTATCTATATTAGTATTGTCTTGAAAGTTTTTTTCTCTCATTTTAGGCAACACAAACATCTGCACACATGTGTCAAATGCACCTTCCCCCATGTTACTTGGCCAACCATCTGTCACTTCAACTCTTTGAGATAGGCACATTCTTTCTTGATGGTCATTCACTAAACTAATGAACCTGCTGGAAGACCCAGTAGTTAAAATTCCAGTACTATGAAATAAATAAAACCTATTCACCAGCTCTTAAAAAGATCCTTGTCTCTTTTGAGACCAGAAAGGAACAGCTAACTCCAGTAAGGACTGCAGTCAGGGTAGTCATTTCATTGGAGTCGTTCAGGTACCTCATTAGGAGTAAGGTCCTGTTTGTGCAAAGTCCTGTACAAGCCCCAGAAGGGAGAGACGTGTGGTTACGTGCCTGTCCTCACCCTTCCATAAGGACATGAGGCCTGCCTGGCAGAGCATCTTCCTCAGCAAAAGGACCATCTTATCACTGCCTGGCCTTCCCAAGCCTAGGGGTTGGTGATGACAGATGATACACAAGTGTTCCAAGTTCAGTCTCCTTTTCGGCCCCTGGAGTTCTGCATTATCTGATCTCTCTGGGCTCCTCTGTGCTATCGTTCTAATGATGATCTGTTACTGACCTCATCCACTGTTGCAGGCACTGGATTGCTAAACAAAAATCTGCTGTCATTATACCTTATCTAGGGAGATCTTGAGTTAAAAAGAACATAAGAAAATATTTTATCACAGTGGGTTTGCACTTCTGGACAGGGCGCCATCAGTAAAACAGCAGAAGACATATTACAAGGAACTCTGTACTGCCACTAAAGAGAGATCTGCAAGGCTGGGGTGACAGCTGAGAGCTTGACTTTAGCTCCTCTCTTGCCTGACAACAAGCACCTGAAATCTCAGATCAGGCTTCTGCCTCCTCCATGCAACACTTAGCACTGAGGCACAAAGCTGACCTGAAGCTGCTTTTGAGAAAAAGGTTCCTGCTGTCTTGCTGCTGAAGCTATTTTCTGCCCATCCCTGTCTGCCTGATGGCTGCTGTCCTTTATTCTTGCAGTCCACTGAATTGTGTGAGCTCCCTGAAAATTCGCTGGGCCCCAGGAAATGTTTCTTCTACACTTCTACCCTGCAGCTACTACTTTGGTGACATGAAACCCCTCTACCCAACTTGATGTCCAACAGTTGCAGTGGAGAAGAGTGTCTAAGGAGATGAGGGAAAAGGGCACAGGGACTTTCTTGACAGCCACCACATTGGTATGACCACCATAAGCTAATTCATATGTATGTGTCTGAACTGCACTTGATTTCAGCAGGCTTTGTTTTTTGGGGGGAAATTATATTGCTAAATGGGAATAAAGTAACAAAATATACTTGCAGGCCTGAACAAGTAGCAGACAACAAGGATTCCAGTTGACTAGCTAGACCTAAATGCCCATATCAAGGTCTCCAAAGTATTAGAGGGATAGGAGCTGTATGCAGGACAGAGAGCTGGAACCAGCATCAGAACCAGCTAAGGCCAGCTGCATTCCCATGGTGGAAGGAAGAAGAACAGCCCCAGCAGTGCCTTGTGTTTGCAGCAAATACAAAAGTAGGTGAATGTTCAGATCAGCAGCTCTGGGAAAGGCAAGGATGCTAATTCCAGCCACAGGGACCAGCTCGTCCACCCCAGCCTGCAGAACAGATGTGCCCATGACCTGCTGTGTGATATGAGATGGCCTGCCTCACCTGTCACACTGCCAGAACCCTGCATGCCCTATCACCACTCAAGCACCCCAAATTCTCCCACAATAGCTCCATGTCCATATGTCCCCCTGAGCATACATTTCTTCTACCTGAACTGCCTTGCTGAATCAAAAGTCAGAAGGACACCTAGCCTTTTGCTGTACATAGGGTTGCTGATGTTCATGGTGAAGTCAAGCCTATGAGTGGTGCTGGCTCCAGAACTGGGCTTCCAATGCTTCAGGGAGTGCAGCATAACAAAGGACCAGCAGCCCTGGGCAGGAGAAGGGTCAGGCTCCTCACTCTGCACCTGCCCACCCGGCTTCAGCCACAGGATTGAATAACAGCAGCTATAAAACAGTCCACAGCCTCAGCTCCACCTATCCCACTCTACTTCCTCTCCTCTCTGTGCTTGCCCCACTTGGTCAGTGGGACACACTATGTCATCAGCTCCATCCCCTTCTCCAGGCTGTCTGTCCCCTTCACCACAGATATGGCATTGCCACTTCCCAGCCCCTCCAGACCCTGTTTGGCCCTGGGGAAGAACCTGTGGGAGAGTCCCATAGTCAGGAAAGCTTCACAGAGAGGGGCCCCAGCTACTGAAGAAAGGGGCAGGTAGAACATGCACAACCAAGCCCAAGTGACAGAACAAAGCAGTTACCAAGAGCAGCTGCATAACCAATGAAGAAGCAAACTGAGGTCTTGATACCCTGGGTCCCATCTCAGAAACCTGGTGTCTCCAGTCATTTCAGGATCATTTCAGGACAGATAACTTTGCCTTTACTCCCAGCCCTCTCTTTCTTGGTCTTAGTGGTAGCTTTTTCTGCTTTTGTCAGTGACCTGGAGAATGAGTTCCCTGGGAATTTGCTAAATGGGTGGTGGGGCTGGGGGAGAAGCACTGGAGGATGGTGCTTGTCCAGAAACAGACTGCCCTCCCACACATGTCACCCATTTGTGGAATGTTTGTCTGTCACAGAGAAATTCACAGAAACAGACTTAATATATTAAACATAAATAAAGCAGCGCCAAGTCTTTGGCTGATCTTCATGGTTAGAAATAGAAGTCAGCTACTTCAGGGGCTTGGAGTTTGCATGCTCGATGGATTCCCAGCATAAGGACAGATGTTCAGATAAACCCACCCCAAATCAAAGTAAACAATTCTGTATGAATTTTCAAGAAGACGGCACTGAAGCGAGACAGAAAACACTGGTGTCATTCAAGGCAATGGGTAAGGAGCAAGGTGCAAGGATTAGCTTCCAGACAACTCATCCTGTGGGGTTAAGGGTCCCAGCAAGGATGTGAGGGCACGTTATGAGCAGGATTACAGTACCCCTGGCATAGCAAAGCTAATGCAGGTTTTGGAACTTTCCCCCTTTGCCCAATACCTAGCCTTACAAAACCAATAGCACCATAATACCTCAGAGACCACTGGCCTGCTGACAAGTGTGTTTGAATATTTGAAAGTGGGGACAGGACTACCAGATGCACAAACCACCTCATTGCTATAGGAAGAGCCACTGAAATAATTCCACCCTAATCTTGTAAAATGCTGGTGAAGCAGTTTCTCAAGTTTGAAATGTCCTGAATACAGTTATCTTTATTATTAAGAGAAGAAGGGTTTTAGTGTCCTAGATCAAAAGGCCAGGCTTGCCAAGAAGGACTCCACTGAAATACTAGTTTCAAGACTTAGACGGTGAACAGGGCCCTCAGGGCAAGGCAGCTAATCATTTGCTTGTGTTGCTGAAGTCTTGCTTCATCACCACTCTTACAGAGAGTGCCTGGCGGGTTCTGTTTTCCCTTTGCATGCAATATTTTTTCATTTTCAAAGGGAGTGCCTGAGGCAGGTGCAATGTGACAGGCACCTTCCCCTGGGAGCAGCAGGGTTATGCTTGGGACAGAGCTGCCTCCAGAGCATGGCATGGGGAAAAAGAGAAATAGAATCATACAAGGGTCAAAGAGCCAGTCACTTGCACAGAGACGGGGAGCCAGCAAGGAAGACGAGGGTGCACTTAGAGCCAGCCCTATCCTGGAGACTGGGAGGAACATGTGGAGTATCATTTGATATAAGCATTACTACCTCAATTATAGTACGAGAAATAATTCACTTTAACAGTACCTTCCTTTCTTCTACTGTCTTACCAAGACTAAAATGTACCAAGCAAGGGCTCATTCACATTTCCCTCTCTCACCTGCCACAGGTGTTTCTTGATTATGCAAAGATATCTTCTTAATAGCTTTGTAATAAAATATGTTAAATAGAATAATATTTAAATATTTGCTCTTTAAATTAATATTAAAATATTTACTATGCCAAGCTATCTTCTTCATATCTGCCTAACATAATATTTTCTTTACTGCTAGAATCTCAACAGAGCAGAAAACCTGACAATGTTGCTACAAGGTGGGATCTTAAATCCAGGATGCCAAGAGATCCAAGAAAGCACTACATCTGCTTTGGGGAAGCCATGTGGCAAGGAAGCATATTCATCATCAACCCCCAAAAGGATAAGGCAGTTTGTCCAGGAGGACAGGACTCACTGGCAAGGAGTGAGAGACAGAGGGAAAACAGCAATCCAGATCTGTTCAGCTTCATCTCTGCCAAACTAGAGCGAACAAACAGGACAGCCTTTGATTTACGGTGAAAGACTGCCATTTCAACTTAAGAAAACAGCCATTGGGAGTCACAGGGAGATGGAGAGTGAAGATAAAATGTGGCCATATGGCTAAGGTTCAGGAGATCTGGATGCAGAAGGTCTCGGCTCTTTCTCCAGCTCGGCCCACAGGCTTCATCAGCAATCTGGGGTAAGTTACTGTCTGTCTCTTCTGTTTCTCAGCCAAAGAATAGAAAATATTGGCCAAGGAAAATAAAGTCTTTATTGCAATAGGAAGTCATGATACATTCAGGTTCAACACCCACACTGAATTCCAAAATGCCAAAGAATACTCTGAGCACAACGGATTTATACTGAAAACATCACATCTGTATTTTAAAACACCATCTTTTGGGCATATGGCCCTGTATTATTCAGTGGATAAGAAAACAGATGAACATTTTTTCTTGAGGTCATTATTCTATTCCTTCCAGTGATTAACAACAACAAAACAAAACCTCAGAAAACTGCAAGATCCCATCCTGCTCTTCTGATAGCTGATTAGCAGCCCCAAGGATTTGCCATTTGCCTGCAATTGCCCACACAGATAAAGGAACCAGCACTGGACTGAACCAATGCTATATGTCTTCTGGTACCTATGGAAGCAATGAAGTGCTGTCTCAGGCCTGTCTGAAAGGTACAGATAGCAATACTACCAATGCCTCAATTATTAGATAAAAAACAAGAAATAATGCTGGTGATGTAGACATTATACAAAACACATGACATGGGTGGCACAGAGTCACACTAAACCCCTAACAAGATAATGAAATGTAGGCTCTGGCCTCAGAAGAGAGGGAGGTGGGAGACATGAAGAATATATAACACTCATAATACAGGGATAGGGAGAAACTAGGAGTGCACACACAACCCATGTGTCTAGGCTGGAAAATGGATGGGTCTGGCTTTTCAACCTGTATGTGCACATAATGTGGGGTTCTCCAGAGGCTGCTGTGATCCACAAAGGATTCAAAGGCTTGAGTGCTGGTGAGCATGCGGGGAGGAGGACACAGTGCTGTTAGCAGATGTGATACAGTGGGCAACTCTGCACAGCTGCCATATGTGGAGGCCTGGTGCAGGCAAGGATGCAGTTGTCCATGGGCCTTTTCTCTAACCTTGAAAAATATGCTGCTTTACAGATCATGGAACTAGCCTGCCTGCCTGGATTTGTAAGTATTTTAGCAGAGAAGGGAGAAATTCAAATGGGAGAACAAGTACTCTCTTATTCAATGTGCATCTTGCGGTTTTGCAGGTTTTTCCACTGCGAATGTTTCTCTGAAGTTTCCTTAGTGACTGAGCCAAAATGGGTCCAAGAGGTATTTGATTCACAGACCTAGAAAAAACACTTCTGTGTTCTCTTCTTCATCATTGTCAGTTCTCTGTGGTCCCAATCCAACATCTTCCCTCACTGACCCTTACCTGTTGCTGGCCACATCGCACCTTGAGCAAGTCCTTTCCTTCTTCCAGACCAGCCTCTGGATCTTCCTTGCCCTCCTTTTTCACGGTCCTGCAAACCACTTCCCCAGCTGAATCCTCCTCTTGTGCCAGCTGTGCTCACCTCTTTCCCAGCCCGCGGGCTGCCATTAGTGATACTGAGGGGAACCCATCCTGTGTGAAGGTGCAGTGTGACTAAGGCCTGTAATCTCTCCATCAGCAAGAGAGGATTGGTCTCTACTATTGCTGCCAAGATCTACTGCTTCAGCTTCCTTCCAGATGAACTCCTCTGGGTTCCTCAACATAAGAGAGAAATGGTACTTCTGGAGCAGGTCCAGTGGAGGGCAACAAAGGTTATCAGGGGACTGGAGCATCTCTCTTACGAGGAAAGACTGAGGGAGCTGGACCTGTTCAGCCTTCAGAAGACTGAGAGGGGACCTTATAAATGTCTGTAAGTATCTGAACGGATCTGGGCTCAGGAGAGTGGGCCCAGGCTCTTCTTGGTGGTGCCAAGCAACAGGACAAGAGGCAATGGGCAGAAGTTGGTGCACAGGAAGTTCCACCTGAATATAAAGAAGAACTTCTTTACTGTGCAGGTAACTGAGCACTGGAACAGATTGTCCAGAAATGTTGTGGAGTCTCCCTCGCTGGAGATATTCAAGAACCATCTGGATTCAATCCTGTGCCATGTGCTCTGGGATGACCCTGCCTAAGCAGGGAGGTTGGACCAGATCTACTGTAGTCCCTTCCAACCTTACATGTTCTGTGATTCTGTGAACAGAGGTGCCAGACAGTCATGCCCTTCCTCCTTTTATTATATGAAGGACAATGGTTCTTACCACATCTTGCATTAAACCATCACTATCTCCTCTCACTCATGGAAACTCAGGCCTAGCTCAGTGCTAGACTCCTGTGCATGAATGGGATCTGACTCAAGCACCATAGAGCTCAGCCTTTGACAGGTATTCTGGTAACTAGAGGAGAGATTTTTAAATCTTTTATTCAAAGTTGGCAGGTCCCTGATGCCTAGCAGGGTCCCTAGAAAACAGGAATAAAGTTCAGTTCTGCCTTGCTGTGCTGGTGGTTGTCTTCTGCATGCATAAGGGAGGACGGATGCATGCTCTGGGAGATGTCTCTTCTCTTCATCTGGCAGTCAGAGCATCCCCCAGCCACTGTCAAGAGCAGGGGCAATGCTGACCAGGCAGACTCACATGCAGTAACCAGTGCCTGCTCCTCTTCTTCACTGTAGGTGCAAAGGTTTTGTCCTGACAGACAGATTCCCTGCAGCTTGGCAGACACTCACAGCCAGATCCAGAACTCTGTGTGAAGTGGGACTGGAGCTGAGGCACAGATATTTTCATACTGAAAGTCTTGTTTCAATCTGCAGCAGATGGGGGCTAGTTCAGAGGTCTAAAACCCCTGCATTCATCAATGTTCAGACTTTGATTTGGGCCCACACTACACAAAAGGGAGAAAAATTCTGTGCTGAAGCATAGAACTGAACAGACACGACAACAAACATGATGCACTACATGCATCCTGTTGAAGCCCCTGTTTCCTAAATAGCCTTGCTCAAGCTTATATTGACTATGATTTACATGAAGTTGGCACTGTATCAGCTGCTGGAAAAGAGAGGAATAAATCAACAGAGAGGTAAGCCTTGCACTGTGAACCTCAGGACAGAAGAGCAGCGACACTCACCACCAACTCATCCCTCAGGTCTCTTGCTGCCTGGTGACATACATGACCCAGTAGACTCCTGAGGGATGTGTGTATCCAGAAGAGTTGCTGATGAAATCTGAATACTTCACAGGGAAACAACCTGCCAACCAGTAGGAAATGCCAAGGAGAGGGCTGTAACAGTAACATCTGCATCTCAAGGGCATTTGCAGGTGCCAAAGGGAAGTGCCTAAGAGTGCTGAAAGGTGCCACTAGGACCTGACAGCTGGTTTCTGCCTGGGGAGCATAGGTGGGGAGCACTCCAGGGACCCAACCCTCACCTCTAAGAGGCATTTACTTATTTTATGCCACACACAAGAGTTCAGGAAAATAAAAAATACAAAAATGTTAGTCCCTTTGCTGAACCTCTAAGTCTTTGTAATATTCTGCTTCTGGAGGTGTTCAAATCCTTTCTCACCAAAGATGAATGTGAAGTTGCATCATCCACAGTACAACCCAGTTCCCTGTTTCCTGGGGTAAAGACAGCAGCTCTCACATGCCTCTGCAGCCTTGCTTTGCTGTTAGGCAGACTCAGCTGTTATCTTAGATATTTTGAATGCCTCTTGAGTTCAGGTGCTGCTGCAGAGCAGAGGTTCTCACACCATGGTATCTCCACAATGCTGAAGGGAAAGGGAACCCCCTCATCCCGCCCTCTGTCAGTTTGTCTGTAGCACTTCCTCCCACTGAAAACCAACCCAGCCTCCCCAGACAACTCCAAACATCTGGGCCATATACATCACAAATTCAGGTCAGAAATAACATAACTGGGAAAAAAACCACCCCAAAAATAAAATAACAAACAAGAGATTGTTCCATCCACACTATTCTGCCTCTGGTTTCTCCCTCAAATAGCCCATTGCAGTGGTTAATACCACCAAAGTTGCATTGCAGAAGCCTATGAGCATAAGGATTAAGGCAAATCCCCTGACTCTACTGCCACCACATCTGTGCCCAGGGTATCCTGTGTGCAGCACTCCAGGACTGTCCATGCTGTGCAAGTCCGGCAGAACAGCTGAAGGAGGAGGCTTTTTCTGTGGCTTCCTTGTGGTTCCCAAGGTTGTTGGTTAGGTGTAGAGTTCTGCAAGGTGTGGAGGGAATTAAATTCCTCAGTGTATATAATGAACTCCTGAAACACTATCCCTATCATTAGCTGTGTACACAGCGAACACAGTCACTGGGGGCACTGCTCTTATTCCTAGGCTTGTTTGCAGAACCAGAACTTCATTCATATCCTGGTTTTTTTTCCTCCAGCACTAAGGAAGAGTCACGTCGCTGTGCCAAATTCTTGCAGCTGTTGTGTCCACACAGGGGCAAGACATGAACCTCAGGCACCTGTGCAGCAGGCCAGTCCCCCCACACTGTTTGGTCTGAAACACAGATGTGCGTGACACTGGAAACATCTGCAATGGCAAGACTTCTCACAAATGTCTCTGCAGATCTTCCCTCTTTACCATATTGCAGGGAAAGGAATACAACCCTTCCTAGGGAGGAACAAATTATAGCCATAAAAAGCAGCAGTTTTCCAACTGAGGGAAAATGAACAGGATTCTTGGCAGGGGATACAACCCTGCATGTTCTGAGACTGACATAAAACCAGGAGTTCAAAACCATCATATACCACTGATGTGGGGATTCTTGAAGGCAGGTGTGAGTTTGCTTTGCCTGAGCTCTGTGCCAGTGTGAGATGAGCCATCCCTTATCCTCAAAGCTGTACTGTGTGACAGGGTCTTGGATGGGACCCTGTGGTTCCCCAGTGCTTCTGAGAGGCTGGTCTCTGTGCTCACACCCTCACATAGCCCAATACCAAAGTTGCTTCATTCACAGTCTTCCAGTCCAGCCCTGCAGTTTCTGCCCATACCCAGGGTAAAAGCAGCAAGATATTCTGATACCTTAGATCCTTCCCCTCTCTTTAGGGCTCAGCCTCCTGTTGTCAGCATCTCTCCTGTACTTCTGTAGTCCTTTTTCAATGCACAAAAGCCACAAGAGCATCCAGCAGAACACAGGCATATATTTTCCACTCTACACACGCTCATTCAGGAGGTCATCTGGTACAAAGAGTTCTCTTCCCTGGCCCTGTGGATGGTGAGGGCATGCTTTGGTCTGTTCAGCAACAGCATCTCCTGGGTGAGCTCACTGATCAGGAGAGAAGCTGCAGTGCAGCCAGTGATGCTGCCAGCCAGGGCCCTCCATGCCAAGGAGTGCTGCTGAGCAGCAGTCTTCACTTGCTGCTCAAGGATTAGTATACAAATCCAATGCACCAAACACAGTGGCCAGTACATGACAGACCCTGAATAGTCTCAGGCTTCTCACTCTGGTTCTTATATGACCCCTACATCCATGGGACAAATGTCCTGGCCTTGTTGGCTCCAGCTAATGATGATGACATCTCCACACCTGGGACCACATGCTAGTGACAGAAGGTCACTGTGAAATGGCTGCTCAGAAAGGAGGACACAGGAGTAAAACAGTTTTATGGGCTGAAGCCAAGTGATTGCACTTTTACCAGCCTAAAGAAAGAATCAGCATGAAATGTGCCAAACCTAACTCTCCTTTAACATCTTCAATGTTATTATCTTGCTGTGTCCAGCAGCAACAGCACAGATTTTCATAGGCAACATGCAAAACAGAGTTTAGGGAGCACTCATCTGTGACAAGGGGAGAACTGAGCAGAGGTGGTTTGCCTCTCTGCTCTCCTCTCTTTTTCCTTTTCTTTTCTGATCCACTTGATTTAGAAAACAATTCTTAGCCCTTGCTTTGACCACAGAGCTTCTGAGAACTCATACTGCCCACCACTGCATTTTAGGGGCAAGCTCCCTGTGCAGGGAGACAGTTTCCTGGCCTTGCCAACAACACAGTACTGTTTTGATCATACCATTCTTCCTTGGAAATGTGGAGCAATTTCAATTCCCCTTGCTTTACATCATTAGAGGAGAAGGGAGGATAGAGCACTAAAAGAGCTATGTGGGAGACAGGGTTCTAGAAAGATGAATGATCCAAGTGGAAGAGACAAGAGCTAACACAGGGCTGATACTTGCCTTCCTGCTGTGGCCCTCATCATGCTGTTGGGCAGTTACTTCACATCCCTTTCAGCTCCTGATTTCTCCCTCTGCCTTGGGGAGCTGTGTTTGCTGCATATGCAAGAACAATTTCTTTCTGTTCCCAGTTCTTTGCCTTGGCCTAATCTCTAAGAAAGGGCTGAGGTTTCTCAGCTCTACCCCTCTTAGGCTCCCTCTCTCAGGCCTAGTCTCTCAAGCCCTGAGAGACAATTCAGTCACTATTTGACAGGAGCATCCACAGTTCATGCCAAAGAATGCTGAGCCAAGTATGAGGCAAGCCTACTGCATGCATCTAGTACAGCAGATCAAAGGCAGCTCATACACCTTGTCTGCAAAGTCCCCATTCCCTGTACACCAGTACTGTGACCTCTGGGGAATGTCTGAGGCCAATACACAGACATCAGCCTTTCCCTCTAATGTAGTGTGGAATATCCCCTGTCTTGTAATGCAACTTTCTACTGCCCTTCTGCAACATTTTAGGCTCATTCATTTCTGCCGCACCATCTCAGAGCTGCTGTACCCAGTACTGATCTTATCCCAAACCTTCCTAGAAATCTCTCATCCTGGTGGAAATATCTGTTGATGATGGGTCCACTTCCACGGGGAATGATTTTTAGCAACCAACCTGGCTGGTTAGGCATTGCAATCCTGGTTAAACTCAGAGAAAGTAGATTTTTTGAGCTAGCTTACTTGGAAATACAGAGTCTTCATCCACAAGTGAAAGACAAGGGGAGTGGGAAATAATATATTTTAGTAAAAATTCAGGCTATTCACTTTCTCCTTTATTTAGTAAAATAAATGGAAAAGTTCATGTGACATCAAGCAACCAATCTGTAGTGTCAGGAAAGGATGATGTGGATCCCAGTATGGCACCAAAAGCCAAAAGAATAAGGAAAACAGAACCCTGGGAACTACTAGCTTTACCTCTGATATTGCCATTTTGTTGTGCCCCTCTGCTCCAACAGAGTGGCATGGAAGGACACATTGTAGGGCAATACCAGAGGTCTTGGAGTACTGGAAAAAATAAAGTGACCTGGAGCCAACAAATGAGAAGAAATAAGAGATTTCTGGAGAAGACAGACAGCATATCTATACATAGAATGGCAATGGGAACCTGTGACTGACTCAGCTGTAGAACTGTTGAGCTGCAGGGAGGAGTGAACTCTTCATACATCAGAAACAGATGACTCTGGGCACAGTCATCCTGTTGGCTGAGAAAGAATCAGAGTTCCTCATTGACGGGTTTCTCCTGAGATTCATCTTCTTTCTAAAACACATTAAAGGCACGAACTCAGTTTTGATGTTAATTGGTTTCTCAGCATAGTGATAAAAGGAAACAAAATAACTCAAATGCCTCCCTCTGCTGCCTTGTTATCTCATTTCCACTGCACAACACAAAACTTCTGTGCTACAGGAAGATAATTTTAACAGAGAGAACTCTTAACTCTGAGTGAACATGGAGACTAAATTGTCCCCTTCTAGCAGAGACCTCTAATAGAGTCCCAAGGCCCCATTTGTACACTCTGTTCTGTAGCCTTCCTGTCATATTTTATTCCTATCCATGCCACTGTCCCTCTGACCCACTCTCATATACTGCCATCCACCACGCTCATTCTCAGCATCTAAAAGCATCCTTCATTTTGTCTCCCCAGCTGCTGTTCCTACAAGATATATGCTTCACAGAGACCCTCAGAGGTCAGTGAAGTCGTCTTGCTGCAGATGAAGAAAGAGGCTCTGCAAAAATACCCACCTCTATTCTGCACCAGATCTAATGCTTTTCTCATATTCAGAGTGCAAATGCATATGAACAAGGAGGTGACAGGGATGGAAAGGAGTTCAAGGAACTGAAGTCATCTTCTTCAAGAGCCTTGTGAACAACAGCATCATACTACAAGATCCCAGTTTCCTGTACAGGACACCCCCTTTACCTTCTGCATTCTTTGTATGAAACGGTTACAGAAGTCCTGTACACGCTCAGTGGAGATTTCATCCACAGTCATCACATCATGCTCATCATCTGGTGTGTGGAATATAGCCAGAGCTGGCAGCTGGGACTTCTTCAGTTGGAAGTATGACACTACTTGTTCATTGCTCTTCAAATTGCTGTCTAACAGGATAAAGAGAATCTGTGATGGAAATAGAAAAGGAAATATGAGAAAAACAGAAGCTGAGAGAGAGAACAGATACCCAAAGAGTGATCATATGAAGATTAACAGTGATATTTTTTAAAAAGAGTTTGAGAAAACTGTCCATACTGGGTTAGGACAACACTTTCCGTTGACACAATCTAGCAGCTCCATGCAGTGCATTTTTTGTATTTTATCAAGTCCAGACTTACACTACCAAATAAAGTGTTTTCTTTCACCTTCTTTAAAAATATATCTACACTACGACAGGAAGGCAGTCTCCATTTCTGTTCTCTTAATAGATGAGGAAAAAAGATGTCTTATCTTAGCAGCACATGTCAAAGAAGTTGACTCCTCTACTTGTATGTTATTTGGATAAGATGTTCACAACCATGCAAGACCAAGAGCAGCAGAAAGTGTTTTGGTGTGTGAAGAATCAAACTCAATCACAAGACTGTGGGAGTGAAGTACAGGACAGCAGGAGTCTGCAAGACTGTTGGGCCTAGCATGTTCAATGTACCTATGGACAAGGCTATGACTTAACCAAAACAAGAAATAAGGAGAGTTCAATAAAAGAAAAGCAATGTAATGTGAAGAAGATGTGCCCAGTTCCCAGGCTGTGACTCATGTTTTTCTATCTTTTCAATGACGAACACTCAAGTTAGTTCAAAACTTGTTTTCTTCTCTAAAAATAAATTTGGTAAATCTCCAATTCTTTATTTCATTAAATATGTTCTATAAAAAACCAAATATATCTGGAAACTTTCCTAGGCAACATCCTATGGAAAGGAGAGATAGTTAGGCTGCTGTAAGGTTTAACTGCAGTTATACAGAGAGATACAGAGACAGGAACAATACTTGCACTGGATATGTGATATTTACCACTTGCAAGTTCTCTTCTAAAAGTCAACTGTGCCCCAAGGGAAACAAGCGAGTGATCAGAGAGGTTGTGGGGACCTTCTCCCAGAGTGCTTAATTCATCTTTTTGCAGGATAAAACACCAAGCTAGAGAAGTGTCACAAATATGTGGTTTACAGGTCTAAGGACCTGAGCTAAGAGCCTTTCAGACGGAACAGAAATCCTTAACATTTTAGGGCTCTCCTTCTAACTAGCAAGCTGGAAAGAGAAACCAGAGTTGGAGGGAAGCACTTTCTGAGGTTTGGTACAGGAAATGGCACTGCACTCTCACTACTCAATTCACCAGCTTTTGCTTTTCTCTATGAAAGATTCACTAGACAACAATATATGTTCAATCAAATGTTAAACAAGAGGTTATTCAAAAGAAAATTATAACACCTAGGTTGGTAAATTATGTCAATTTCTATACAAAACCTCCTCCATCTTTAAAACAGATGAATAGCATTTTAAAATGGTAATATAAATAAGTGTTAGTCAATAGTCTTCACTTTATCAAGGTTCCAGCCTTTGTTAAAAGCCCCCAAACTAAAAAGCTGTACATATTGTATTCATGAATACAAAGAATAGAGTAAGAATAACAATAAAAAGAATAAAAGAATAAAAAGGTTGGTGGTTAGAACTTCAAATACCTACTTGCTTATAGAAGCAAACAGAAACAAACTGGCCCCTCAGCCAGAAAGGCTGAGATACCATCATCATGCAGGGTTACTAACTTGGATCTCTCTAATGGCTCCCATTTGGCTCATAGAGTTACAGGGTACCAAAGTACAGTAAAAGTTTCCTCCTCCCCCTATATTCAAAAGATACAGGACAGACAGCAATTGCATTTGGCCACTGTTGGTCAAAAGAAGACTATCAGAATGACACGTCCCCAGTCAATACTCTGTGTAGGTACTCTAACATGAGATGAATCCTCCATCAGCAAAAGGGCACACCATGCACCCTATGCTAGATGTGCTCCAGGAGCCCTGTCAAGGCCTGTGTGGTCTCAAAGTCACACCTGTGAAGCAGTCTGTAAGGCATGTTGGTACTGAGGCCACAAGCACTGGAGGCCTGATCTTCACAGCAGCTGGAAACCAAGAAGGTTCTTGAATGGGGACATTTCTATGATAGCTGCCATCTGGTGGAGCCGGCATTCTCATGGGGAATTTATTTCGTTCCAAGATTTCCATGCAGCTCTAATCATAAACAACGTGGTGGCGATGGAAAATTATAATGATGATGAGACAAGACTCACATTACCCAACTTCTGCCATCCAGATCCTAATTTTATCTCAGCTAGTCATCTAGGTAAATAACTCTACAATAAACAGTGACAGGCACCTTTATTCCACCTATTTTAGAGGGGAAGGAAAGATATGCCTGTCCTTCTCTACTAGTGCTGAAAAGAGCCTAAAACCTTTGCTCAGATGACTCATGAAAGCTACAGTTCACCAAAACAAATCCCACTTATAAAGGCAACTCTTATGTCACTGCTAGAAACCAGTTAGTTCCATCCCAAATAGAAAGTTCACTTTCCGTTTCATAGTATCCTGTACAATAGCTGGTTCAGTGTTTTTCCTTTTGTAATTACCTCCATGTAATTGTTTCATTTGGTAGCAATCTTCTTGCCTATTTTCAGAGGTCTGAGACAGGCAGTGAAGGATATCCTGCGTGGATGACAAACTGACACAAAATCTCTACTCTATACATGCTATTATCTGTGCATTGTCACCTGCAATAAGTTCTCTTTCAGAAAATGTTGTACACTGGTGCTGTATTGGTGTTTTGACAACGTGATTTCTAGCCCAGTGCTTTTAGAACATCGAGTTCCTGGTAAATACTGAGATATGGAATGATGTTATTGCCCAAGGAATTAAAGTTAATTGAAAATAACACTGCAATGGTAGAAACCAATCTGAAGTTGCTCAGTTTTTCCTCTAACAAAGACAAACAGGAAGGATGATCAAGTCTCATATCCAGTGTTTGAACTTCAGAAAGCTGCAGTCTTCATTCTTTGAGGAGACTGTATAAGCAAAAAGATCAAATCCTGAAGGTTAAGTAATTTCTTGCACAGCTTACAAAGTACATCAAAGCAAAACAAAAACATCAGTCATGAATTTAAAAAAAAAAAAAAAAAGAAAGCTGTAAACACAACTTTACTGCAGATATCTACCAAGTGACATAGAAAATCCATATTTACAGGCTCCTCTGTTGACGGCTAAAAGAGGCATCTCTAGATATTATCTCTCTCAGTTCTGGAGCCAGCAATGTCTGATAATAAAATTAAAAAGTGTATGAATTACTGTCTGCAAGAGAAAGGGTATCATCCTTTCATTTCCATGGAAGAACTCCTGAAGGATACCCAGGAGTTTCTCAGAAGCCATTTCTAAATGGATCTACATATAAATTAAAAGGGAGTTTGCAAACATCTCTACCCAAATAATTTTCACAATTATTTTTCATATTATTTTTCAATTATATCAGTTGCAGCAAAAGCTGCTTTTGTTATTCCAAACAACACTTTATTGAGATTTCTGCAAACACCCAAGAGATACACCAGCTGTAATTATCATGTTATACTCTGATACTGTGGAAAGAAAACTGAAAATTATTATGCTTGTTTGGCTCAGCAATGCAAACCCTGACATTTCCTTTCCAGTAGAAAATCTGGACTCTTGGCAGTACTTTCTTAAATAAGCACATATTTGATTGCAGTGGGATCCTTCCAAGAAGGCTGGTGGATTCACTCCTGCAGCTGCAGTGCTCTGAACTCTGTTCACTGTTATACACCCACAATTTTTTCTCAAAGTCTGCTAGAAAACTGACATATTTCTTCTTACTGTTGTCAGCTTATGCTGGCTTAGCATAATCCACCATTGGCATTTTCCTCTCCAGCATTTTATAGCACCCAGGTTTCACAATAAAATCTAGAGGAATATAGACTGCCTTCAGGCACTCACTACTGCTCAGGGTACAGTTCAGGCTGTTTTCAAATAACAGTCTTCACTGTACGGTCTCATGGATCCTCCAGCTGAAAAACTCAGCTTCCTCTCAGGTAAGAATGAAAAGATGATATTAGAGATGAAAGGACCATAATCCAGGAACTGGCAGATGAATCACTTCTTCAAGATCCATTATTGGTCAGACTTGATGACCTTAAAGGTCTTTTCCAATCTCAGTGATTCTATGAGTCCATGATTTTCCTCACTCTTTGGGGTCAGCCACTGAGCAGTTTCCCTTCATCTTTCCATCAGTCTGAGCAACAAGTTTCTTTGCTCCCTCCCATTGGTGATAACAATGACAAGGATTGTTCTTCCATCAGAGTGCAGAAGAGATGTGTGGCAGGATAGGTAACCCTTCTCCTGCTTGGGAACCTTCTCGAGGCTCTGTTTGTGTTTTGCACCAGACTGTAGAGAGATTGCAATGTACACCAGGTATCCCCACTCTGTTCTGGCACTCTGCTTGTAAAGCACTGCTGGATGCAGAGGTACGTGCTCACAGGGAGCCTGAACATCTCTCCACTACACAGCAATGTTTCCTTACTCAAACTATTGACAGCACTAACCCCACAGCACAAAAAAGCCTTCCACCAGTATCCCACAATATATGAATTATTCACTGGTAATCCCAAATAAAATTCAAGACTAGAATCTTGCATTTATTCTCAGACAATCTGCAAGCCACAAACCCACAAAATCTACACAATTCTTTACTCATTTTGAAGTAAACCTCAGTTAACTTGGTAGTCCTGACAACAGATAACTCCACTTAGGAAAATTAGCTAACAGATTTTCATGGTGTTGTGCAGTGGCTGCTTCTGATACCCAAACTAATTCATGTCTTTCCACATGACAGAGCAATGGAGACAAACCTAAATGAGCACATGACTCTGCTTACTCCTTGCTATCCAGATCTAAAAGCCAGACAGAGGGATTCTATCTCTCACTTGCTGTTTTCTAAGAGAGCAGTCCAAGACAAAGTTTACTCCTCAGAGTGCTATTCCTTTGGGAAAAACAACTTATTAGACTCTAAGACCCATAATCTCTGTGTCCTGCTGTACCACTGCAGTAAAGTGGAAATACTTAGTCAAATTCCCACATCTTTATTCTTTAAATTTTACTTTGGCAAATTTCTAGACTGATTTGGTGGGAAACTTGCCTGCACAAATAAAAAAAAAAGTTAGATTTGGCTTGCTGAAAATTCATAAATTATCTGGACTTCAGTACAATATTTTATCCAATGTTTTGTGAAGTATTTCTAGGAAAATTGTTCCCATTTTCCCAGATCTAGGCATATCACATGAAAACTAGATGCAGCTGCATCAGCAAAGGATAGCAATGCTAAACAGCAATGTGTTAGAAGAGTTAGGTGTCTAGTGGAAACCTGTATCAGACTCTACTGCTCAAGAAGGACAGTGATAATGGTGTTAGTATAACACACATCTCACATGAAATGAATAGAATTCTTCAGATAAATGAGTTTTCTTTGTCACTACATCCTCATCAAAGCAAAACACTTCCGAAGGGACCTTTTGACTTTGACTCATAGTGTCTGCCTAGTCTCTTGCCAATGGGTAGGGAAGAAGGAAAGGTCCAATGCAGTCCAACCATAAACATGTCTCAAGACTTTTGGGAGTGCATGGTTCTTAAGGGGCCCCTAAACATGAAGGTGAGGATATACTTGATTTCTAATCTGTCCCTTCAGTACCAAAAACAGATGCAAGCAGATATTCTAGTCACCAAACCCCAACTCTTTCCAGCTCCACACTTCCCAGAGGAGGATCTCTTCCTGTCTCTCAGCCCAATCATCCCCACTGCCCCCTCCCATCTGCCCCAAATGCCTTCCTGTTGCGACCAATCCTGCTTTGCTTGCCAGTTCATTCCTCTGTTCCTCAGATACAAATTCCCCTGTAATCCAGCTGCTGGCAGAGAATCAGCCATGGGATGGTTTACCATTTGGGGAGCTCTGTTCACAAGGGATGGGAACCAGGCAAAATTTCACTGAGACACCCCATCTATTTCAGCACCTTAGTATAGAAAATCCAAGAAATCCTTTTGCACTCCTTTAAAGTAGCCATTTCCCCAGGATCCAATAAGAAGTCTAAGGGTTAAGAAGCACTATGACACTATTTGCTATCTGGTCTCTTATATAAGGCTCTTTGGCATCTTGCACGCTGTATATACAAATTCACCTCTCACATCAGTGGAATGCAACCGTCACCAGACTGAAGTACAGCAGCTGTTTGTTATCTCTCAGTACGAGGGAACAAAACTGGACCAGAAGCAATGAAATAAACAATGTTCCACCAAGAGAGCAGAGGAGCAGGATACAGAGGATACTTTCTCCACAAGGAGGCAAACTGTCAAAAGGTGAACAGAACCAACCCCTCCACTTGATTATCAAGATAATCCTCTTTTCCTGCTACTTGACCTTTGCTCTCATAAGGCACAGAGAGGATTACAGCCTCCCCATTCATAGCAGAAATCATTGTACTTTTTTTCTCCCTAATGGCCTCTCTTTCTCTCTGTTTGTACTTACCTTTCCCTTGAAGAGCTCCGCTGCTGCCCGAAACCTGCGCATTCGTTCAGGGTGCTTTGGGGACATCTTGTCTGTGATCAGGAGGAGATTAAATCGGAGTGAACTCTGCATCACACCTATCGATGTCTGCCCCAGCACAGAGAGAAAAACACACACAGACAAGAAGATTGAAAACATTCAATTTGCTTTGGATGCACTGTCAGAGGAACATCAGTCCTCATGACTCCACTGAGGTTTCTTTGCAAATCAGCATCACAAGCAGGACAGGTTTCTTTAAAGCAGGAGGGATCCAATCTGGGTTCTTTGTGGAAGCACTTTACCACTGGATTTTGCTTATTCCTAAAATGAGAGTCTTAAGACTACAAGAGTTCATCACTGTCCTCAAGGTAGTTAGTGCTTAGGCAGGGGGACTGCCTGTATACAGCAACCTAGATCAAGGATGTGAAGAGCAAAGGCCAGTAAACACTCAGTATGAATGCTCTAAATCACTGAGGTCCAGCATCTGGCTGAATTCGGAGCAAGAATGTGGAAAGGATTTGTGGTGTTGAGGTTGTTGTCTCCCCTTATTTCCTTACTTTAGTGTCAGGCTGTGCACAGGATGAGAATGAGCTTAGAGTTTCAGTAACCCCAGGGCCTGGGCACTCCAAGAGTGCTGAGGGTTAAAATTGCCCTAGCAGTCCCACAGTGAGAGAAGACCTGGAGCCAGCTGTCTCTCATCCCCTGGACAAGGGCCAAGTGGGGAATACAGAGTGGACCTCTGTGAGGAGACAGGGCTGGCACTGCCCAAGAAGCCACTGCACCATCTCGATGAACTCACTCACTCGTCATCTCACTTCTCCTTCCACCTCCTTCCTGCAGCCCTGCAGCCTCTCCCTCAAATCAAACAGTAACAGGGCCAGACCTGATGCCTCCCCCGTGCCACCGAAACCACAAAGGCACAGACTGTGCAGCTCCCAGCCAGCGGGAGCAGAAAGTTTCCACACGCTCCAGGAGTAACAAGGAAGGGGTCAGGGAGTGCATGCTGGCAAGGGCAGTGCATTATAGAGTGTCGGAGAACACTGTTTCAAAGACTGCCAGAAAAAACAGGATGAACAGTTAATCAACATCAGAAAAATGGACAACTACCTCAAGATCTCAGAAGTTTACATTTTAAAGGATGTTCTGTAGCATAGATAGTGATTGAATGTATTAGATAGATACTTCTCCCCTCCCTGCGGTACGCGGCAATAGAGCATCTAGTTTTTGGCAGATGGGACTCTGCTTGTTGGCCTAATGTTTATCAGACATTTTGTATCCCTTCACTTTTCTGGTGGTGTGCAGGTGAGGCAGGGAACAGTAAAGGGGTTGCAAACCAAGGCTGAAGAACATTAGAGAACATGGTCAGGCCACATCTGACTCTCCTGGTAAGTCCACAGGATAAGCATTGCCTAAAAATGGGGGAGAAACAGTAAGGGCCCCAGGATGGGGAGAGAAACTCTTGGCAGCACTCAGTGCAAACTCTGTGACCCCATCCTCTGCTGACCAGCAGCATTCTTGGATGCAAACACCATATGCACTGGGAATAAATATTGACAAAAACCCAAGCTACCTTAGGGGAGGTTGGAGGGCTTTGGGCCAGAGACTGCAGGAGGAACTGTTAATTGCAGCACCTTGACAGTGCTCCAGAGTGTCTGGGAAAAAAACTAACAACTTGTGTACTGACAGTCAGGGTGGAGGGGATCGGCTGAACAGCTCAGGACTTCTCAGTCAGGGACACAGCCTGGGTGCCAAACAGGACACTATGCAGTGAGAACTCAAAGCATCAGCAGAAACACATGAAGAAAGAGCTATGATCTAATGAATCGCAAAACAATGCAATAGACGCTCCAAGGGTTCAGAAGGCTTGGGCAATTACAGAGCTAACAAGAACATCCCTGTTGATGTGACTTGGGTGGTTTCAAAGGGCTGTGAGGAGAGTGGGGCAGGATATAGCAGACCCCAGAAATATTCTGTGATTTTAAAATGCTTTTTTCACTTCCTTTATGAAGATGAAAAAACAAATCCACTTTTCTATGGATTGTTTTGTTTTGGGGGCCTTGTGTTTGTTTATTTGGGGGGGGGTTGTTGTTTTTTGTTTCAGTTTGAGGTGGTTGGTAAAGAAAAAAACTACAGTATTTCATCATGGAAACAAAAATGTTATATTTTCAAAACAAAATGCTCCCCTACTGGTGGGCTGGGACTGAACTGAGGAACGTGTTAATTGTCTTAGATGATCCTTGGAATCAGCTTGGAAAGGTATAGCTCTGAAACAGGATAGGCCGTTCTCCTTTGATTAAACTGAGCCTGGTCAGCACTACCACAGCTATCAAGGGAGTCACAAAATACCCCATCAGTAATGATACAAGTCTCAGCCTTGCAGCCATCGGGTCTTCTAAGATCTATTGACTCCACAGCAATAAGCCCAGTGATCTGCTGAGATTTCAGAGGAGCCTAAATTCCCTGGTCACCCTCTACAGCAGGGTGGAGCATTGGGACCCTGCCTCTGCCAGTCAGATGGGTGAGTCAATGAAGATGGCCAACATGGAAGCATCCTAAGACTGATTTTCTTTTTTTTTCTTTTTGTATGTGTGTATGTGGTTGTTGTTGTTGTTGAACTGATGAATTCTGCAGTAAGGGATGGACGGAATGGGAAAAATTTTGCTTGGGAAGATCCCAACCCACTCTTGAATATGCAGTCAAATATAGAGGGTTACATCAAGCCCTGTGCACTGAAGAAAAGCCTGCCTTCTGGGAGTAGGTTGTTTGAACTTCCATGTTTCTCAAGGCTTGTAAGCCAAAGAGAGGGGATTCTGGCTGAGCTGGGTCTGCAGGAATGGCACAACATGGCAAATGTCCATGTGAGGAAGCAGCACTGCCTGCAGGAGTGGTAAGAAGCTCACTACCCATCAACATCCCAAATTTACTGGAGAGCTAAAGGAACCACCATGACTCCCTTTCTCTCCCACCTCACTCACATGCCCCAGCAAAGCAGCTGCTTCCAGTCCACATATGGATTAGCAGTGAAGAGCTGTGTGGCTTCCTCAACCTCATCCACACTGTTGCCACAACCCTCACACAGATCTGAGTATGCAAGCTCCTGGGTCAGGGGACAACCATGAGGAGAAGGCCAATTGTGTGGGTGAATGCTGCAGGGAGCTGGTAATTACCACAGGGTCGTACTCTGTCACCAGGCGGAGCTCATTTATCCGAACAAAACGAATCATCTTCTCAGTATCAACATCTTCATTGTTCATATCCAGATCCCTCCGATCATTGTCTACCTGAAGACATGCAAAAACACCTACAGTCACTGCTGTCCTCTCCTCTCAGCACCCCCTCCCGAGGCACTGATGGCACTCAGTCACAGACATACCCACCCTCTGGGACATCACCACCCTCTCTCCATCACTGCGTAAGCCCCACCTCTCCCATCACCACTTCTGGAGGTCTAGAACCTACAGAGACCAGCCTGCAGTTCAAGAGAAGGATCTCCCACCCTTTTTTAGTGTCCCAGGGACAAGGCAAACTCATGGCATAACAGAAATCCCTTAGGACTCCAGCCATCACTACACTATCAGCTTCTGATGCACTGGAGACAGGGAGGATTAGCTGACAAACTAATCTAGGCATTGTGGAAAGAGGCCATTAAGTATCCTAACTCCTCACATCGATTTTGGCTTTACATTCCTTTTAAAAAAATCTTCATCTGCTTATTCTGTTTCTTCTACAAGTAATAAACATTGGCATGATCCTGTATGGAATTCCTGGAAATATTGTGCAAGCAGGAAATCTCTCCAATAAAAAGAGGATTTTTCTTCCAGTACAGCAGCAAAAAAACAGTCTAGCCCAGCACATTTTAGCTTTAGAGAAAATCCATCCCATCACACATCTCCCTACACTCCATCTCCCCAGAATTTTGTGATTTTATTGAGGTTTTCATGACCTGGTAAACAGAAAAAAAGCAGGCAACCATTGAATGATAGCTAAACAACCAGAGTTTAGGGACAGAGTTCCTGTGTGGTACCAGCTCAGTAAGGATGTGACTGAGTTAAGCCATGGGAACACTGGGCCCTGACATGACATAGGATCAAAGTTTGGGATTTTAAGGCCATTGATACACATGTTAAATGAGGTTCTTGAGGCTAAGGAGAGGCCCACATGCACACCGCAGATTTTATTCTCTCCATTTGTACAACCTCCAAAAGTGCTTGTGTTAGTTTTTCCAGTGGTGTGCAGACATCTAAAGGCATTTTTGCTGTTCTGTGGTCCTTGGCAAGGTCTTTGATACCAGTCACCCGCCCTGTCTGACAACCCAAGCTGGTGCTTTTCAGACTGTGTGGCCTGATTCTTCTCACAGATTTTCCTCCTGCATAAGATGAAAGTGTAGCTCTGCTCAAGCAAGTAAGATCAAGACAGTGCAACACCTGAGCAGGTGAGATCAAACAGGCCTTGGGAACCAATCTAAAGCACCCTGGACTCTACAGAAAGTCTTGTCTTGACTTTCATTGGCTTCTGAAAACACCTGATTTCCATTTTGGGTTAACATCTTGAATATGCACTGAACACTGATGTTTTTGAGAAAATAAGGATGGAAAATATCCTGCACGTAATACTTGAATTTCTAATCAAAATGTCTTTATCACTCCATAAAATTAGGTTGTTAGCATCTGTAAATTATGTTCTTTTCAGGTCCATAAGGCCAAATTCCTCGCTAGAATAAATCAGTTTCCTTCCACTACATGCAGAGAAGCCTCACCAGCTGACAGCAGTTCCTCCTACTACTGTAATTATGGTTTAAACTTCTAAGCATTATAAGAGTTTCATACTCTGAAAGGCAAAGAAAAAATCAATTTACGCCTCTGATTCACTTCTATCCCAGTCACGCATCTTTGTGACTCTATTGGATTCCAAGTTCCTGCATCCATTCTTTTAAAATTCATTTTTATCTCTGATCCCTTACTCCTACACATTATCCAGCACAGGAAGAAATGAAAAATAATGCGTCTGATACAGAAAAACTGACGATCAGGTACATGAATTGTCAGCCATATTTGAACTTGACTAGTGTATTATTTTCCTGACTGATTTTTTTTCTATTAAACAAGAGTTCAGTCACAAAAACTGGACTGCAAACAAAGGATATTCAATATAATCCAAATTCCAAGAATCCAAACACTTTCTTTTATCAAACACTCTTCTAATGCAGTCATCCTCACTATCTGCCACAGTACAAAAACAAGGGATGTTTTCAGTACTTTTGGAAGAAAACCACCATGACTAACAACCAAAACTGAAAAGGGTGTTGCTTTGATATTGCAACATCTGCACATAGCAAATAAATGGTTAAATAAAAGGACCTGCCTACCTATTGCTCACTCTTAGATCATTCTTTTTTAATTATTTGGATGACAGTGGTAAACACAGTGTAGGAAATGATGCAGAAGAACAGAGAACAAACAGGCTTTTTCCAATCTTTGTACAACCGGGATCTAGGACTTGGCCAAGTTGATGCATTTTGCTTCCCTAGAACGTATATTGTGCCCCCATTTCTCCCCACCCCATGCACTTAGAGCTCTGGTGACACAACACTTCAATGGCTCTTAGGACATCTTGTGCTACCAGGAGCACCTTTCCTCTTCAGATACACCTACCTCTCCTCAAGTACCATGCTTGTGTGAGAAGGAGCAACACAAGGAAATTTATATAACCAGTCGAATACTTGCTCTTAGCTTTTCTTGGTATTCTTGAAGCAAGTATGTGGCCCTCCCCAGTACTGATCGTCTCCTTAAATTTCAGCAAACACAGCTACAGTGAGGCACCACCATGTATGGTGGAGTCAACAAAGATTTGATCTTGCACGGAATCCATCCCTAAATAAATATTACTTCAAAGTAATATTGCTAATGGTTCCATGCCCAAAGCTCATTTAGGGAGTAAGTCTACAAACCACAGTGTAGGAGACTGTGTTGGTGGCAGAGCACCTGTAACTGCAGAAACCCAGTCTGGATATTTTCAGTCACGATGGAAAAGTTTTGTACCCTGGGAGACAGCTTTGCCTGTCTGAGGTAACACTTGGCAAGATTTCATATCAAGCCTGCTGTGTTGATCCATTGTAACATGGACTCTAGACATTTTTCATGTGTCTCAGGACCCTTTCCAAAACCACGGAAACCCCACCCAAGTTAATGCCCAGCTCCAGGCAGGTCATGCACACACACAGCCATTGCTCTTTGCAGAGCACTGGGTGCTGAACCAGAGCCATAGGGCAAACACTTCAAAAGGAAAATCTCATCAGGTGTGATAAACGTTCCATGTGTCAGTGATGGGCACTCTGCAAGTGAAAAGCAAAAGCCCTCTACGGGGCAGGAAGCTATATATGCTTTGAGGTGGGCAGGCAGCCTGACTGCCAATGACAAGCCTTTTGTTTTTGGCTTGCTCTAAGGAGAGATGAGCAGCTTTCATGTTTTTTATCACTGCTTCCCAGAGGTCTCCCTTCTCCTGTGCCCCACGCACCCTGCGGAACAGCGAGACGGTGTTGGTCGAGACGCCGTAGTGCGACAGGACGGCGGGCATGCTGCTGAGCCCGAAGGGCACCTCCGGGATCCGTGCGGCCGCCTGGCGAAACTGGGACGCTTCGGCGCTCTCCGGCTCCTGCGGGGGCAGAGGGAGGGCGGCTGAGCTGAACGGAGGGGTGGCTGAAGGGAGGTGCAGCCGACGGGGCGGGCGGATCCCCCCCGCGCACCGCCGGCACGGCCGCCCTCCGGC
>JAWWMP010000041.1:47146660-47212194 GCA_035047865.1 Dendrocincla tyrannina | reverse complement strand
GGCCGGGGCGGTGGCGACCCCTGCCGGCCGCGGGCAGAACCGCCCGCAGCGCCGCCCGCCCCGCAGCGGGACCCGCACCCGCACCCGCACCCGCGTCCGGCCCCGCCCCGCACCGAGCCCTGCCGGCAGCGCGCTGGGCAGGCAGGCAGGATGGGCACCCTGCCCCGCGCTCCTCCCAAACCTCGCTGCCCTGCCCACGGCCACCGTGGGCACGCTGGGATGGTGCAGAGCCTCCTCAAAAGGGGGGGACAAACCCAGAATCCGGGGGTAACACGTCTAAATATATATATACATACATATACATATATATTAAATATATATATACAAACATATATATATAAATGTGTGTGTGTAAAATAAATATATAACAACACCCCCCCCCCCCAATTTTTAACCTAACCTTGATTCTAGGGTCAGCAGTGTACAATTTTTGAACACCTTGCTTTATCAGTATCCTGGCTCCTTTTAGAAAGGTATCTTAACTATGTCCCTTCAAAAGTAGCTAATCCAGATACACTAAAGGATAGAAAATCTCAATTTCCCAGCAATTTGAGGTCCATTCTCTTTCTTGTAGCCCTAGCCTATGTTAAAGCCTCCGTTGCTATTCCCATTCCCAATTTTTCAGTGATGTATTTTTTTGTTATTGGATACAAATTCTCAAGACATGGTCTCTGCTTGGAAATTGGTTTGTTTTTCTTTTTAGTTTGAACTGTCATCTCAGCTGTTTGCAAGCCCAGAGAGAATGGAAAACAAAATTCTTTGTACATTCCAAAGAAAATCATCTCTTGCAACCTGTGTTGGAAATGCCAGCACATCAACGTTACTCTGGTGAGAGCACTAAAGCCTAGGGTGAGAATGATCTTACTGAGTTTTGGAGCATTCCTGGGAAAGCTGGTGTTTAATCAGGCCAAGCATGGCCCTTTCTCACAGACATGAGAGGTTTCTGGAGCAGTGTACTGTTTTTCCATCAAGGCATGCTGTTCCCAGTCAGGGAGGCAATGCTCATTATACAGGAAGCTTGCTGAGCCACATACTGCAGCGAATTGAAAGGCTGCAGCAGAGAAATAATTTATGGTGAACAGAGAACATGGACATTATTTGGATGAATATACCCTTCGGCAGAGGGCCAAGCCCTCACGGCACACATACGTCTTTATCTACTGTTCAGATGCAGCCCTGTCGTGCTTCAGGCATTGAATGCCTGACACGTCTCTGCTGCTGCCTCGTGCTCCTGGCAGCTGGGGCCGCATGGCAGCAGCCTCCTGTCTGGCTCTGAAGAATGAAACCCTGCAGCGGGAGGGAGGTCACTGTGGCACAAGACAAAAGAAGCCATGTCCCTGCTGCAGCTCAGGAGGAGGCTCTGGGAACAGCCCTGCCACAAGCCCAGCCAGCTACCCGGGGGGAAGTAGGCGTCTCAGCACTTTCATTCTGCGTGTGCAGATTGCCTCGCTGGTTTGCACAGCTTTAGCGCTGCAAGAGCAGCCCCCAAGGAGCATCACATGCCTGCAGGCACTGAACTCCAGGCAGCTGGTGCTCTGTGATCAGTGCTTACAATGCCCCCGGGGCATAAGCCTCCAGCGCTCAAACACTTGTTGCTGTCTGCACAGCACAAGGCAGCACCGTCAGTCCTCATTCTGTGCTGGGCTGTGAGATGCGGTCCCTAGCTGCCCTCCAGCCCCAGGTACAGGGCAGAAATACAAAGGTATCTGCAGAAGTAGTTGTTTTTCAAAGCCTGAAATCTTCTCTATCATGAGGCAGTGTGTGGGCAGCAGAAGAGCAGAGCTCAAAGGAAAGGCAGAAAAAGGTACAATTTGGGGACCTTAAAGGTAATAAGGATTCTGTCAAAGAGGCTCCTGTTTTACAGTGCTCTAACTCAAGAAATATCTTTGTCTTATTTCTTGAGGAAAAATATGCATGCCATTTTGGCGGCAAGGGGCTTGTACCCATCACTCACCTTTGAATTCAATTGAATTTAGGCAAAAAAAAGACAGAGAACTCAAGGATATCAACTCGAGGAACAAAGCAGCAAGACAAAGACCATGCCTACACCCTCCCTGGGAGGAAGCTGTAGCCTGAGCCAAGCCCTCTTGGACTTCAGAGGACCTGCACCAGCAGTGCTCCAAGACAGCTTCCTCAGCCCCATCACACAGGCAGTGCCTTACTCTGTCTTAGTTGACTACAGCAAAAAACTGATGTTCCCACTCACCCCTCACCAACACTGTTTCTGTGCTACCCACATTCCTGTTTTGTTTCCCCTGCAGCATTTCCCTTTCTCCTGCTCCAGAGCTCCTACAATCTCCTTCACTTTCTTCCCTGGCTCCATCTCCCTTTCTGCCCACAGACCAAATTCCCTCTATTCTCTCTGTGACCTGTCGCCTAATCCCTCCACATGCCTGTCACAGCCCTAGCACCTTTCAGGACAACACATGGCTTTGGCAGGGGTTTACACCACATCCACACTGTCATCAGGATGGGGTAGGGATCACAACTGGCAGAGGGGAGGTGCTGTGAACACACCTGGAAGAATCCAATGACTGCTACCTCTGCACCACTGACAAAGGCTTCGGCATCTGCGACGTTGTTTAACAGGATAGGTTTCCCTGTGGTGCTGGCTGTACCTGGAGAGGAAAGGTCAGGGTTGGACAGAGGGATGACAAAGAGCAGTTCAAAGAGGCTCCCCAAACATGCACACAAGCATCCCAACCTTACAAGCTCACAAGCACACCTCTCCTGCAATCTCAGCACAATGTTTGTGCAGCATACCTTGGATAAGGAGGACTCCCAGCAGCAGACCCAGTCTTTCCCTGACCATGGAAGAAAGCTCACTTACTGTGGGATGCAGTACACTCAGCTGGATAGCATCTGGTAAGCAGGATAACGAAGAGGCATGGGAAGATGGGCATGCCCATGGTACCAGCTTGCCTTCTCCTCGCCATGTCACCCTGCTCCAGTCCTCTCCTCGACAAGAGACACGTCAGCTGCTGCAGGGGCCCAAAGCCACTCCTGGGGCAGTGGGAAAGAAGCAGCTGGCCCAGGGCAAAGCCGCCAGCTCCTGAGATAACAGCCCAGCTGAGAAAGCCCCTCCCTGCTGCACGGGCACCAACCTTGGAGAGCTTCACTGGCACTGACGCTGGTGCATCCTCACCCACAGCACTGGACATCTTGACTGCCCTGCATCTTTGTGACCAGGCACCCCAGCTGCGTAAGAACATCCCTCTCTAAGTGCTGTGTCCCAGCAGGCCAGCCACAGGGACATGTAGCTCTCGCATGAGCTTGAGGGAACAGCTGCTACGGTAAACACTAAACATGAGAAGACTATGTTATAGCTCCCTGGCTCATTCATTTGCCATCTGGGATGAGAGGTGGGGGCTTTCTAACCCTAGAGTCTACTCCTCATCACGGCCCAGACTTTGGGCTTCAAAGGATTCACAAAATCCCTGAAGGACACAGTACTGAAATAATTTGCTTACAGAGTAAGGCTGATGTTTTGAAGGAGGAGGGCTATTTCCCTGCTGAAATACACTCTTAAGCCTTCCTATAATGCATTCTTCACATACACATCACTGAAAAACATATTCTAGAAAAGACGTGACACTCATGCAGAAAAGAAGAAAGAAACTGGTTTTATTCTTGGGACACCAAAGTCTTATTACAGCAACTAGCTGCATTCCCCCTGACTGGTTTTGTCTGCACAAGGATGGATTTTAATAGGGTAGGGCACCAGATACAGACCAGGAGACCATCATGGGAGGTAAGTAACCATTTACAATGAGTCAGAGCACAATGGCAAGTGTAACGCAAGATAGGGATTTTCCAGGGACCAGTCCACCCTGCCAGGTGATCTTGTTTCCTAGAAAAGGCACTTCCGGGACCAGAGTTGGTACAGGAGAGATGGTGGCAACAGGAGAAAGTACTGGGAGAGAGGGAGGAAGATTCTTCCCAATTTAACCCATTTTGTGTCATGATGGGGCAGTGGTGAGAACGGTTGGGTTATTTTCAGTGTATCAGAAGAAGCAGCAAAGGCCGCCTGCAGAGCTGTGCAGCGACCAAGGCTGGCACAGAGCCCCAGCACTCATGTGAAGGGCTGCCAGGGCTGTGGCCAGCTATGGTGGCAGGAAGGAGCAGCGTGGTGGGCATGGCCCACCTGGAGACTGGTGCAGGAGGCAAGGGGATGGGAAGGGGGAAGGCAAACTGGGTGAACTCATTCTGTCCATTCCTTCTTGATGGACAGGTTCCACTCCCAGGTGAGATGGTCATGCTTGTCATCATCCGTGAAGAAGGATTTGTTGTGATAGGTGCCTCGAGCCAGCATACCCTTAGGAGCCTCTTCAATAGGTGTCAGGAACTCGTACTCCTCTGGCCGTGGCCCATAGCTGCCAACCATGAATGTGGCTTTGTCCACTAGGAGAAAACAATACACAGGGGATGAGCTTCTCAGATGGGGAATGGTAAAAAGAGAAGCCATGAGTTTAAATGCAGATCACAGACAGAGAGGAGATGGGAGAGAAAGGGACAGTCCATGGCAGGAAAGGGGAGCAGAATCAGTGGAAAAAGTGGGTTAGTGAAGCCTAAGGACAGCTGGAAGGATAAATATGGGTGGATGGGCAGGTCAATCTGTACCCTCTCACTTCTATGTGCTGCTAGAAAGGAGTAAGTACACACAACATGTGGCTCAAAGTCTACCTTGATTCCCCATTATTTCTCTCTCCTCATGAGAAGACACCACTCACTTATGTATGATGAAGAGGATGATGAAGCCTTAGAGGTGGTTGCATGCAAAAATTGCATGTGGGATGTGTGTGTGCAAAATGGAGCTTTCCTATGCCTTGTCCAAGCAGAGCAGCACTGCATGAAGAGGAGGGCCCATGGCAAATACAGGACCCTGCACACAGCAGGAAGCTTTGTAGAGCAGGTCTGAATTTCACCAAGTGCTTCTGAAGAGCTTTCAGGGAATGGGAAGCTCCTCACAGGCTGAGCCACTCTACAGGGGATAGAGGGAAGGTGAAGAGCTCTGTATGGAGAGGAAATCTGTGGCAAGCACTGTCTAAGCAGTCTCTGCAGACTTTGCTGCTGCAGACAGTGTAGCATGCAGATAGCAGAGTTGGCTCATGCCGAGTTCACACAGGAACAAGAAAAAATTGTCCTGGGTGACAGAGGCTTATGCACTCTGCTGAAAAGTCACCTCCCCAGGGCAGGACATGGGACTAACGGAGCCTTTGTCCCAGGCCAGAGCTGCAGGAACACTTCTTTGAGCAGAGGGAATGCAGGGGTAGGAGCACTGGTGTGCAGGGCACAAAGGGCTCTTACTCACCCTTCACTCCTGTCCGGTAGGTGTGCTGCACATATTTCAGCCCTGACACAATGTCCCTGTTTACCTGCAAGAAGTGACCAGAAATAAGTGTCAGGAGAAGGGTTTTGGTTTTGTACCTGTTGATTTTCTCTCTCCTTGGAGACATACCCATCTTGACTCCCTGTACCAGGGAGATTCAGAACAGGACACACTGTAGAGAGCACTAATACAAATTTGCCATAGGAACCTGGAGATCTACAGCACCCTCTGTCCATCTCCTGCCCTTCTCCATCCTTTGTTTGACTTTGAAGCTGACTGGAGCACATCAGTCAGGTTCTCAAGACAGGCTGATGAGGACAAAGAAAAGTGAAGCAGGGAGTTTCCAGCTAACAATTTTCATATTGAAAACCATACCTGGTTAACTAGTCATTCCTCCAGCACAAATGAGTGGGCAAGATTAGCTGAGCACTTCCAGCTGCCCTCTAAGCTTCATGGGGAGCTGGCAAGTTCCTTCTCAAGAGACAGAGGGACAGAGTTTTGTTCATAATCGTTCCTCAAATCTCCCATGGATAGCTTGGATGTGTCCCTTGCTGTTCCCCTCCAGCAAACATTGCCTTCCTGCAGTGTACACTACTCAATCTGGAAACAAGATGGACAGATCCTTTTACATCACAAGGGAGAATTCACATGGTGAGAGAATTCACTCTTACCAGCCATGGGACTGAGGAGTTAGAATAACCTATCTGGCTCCAGATATCTCCTGTCACCAGGGCTCAGATACAGATGGAAGTATTTCATAGCAAAAAGAGCTGGAGGTGTCTCAGGGGACAGCACTGGGGGATTCAACTCTGAGAAAGCAAACCTCAGAGAAGAAGAGAAATCTGCACAAAATATTAACACCTCCCCTTGTCTGCCTCAGAAGAACTACCTTCCTTCCCTTTTTGCCTTCTCTGCCAAGCCTAGCTTTGTCTGAAGCAAACATTTGTGAAGATGATCAGTTCAGTGCTGGATGCCACACTGAAGTGTGGCCAAGTTTTGTTTTCAGCTGTAAACAGAAGAAATGGCTGACACACTGGTTAATGGGAAAGAGGGAGTAATGAGCCCATTAGGGTATTTCATGACTTAGAAGAATTCAGCTATCTTCAGCCAAATGCTACAGTATTAAAAATATTTTTTACGTGTACATGAAGCCCAGTAATATTGACTGAACCACTACTTCATGAAAAGCCATTATCTCTTCTCCTTCCTGTCCATTTCCACTTTGTGTGAAGTAAAGATTTTCTGGTGGCTAAAAAGCCAAACCAAACTCAACCAAAACAACCCATCTGGCTTTCCAACCACCTGTTGTTCCCCAGTGTGAGTGGACAGAAATCAACTTCTTCCAAAAGGTGAGCAAGCAGAAGCAATTCTTGAGAAATACCTGGTCCCTTGATGGGTAGAACAACACCTGAAGCTAGGGGAGCTTTACAAGGGTCCAGCTACTGGGCAGGCATGTTGCCTGACTCTGGCTGCTTCTGACTGCTTCAGCAACTGATGAGAAGCAACAGGAGGGAAAACAACTCACTCTGAAGTGGATCTTAACTCTGTATTCCACTCCTTCCTTTAATACAAAGGTCTCTTTCTTGAGTGCTTCAAGGTCACCTGTAAGGAGAGGATCAAGCCATTAGCTAGAGTTGTCACAGTGAGGAGAGACCATGCACAGGGGTGGGAGTGTAGGGCTGGGATTGGTGTTGGAGGTAAGCATCCATTTAAAGGATGGCAACACCTGCGAAATGAGTACATGGAGGTCTGTATTGCACCGTGAGACCAAATACACAGAAATGCCTGTCTGTGCCCACATCTGTGAAGATAATGACACAAGTTTGGGCACATATACATAAAGAGGTTTATGTGAAGACTTGTCGCTAGGCTCCTGCAGGAGCATGTGCAAGGTCCATCCATGCCCAGCCCTGGCTGAGTCAAGCATGTTTCACTTGGGAGACTGCCTGGGCTCTGCAGGGCTCTGTGTGGTTTTGGTTGAACAGGAAGTCTCTCTGCCTCTCTAGGCCCTGCTTCCTCTCTCTTCAGAAAAGCCCATATAAGGTGAAGCCTGGTTCTCTCCTCATGTCCTCAGGAGCCGGAACTGTAGTATTGCTTGATTCTGAAGTTTCAAAACACCCTGTTACTGAATGCATGCACATCCCTTGTGCTTGTGAGGTCTCATTGCAAGAAAGTAAGCAGAGATGGCAGGAGAAACCCAAGAGCTCCTAGAGTGGTCTAGATGCAGGAAAAGACCCTCAATAGTTTCCTCTGTTACTACTTCTTTTTTATCCATTTGTGGATAAAGAAATAATAAGAAATAAGGCTAAGATGCCACTGTAGCATCCCAAGGACAAACTCCCTTTTAACTTGAAGCATACCAGGGCCTTGTTCCCCTTCATGACCAAGGACAGAGCCTGTGCCTACCTGTAAGGTCCATAGTGATCGGTCCTGGAGCAGAGTCACACACCAGAGTGAGTCGAGTGACTACCACATTGGGAGCTGTTGGATCTGCAGGTAGAAAAGTCAGAGGAAAGCTGTCAGTTTGCAAAATTAAATGCAACTGGAGGGGAATGACTGAAAAAACAGGGATGCGTTCCCACACAGAAACTGCATTTCATTAAACACCCAGTAATGCCAGGCTCCTCTTAGCACAACAGGTCCTCATGTTTACCCCAGTCCTTCAATATGGATACCTCTGGTCCTACCAGAAGGAGGTCTTTCCACTACAGAAGACTTCCTTCTTAAGATCCCTCTGAGCAACAAGATTCCCTTTCAGCTGGTGCCCTCATGTTTCTAATCTCTCAGGAGTACTCCAAAACCAACACACCTCCCACCACAAGTACCTTCTCAATGCCAGCATTCCCCAGTAATCCTACTCCTAATGCTCAGAGCATCTTCCCTGCTTCTTTTACATGCATCTTGCCACCTGACCATCCCCTGTCCTCCAGCAGGAGCAGTGCATGTCCCTGGTGAAACAAGATTCCTCTTCTTTGAGGCAACCTTGCCTCATCCCCACAGCACACTGTCACAATACATCTCCCCAGTCCCTCCCTATCAGTGTGCCCCAGCCTACCTACTACCACAGGTCCATCTCCCAGCAGGGACTTCTTGTACTTAGCGAGGCTTTCGTCGTCCTTGTCCAACTCTTGCAGCTCCTGCAGTGTTTTTTGGGGAGGAGGTTTGTAATTGAGTTTCCCATCCAGTTCATCATCATCTTCTTCCACATGAGGTTCCTGGGTCTTCTCAGTCATGGTCACTTGGTCTGGGTAACAGAGGAGGGGGCAGTCAATGAGATTGCTCTGGATGGGGTAGCGTCCCCGGGGGCACTCACTCTGGGCACAGCGTGCCTCAGTCTCCTGGACAGGCAGGCAAACACCCAGTGCCAAAGGCAGCAGGATTGTTACAGGCAAATGGCGACGGTGATCAGCTGCAATCCTGACACTGCTGTGCTGATATTCTGGCTTGAACACAACCCCCTCTACCCCCGCTCCTCTCTCCCTGCAGGCACCACGCGCACACGCAGACTTACACCATTCTTCCCTCCCAGGGAGGAGGTGCAGGAGCAGAGGCTGAAACCAGAGTGATTTACAGCCACTCTGCAGCACAGTTGTGGCCGGCAACCCTGCAATTACAAGCTACCGTACAAGGCTTCAGTGCTCACCAGCTATCTCACACAGAGTCACTGCCACACACTGAAGCACAGATACACAAATAAAGCCAAGGATAGATGTTTGATTCACCCTCTCATGGTGGGTTAAAAGCCACATTTTGCAGAAAGATCAAATACCTGACAGCTACTCTCTTACATTAGCAAGTCAGCTGAAGCTCTCAAGGAAGTGGACTGGCTAGTCTGTCTGCTGGGATTCCCTGTGCTCCCAAGAACAGCTCGCTTCAGGCACCAATCAAGACTCCTTCCCACTGAGGAAGAAAGCATGATGGTAACCGCAGAGCAGCCATGCATGCCTGTCCTGCTTCAGTGTGACTTCTTGGAAAGGAGAGGCAGGACAGCTGAGGTCTACAGCCACACACACCACTGAACACAAAAGGGCAGCAAAACTGTTTGGGTGGCATCCCAAATGGGAGCCAGGGCAGGAAAAGATGAACTGATGGGCAGCCAGGGCATGCAATGGGGGAACAGGAGATATGCAGGAGAGGTAAGCAATGCTGTGCCAGGTCCCCCTTAGTCAGCTGCCTGCCTCGTGGAGCCAGCCATATGGTCCTAGACACCTTCCCACTCTTTAGAGAAAGGCTGCAAAACAAAGCAGTGCCCCAGTACAGTGGCAGTTGTCACAAACAGCCAAGCCATTCCTTGTTCTTTGGCAGCAAGAGAATTTGGTCAAGCTACACAGAACATTCAGTTCACTTCCACTTATCCTTATATTAACTTCTTCTTTGAGGCTGTCCCTACAAAAAATTTCCCTTTTGCCTGCTTATTTACAATTTTCCAAACAAACCCTTTATCCTTCCCTGCAGCTGTGGCCTTAACATTTGCCCTGCTCCCAAAAGTTAAATTGGGAGCTAATGGGATAGTTTTCTCATTCATTAAAACAGAAAGCAAATAAAAAAGAAAAAAAAAAGAAAAGAAAAAGCAACTGTTCAGGGTGAATCAGAAAGTGGTATGAGGCAACAATGAGTAATATGCACACCTTCCAAAGCAATACCAGTGGGGGAAAAAAATAATCAAGGAGTGGTATACTGGTATGTTACAAAGGGACAGAGAAGGACAGAGCAGCACAGGAACAAGAAGACTCAGTCAGACATGCCAATAGGAAACGGTCATTGCAAAACGACTTTGCAATTTTGTGGTGAGTGCAAAACTAGTACAGAGGGGGCAGCTGGGAAATAAGGAATCTCAGCTCAGGTAGAAAAAAAGCAGGTCCTATCAGCTGAATAACCTTGGCTGAGTTCATGCCCAGCCCTAGGAGTGTGAAGTACCTAAATACCATAGGAAAGACCCTTAAGCTTGTCCTCATGAGAAAGCAAACGAAAAGCTCCCTTATGAAAGCAACAATTACACGTGCTCCACCACTCTGTGGTCCCAGCAGTTACCTTGGAAAGCTTCATAATCCCTTCAGTGCCATTCCACACTCAGCACAGTAAGAGGCTGCGATGAACCATGACAGCCACTGCCAGGTCTCACCTTCCACTTGGGCTACAGTTGCAGGTCTCAGTAATTTCCACTCTCCCAAACTCTCTCACGGTACTGCTGCATCTGCCACTACTACAAGCACAGAGCAGCAGTACCTTCGTGCCTGCCTGCCCCCGTACTCCGCTGTCCACCTCTTGTGGTTTATCATAGGAGAGGGACAGACCCAGAAGATGGAAAGAGAAATCTCTTGCCACATGCAGTGAAAAGACAGAGTCAGGATTGGACCAGGCGATTGCTCCTCATCCCAGCTCATCATCTCCAGCAGCATCTCAGCTGCTCCTACCTCTATTCGCTCCAGCTCTGGAGCTGGTCCCCTCTGCAAGCTGAGGCACGTCCCTGGGCTCAGGTGCCAGCACTTCCCCAGAAAAGCATGTTGCTATTGCAGTCCCTGAGCTTCTGTGCCACTGCCCAGGCCGAGGGCTGCGATGGAGCCCCCATTCAGGCCAGGAGCCTCACTGAGAAAATTAACCCTATATTGCACTATGCAAGGAGAAATCTATGTGATTTGTGTCTTACCCTGACACATTTTTCTTGCATTGCTGCAGCCCCAACCCACAGTCCTGTGTCACCTGCAATTCTGAGGCCTGGCAGGACCCATGAAACAGCAGGGAGAGGGCAAGGGCAGGGTTAGGGATCCCTGCCAGAGAGAGCTGGCTGCAGGAGGCAAAGGAGGAATCATGCCCTGACGAGGGGTGCAAGTGTCTCGCAGCTGGGCTCTGCCGGTGCCGCGGGTAGGCGGCTGCCCTGGCACCTGCTGCAGGAGGGGGCAGTGACAGGGTGGATGGTGGGCATCTCCTCGCCCCCCCGTGCCACCATGGGGCACAAAAAGGGATGTCACAGCAGCAGCATTTTACTTGCCTTCCCTCTGTGCATCATTCCTCCAAACCACCCCCTGATCGAGAGCTTATCTTCAGGAAGCGGGCTTAGCTGGAGGAAGTAATTTTCCGCGATGGGGGAGAAACACACCGGACTCAGCAGCGCCCCCGGCCCTGGCCTGTCACTTCCACCCCCTTTGGGGTGCGGGGACAGAAAGGGCACCCATTGCTCGGGGACCGCGGGTACCACCCCGCAGTGATACAGCCGCCGCCACCCCGGGGGCGCCGGGGCCGCTCTCCCTTCCCCTGCCCCTCCATCCCTTCCCATCCCATCCCATCCCATCCCATCCCATCCCATCCCATCCCATCCCTTCCCATCCCATCCCATCCCATGCCATCCCATCCCATCCCATGCCATCCCATCCCATCCCACGGCGAAGCCTCGCGTGGACAGGCTTTCCCCACAAGTGCAGGCAGAGCCCTGCCAGTCTCCCCGGGCAAGACTGGGCGCCGGCCAGCGGGAACAAAGGCGCAAAGTTGCGCGGCGCCAGTGGGGACCGAGTCGGGGGTTTGCCCGCCGCGCTGTCCCTGCGCGGTTCCCCCTGCCCTGCCCTGCCCTGCCCTGCCCTGCGCTGCCCGCGGCTCGTACTCACCGGCGGAGCGGCGCCTGCGGCCCGGGTCCTCCTCTGCCGTCAGCGCTCAGCCTCGAGCCCTGCCAGTTGGAGCAGGAAGGAAGTTGGTGAAGAGAGGGGAAAAAAAATAACACTCACACGCAGGAAAAAAAAAAAAAAGGTTCGGCGGCGGCAGCAGCAGCAGCCCACTCGCAGAGGAAGCCCTGCGCGGCCCCGCATGCTGCGGCGCTCCGCCGCCTGCCCCGCTTTGTCTGCGCTGCCGCCCGCCCGGCGCCGCGCTGCGCTCGCTTTGCGCAGAGGGGCTTTGTCTGCGGAGCAGAGCCCGGCCGGGGACGCGGGAGTGCTGCCCGTGCGCGCATCTCGGGCAGGGATGCACTGCCTGGGAGCGACGGGCGGCGGACGGCTTTGTTTTTCGCACCAGGCTTTTATGTTGTTTATTTTCTTGTATAATTACTGTCGATTTCAAAAGCTGGCCCTGATTTATGCCGATTAAAATATGCGGAGAATCAGGCTATGTATTCCTGCATACATAGGAAGATAAGGGGTAGTGTAAATGCAGGTCATTAGGAACCTCATTTTTCCCCGCTACCTGCTGCACTTAATCAGCTTATTGTTCCCAACTCCCTGCCCTTCTCACACAAGCAGTTTTAAAGATCAGCTACCTTAAGAAGAACAAGCTCTCATTTCCCAGGGTTGCTTAAATGATCCAAAAGATTCTACACTGCTTCCTTTCTGAAATATCAGCAGATTTCCTCTTTCTTTTCCAGTCACGGAGTGTCCACTTAGTTCTTCTGTCACATAAATCCGTCACGTACCTAGTCCTCAGTGTACAACAAATTAGATCATTGGTTTGCATCCAACAAATCTGGACCTGCAATGACTGATACACTGCTCTTAATGCACTTACAGAAACAAAATAAGCAAAGCAAATCTATTGTCTGTGGGCTTAAATTCATTGCCCAGGGATTCACATGACCGTTAGAAAACATTTATTGCACACAAATTTTTAAAGGTTGCAAACAGCTGAGTAAAAGGGCTCTTCTTCATGGATAAACAGATCTTGGAAGAAGGGGACTGATTCTCCCAGCCTGACATTGCTTTCGTTTAGGCTATGGGTGGCACAATGATTCTTAGCTGATGCATTTCAAAGGACAGAGCATATGTGTGTCTGACAGTGGATTTCCATTTAGTAGGGGGTATAGCTACAGAAACATTTTAAGCTTCTATGAATTAGTTTCACAGCCAAGAGAAATTATTTAATTCTCTTTTGCTCTTTTTCACTCCTACACTAACCCTCCCCGTGAGCCAGCACAAGAGAACTGAGTTGAACACAGCAGTGAGAGGAGTTTAAATAGTACCAGGTAAAAATATGTAAGCAAATGCTAAAGTATGTATCAGTGAGTTTTCAATTCAGATAGGTTTCCCAGTACTTGTTCATAATGAACAAATGTGGCTAAACCTTTATGCCAGCTCCAGGGAAGTGGCTGTATGGGATAGAGGTGGGAAAAGGACAGAGCAAATTCTTTCAACTACAGTGCCAAGTTCGTGTTCATGTGGCTCACATTGTCCTGGCCTGGGAAAGCTGTCAAGAATTGCATGTAACTGTGGGAAGCTTTGAGGAAGCATCTTGTACATCAACTGTTTATCTTGGTTTCTCTGATTTTAGCAAAGTTCCTATTTCATACTGGGAGACCAGAATACTGTTTAGCTGGGAGGAGGTGTAGGTTGAGGTTACTGTTCACTCATGGCTTGGCTTGAAATTTCCTTGGGTTTAGCGGCTGTGTACAGAGAGACCAGTAGGATCGTAACGTGCACTATGGCAATCGTTCTTGCTGAGGACTAGTTGAGATTAGTTTGGTCTCTTTTGTGGGTTTCTTTTCAGTTAAACACCAGACTGCATGTGCCTTTGTGTAGCTATTTACACACTATTTCTAAACATATGTGAGCATAAACCAGGACCCGTATATGCACAAATGTGCATAAAGGTGTGGGGATATATAGCTGTGTGCCCCCATATGTATGTACATTCAGCCTATATGGGCACGTCTGCCTAGCATGCAGGGGAAATAGGTTTTACTTCTAGATTAGAAATTAGCCAGTATATAATCACAGGCAAATCATGTCGTTGCTCTGTGCTTCATCTTCCTTTTGGTAACTAGTGTGAGAAGGAGTTGTGGGTGCTGGATACACACCATGCTGAGCAGATGGGAACTTAGAAGCCAGTCATCATCCTTTGGGTCAGCATATCCAGCATCCTGCTGGGGAACCACGTCACTGCTCTGCTGAAAGAAAGGAAGGTTTTGAACCACACTGGAGCAGAACATCTCTGAAAGCAAATCTCTATCACTGAGTATTTAATCTCTGACAAACTGATGCCATGCAATGAAGATCATCTCTTGGCAGACATTGTCCAGCCCCAGCCAATTCTTTTTTCTGTGACAGAAGGAGGCAAGGACAACAGCTAGAGTGTATCTGCTTTGTCACAAAAAACATGATAAAATCTCAAATATGTTCTTAGTTGGAAAATAATATTTTCTACGTAAAATATTATGATTAGGTATTATTTACTTTTATCCTATTGATCACAATTAGTTGACCAAATTAATATGTGTGATCAACCACTAGTGTCTAAGCTTATTTCAAAAAGCTTATGCGAATTTTTAAATGCATATCCTTCAACTACACAGCCTTTACTCTCAACAGTAATATATGTCTGTAGAGCCTTATTGGAAACAACAAATCTTGACTTTTTTAAAAACTGTATTATTAAAAAAAAACACTAGACATGCATTGTTTCCTATTTGAATTTGTATTGCTGCCATAAGCTGTCCAGTATTTCCAGATTTGAATTTTTTACAGTGGTGGTATATTGCAGCTTTGTGCTGCTAAATGTCATTGCCATCTTCTGTAGAACAGGTGGCTGCATTTGAGGAACAGAACCATTTTACAGCCTTTAGAAGCGAGTATTTCAGAAAAAGTTCACCTGTTGGAATTTTTTACTTTCACTTGTAATTTCCAAAACTGTCTCATTTGGAGCTGAAGTTTCCCAGGCTGGAAGCTCAGAGGGGAAAAATGAAAAGAGATTACAAGTAAGCAAGTGCACGTAGACAATCCATTTTTTTATTTTTAAGAGATTCAACAGTGTAATATTTTTTAATGCTGCTCTTGTGAAGTGGTTTGGTTTAGAACTCCTAATTTGCATTTTCACTGAACTCAATACATAGTGTTATTAACTTAGATCTCTCTTTAATGAATAATGTTGCTGAATCCCATCATGAGTTCTGCCTCCTCCTCAAGCTTTTTATAGTCTCCAGGAAGGCTACAGGTGATATGCTGGGAAGACAACCCCACGGTGCAGCAAATTCACATCAACAGGTGCTGCAAGGTAAGCATCAGTCTTGGCCGTGGGTGTCCCCTAGATGGTGTCCCCAGATGGTGTCCCTCACTGCCTGCAGAGATCCTCTTCCCTGCAGAGATGGGAAGAGGTAATCCAGTCCTGAGGCAGTCACGAGGTGATGAGAACCGGGGAGGGTGACAGATCAGGGAGCTCAGACACAAAACCTTTCCCTGCCATATGAGGGGGCATTCACTGCTTGACAAAGTGTCACCCAGCGACTTGGTAATCCCAGCACTGCCTTCTCTGCCTCCCATTAAGTGGTATAAACCGGGGGATGCAGCCAATGAAGCATGAATTCACTCCATTTGAATGAAACACAGGCATAAGTTGTCCCATGAGTGGTTTTAAAAGTCAGCATCCTAAGGCTGATCCTGCTGTGCCTAGCACAGGTGGTGCCCATTTTCTTCTTATGCTGTGCCACTCACCCCTTCTAAAGTGCTGCAAAGGAGTGTGCAGCTGATGGGGTGGGAAAGGAGGAAAGGGATGGGGGCTAGACACAGTGCCAGGCAAGCAAGCCAGTATTCAGCATGGAAAGCAAGGAGGTCTCCCTCTTTGAGGTGCTGACACAGAGCCCCTGGTAAGGGTTTAGCTGGGTTTGCCAACCCCAGTCCCATGGAAATCCCTTCAAACCACCCAGCCATTGGACTTCAGGGCTCTCAGCTGGATGAAGAACTGACCTCTGGAAACACAGTAGTGTGCTCTTGTCTTTCCAGCTCCTTCAGAAGTGATTTCTTTGTAAGATGGAGGGAAGATTGGAGATTTAAGACTTGTCTAAGCAGCTTTCAGGCCTGCTAAAGTGCTAATCCCATAACCCCCACCTCAAGCCTGAAGGTGTGCAAAAACTTCACATGTCACTTGTGGATGACTCAAATCCGCAGGGGAAGCAGGGAAACAGGAAGATAGAGGAAGGAAAAGGATTTGGTTGAGAATGAGAGAGTAGGGGCAAAACAGAGCCAGTTTCCTCCAGAGGTTAGCCTGAGAAAGGCTGAGGGTCGACAGAGCAGCTCAGCAAAAAAGAGGGGGAGCTAAGTGGCTGGAAGAGGGTGAGTGAGAGGAGAGAGCTTGGCAAGGGGAAGCAGGTCCCTATCATCGGGGAGCAGGGGTGTCTTCTCTGCATGCCCTGCACTCCAGAGCCCCACATGGAGGAAAGCAGCTTTTGCTCTCTCTCCCTCAGTAGATGCCATGGCAGAAGTTAGCGTTCTGCAGGAGAAGACGTCCTAGAGAAGTCACCCACCAGAGCTGGATTTGAAAGAAGACTGGATTATTTTAGGACCTCTCAGAAGACAGGTGGTTATGTAAGGTCAAATCTCAGCAAATGTAATCAAATCTCATTTCTAAGCTGATCACCAGGCAGGGTGTTAGGAGGTATTTATTCAAGCACTCCTCCCTGCATTATGACTTTCCTCTGAAGCAGCCAGAGCTGAAGCTGGAACTAAATTAGGAGGAGAGCTGTGCTATCCTCTCCTCCTCTGCTGACCTTAGGAAATCTCCCTTGCCAGCTGCACCCTACCATTCCTGTGCTAACTACTAATCTCGACAGGGAACTTGATTTTATTCTGTATTTGGTGTCTCCTTGCCAGGCTGTGTCCAGCCTCCAGCTAGCTCTTATGTGCCTGGTGCTTTACCCACAGCAGTGCTCGGGGCATGCTGCTTGTAGCTATATAACCTCTCTCTGAAGCCATGAGACAGTAATTGCCAGCGTCTCTGTGGCAACATTTTTTATTTTTATTGCACTTGTGCTGTTCCTGTATTATTGCTTTCACTGCCTTGCCTCTGTAAACCCCCACAGCCTTATTATGGCGGATTCTTATGGAAGAACTGGTGAGAGAATTGCTCTTCCTCCCACTCCTTCTTTTTCTCTTGTTTTGTAGATTGTAGTTTATAAAAGAGAAAAACAAATGTGGTGCTCAATAAAAGAGCCAATGGCTATTTAAATTCTCAGTAAAAATTATCCAATATTATATATTCACAGAAGCTTAACAAGCAATGAATGTGCAGCATTTGCACATGATGAGCATTCTGCTCCCAGAGCTTATAGCATCACAGCCAGGAATAACCAACAGGAATTTAAGTGGGTCTTGATGAAAAGTATATCATGCTAAGGGAAAGCATGGCAAGAAGTCATCATACTCATAATTTTCACTGTCATCATCTGCTGCATTAGAGAGCCCTCAGAGGAGGATGTTCCTGTTGGGCCCCATCATTGCCCTTCCCAGCTGGTCAGTAGGGAAGTTTCCCCTTTTTCTCTCTCCTCTTCCTTTATTTTCATTTTTCTCTAGAAATAACTTTCACCGTTACAGTCAAAGTATGCCATCAGCTATCAGTGTGCCACAAATAAATCTCTGCTTACACGAAACTGTCAGAACATCCTTTGTGCAACATGTGCATGAGCCACATGCAATGATGTTTACTAAACAGTTCACTTGGTCTATGATGTGTTTATGATGCTTGGCTGTACCATGAAGCAAGCTGCAGTTCCAGGTTTTTGACACAGAAGTATTCTTAGTGGCCTCCCAGTAACAAGCTCGAACGCATTTTTTAGATGTGTGTACCTCCAGTGGAAAGCAAGAGTGTAGAGAGTCTAAATTAAAAAAATGGTTGGAATCTGTCAGTGAAAGGCCATTAAAAACCAAACCAAAACCAAATGAACCAACAAACATTACAACATTAAGCTTTGCACGTTTGCAAGATCCTGAGGGGAGAACAGAAGGCTTCGTACTTGCAATACACCTAAGCAATAAAAGGAGAAAATAAAATTTCAAAAAAAATTGATGCAGATTTTCATCCTCTGGCTTTTCTTCTTTCACAGTTATTTCCACTAGGGATCTGCTATCACATGGCAGCTGGAGCATTTAGCCTCCTTGTGTCTGGGAGGTGAGCAGCCACCCAGGAGACAAGATAATGGAGCAGGAAGAGCTGCCTCCTCTGCCCATTAGTCAAATGTTCCCAAGGAGAATGTGAGATGCTCCCCAGAAGCAATCATTTCTTTTTGAAAGCCTCAGCTGTTACAAGAAAAAAAAAATCATAATAATGGTGGCAAAGAGCTGAACTGGATGAGATTGCACAGCAGTGCTTTTATATAGTAGGAGGAGGAAAGAAGAATATGTCTGTTGCATGATGTGAAAGCCATAGGAAAAGATGTGTCCCCTTAAGAAGAAGAAAAAAACATTTTACGAAAACGTTTAGAAGAGCCTTCCTTTACAGGGCTACTGGTTGCCAAGGAGAAAGAATTGATAATTGGGGGAAAAAAAAAAAAAAGAAAAAAAAAAGATGAGAAAAGAAGCTGTCAGGAAAGAAGACATCTGGAACTGACTTGTGTACAGTTTCTTCTTCTTAACCCAGTGACACTGAATCATTTGCTTCACTGGTTTAAACTGAATAAAGCTCTGTAATTATCTGTTTTCTCTTTAAATAAAGACACCTTCTTGCAGTCTTTCTTTCTTTTTTTTTAACAAGGCAGTATTACTTCTCTGTTTCATTCAATGTATGATCATTTTAGAGAGTGCTAATGGACTATTTAATCACTGTTCACAGGTATATGACATGTCATTCACACAGAAGGAATCAATTATAGAAAAAGAAAAAAACCTAAATAAGACTCTTGAGACAATACTGTGGAAACTGTGTGATTTGGGTACATTTTTAAGAGCAACCACATGATCTGATTTATAGCAGTTGCATAGATAATAAGATTAACTACCTGAGTTTGATAAAAAAGGGGAAAATATTAAGTTTTCATTCAGTATAATAATATTGAGCTTGTTCTGTAAATATTATTCAGGAGCAAAAATATTCTTATAAAAAAAAGGAAGATGTTTTAATTGTGGGCAGAGTGAAAACAAGAAAGGATGCTTTTTAAAATGATCTAACAAACTCATTCCCATTGCATCATTACAAATAGCCTGGATGCAGACATTAAGCAAAGTTAGTGCATGGAAAGGATGCTCACTAATGATATTGCTTTCTCGTGGGGCACCTCTGCAATGAGTAGGGGGATACTCTTAACCAATGAATCACAAAGCAATTATAAAGGACTGAGCTTTTTGTGCTGCATGGCCGAGCACATCAGTCCTGACAGCAGATGTCTGGATGTCTGAGTCTCATCATCAGGTCTATGAACTTTCTGTGAATCAGCTTCTATATTTACAAATAAGGATGATGAAAGTTTCATTCTCTCTTTTGAGATCTGAGGGTGAAAAGTGCTATAAAAAAAAAATTCCTTCTGGTTTTCCTTCTATTTATGCCAATTAGGGAAAAGTTCCTGTAAGTTAACAAAATCATGCTAACCTAACAGTCTTGTGAGTGTGAGATGATAAGACTTGGTTAACTGTTCCAGGAAAGGCCAGACTCACTACTCAGAAGAAAATGTAACTCCCTAGTAACTAATGAACTATATGACAAACTACACAGTTTTATATCATCTGCTATAAAAAGCCTTAGAATGTCCTAAAGCATTCGAGCCTGAAAGCCTGGGGCCTGTAATGATGTTCGGACATGCACAAATAGAGCACCCTTATCTGAATCAGAAAAGCAGGGACTTCATTTTTCTTGAAGAAGCCTTGGCAATGTCATTTGGCTTGAGGACTTAGTCAAGTCACCAGTGCTGCCTAGTTTCTAGCATGGACAGGGCCATTGCTGATGGTTCAGCGAAACCTTATGGCTTGATTTATGTTTCCTCAAAGGACCCTTTTCTCCAGGTTGATCATGGAAATCTCTCTTTAGAGTGCGGCAGTGGAAAACCAGACCTCAGCCTCTTTAATCTCTGCCCCATTGCCAGAGCAGCCTCCAGGACATGAGTGGAAATGAATACTGAGACCAGGCTCTTGTGCAAGCTGAGCTCCAAGACACTGAACATAACTTTAGTATCCCGCAGCAGACACAGATTCCCAAAGTCAGCACACCCACTTTATTACAGGCTGTCATAGATGCTTAATTCTGACACCAAAATAACTGTGCATGATTTTCTGAAGGGAAAACAATAAAACCCTCAATGAGGATGCCTTCTCTGCATCTCTGATGGACTGATTTGCATGTATTCAAACAACTAAACATCTGTGCCGGGAAAAGCCGAATCCTCTGTATCTGTTTCTCTTTCTTTTCACTCGCACAAATGACACGCAGGGTAGGAACTTCATCAGCATTGGGGGAGGAGTTTTACAGCATGCAGGTCTTCTTTTACAGGCACCTTACTACACTGACTTTCTCATCTAAATGCTGTTGATATGACAATCTCACTGATCTTTTACAGGACCAGTAGATAATCTCACTAAATCCAGGTCCTCCCATGGTTCTCTTACCAGAGGCACTTGGTATGCTGCCTGTGTGCAGGAGGGAAACCAAGGTTTAATTACAGATGCCTGGTTAATTCTCTGCTCATTTCCAGTCAGGTATATCTGTGTGGCAAGTGATAAAGCTCTGTCAATAAGGCACAAAACCTCTCAAGTATCTGGCACAAGCTTGTAGAGATACGTTTCAAAAGAGTTATTGTGGCCCACACCAGCCACAGCCCTCATCAGCTGCATCCCTAAGTCTGTGCCTCAGCTGGGATTTCCTCCCACAGTCCCATGAGCTCAGCCAGCCTCTGGAAAAATCACTGTCTTGTAAACTTATGTTTTCTTTGTCATTCAACTGAGCTGCTATTTCTGGTATAACTACAGTTTCCATGGCTACACCAGCTCATAAATAGGGTCAGAAACCTTGGAGATGTTTTTTAAGTGATTCCTTGGAATAGGATATAATCTGGTCAGAGGTGATGAAGCTCATGAGTTTTCCTTTGAGACCATGAGGACAGCAGTCCTGGACCCCTTGGACTCCATTGCTTCTGGTGCAGTTCTGGTCTGGATCAGATGGCAACTGTTGTGGCCAAAAAGGTCAGCACTGGCTTTCCTGGGGCCAGGGGAGAAAAAAATCTGGGCAGAGAGGGACAGGGATCAGGAACTCAGTCCCTGAGCAGGATTTGTCATCCATCTGGCGTGGCAGCCAGGCATTAACCTGAAGCAGGTGCCTGTTGCTCTGAAAAGAAGCTGTGCACCCACACCCCTGCAAAGCAAATGCCACCTGCTTTGTGAGGGGAAGAAGAGAGAGGATGGATGGAGAGAGAGGCCTGATAATCCTGGGGGGTAAGAAATAACATAAGTGGGACCCTTTAGGGAACTTCTGTCATGTTTTGTCAGTGGCAAAAAAATAGCTTCATGTGACACCATGGAAATTTTTTTTCCCACATGTCCACTTTTGTTAAAGAGAAATGAGACGGATTTCATTGGGAAAACAGGAAAACAATGGGAGTGTTTTGAAAACAAACAGCCTGAACATATGTAAATTTTTAAGGTTCAGAAAAGAAGAGTAGAGGGCTGTAGAGCTGATTTCCCCAGCAACTTTACCTACACTGTAGGCAGAAGGAGAGGGGGTCCCCCCGGAAACCTGTCTGCAGCAGATGGAGGCATGGGAATGAGCAGCGGGGACGGGAGCAGTCTGCTGCCAGCAGGCTGCACCTCTTTATATCCACACAAGCAGGTCCCTGCCCACAGTAATCACTTCTGCTGTCAGAAGAGGCTGAGTGCAATCAATCTCCATGTATTTATATACAAGCTCTAGTCATCACAGAAAAGAGAGGATGCCAACACGATGCTGCCCCCGTCCTTTTTCCTGTGCCCAGAAATTACTGCACAAGCCTCCGAAAGCTCTGTGATCATCTTCAAACATTTAGGAATGTGTGTTTGCTCCTTCTCTGCTAGATTGAAAGCCCTAGGATTTACTTTGCAGTGTCTCAGTGCCCACTCAAGGGCTAGGACCTTATAGATTTTTTTAATGTAAGCTAAGAGTCTCACTGAAGGATTCATCTTGTCTAACTTCAGCCATCTGAAAGGCCAGAGGCCTCAGCTATGGGGCTCTTGTTCAACACCAGCACAGTGCTGGACTGGTGCCCAGTGCAAGGGTCTGTCACATGAGAGAGAGCTTGTCCCTTCTTGGTCACACGCTGTCACAGCCACTGACTGGCATGGCTGCTCCAAAATCCCCTTCTCCAGCCTCACCCAAAGACAGATCCCATCCATCATACACAAACTGTACTTTAGTTTCCTTCTGCCCCGTGTTGCTCCAATGCTGCTAGTGCTACTCCATTCTCTGGGACTATTTTTGACCCTGCCAGCCCTGATCCCATGTTGTGAGCAGGATGCTCAGGAAGGGTAAGTGAGAGGTGCTTCACCAGAACAAAGGCCTCCAGAGGATTGTTAACCCTGTGGTTATGCCTCTAGCCAGACAGCTGCAGTCCATGACTGAGGCACTGCTGCAATTGAGGATAAGTATGATCATCCAGCAACTTTTTGCAGGACTCTGGACCTTCTCTTTTCATCCTGAGACTCCACTGACTCTCCACAGCTCTTGACACTGATCTCCCAGACAGTTGCAAAAGGCTGTTAAAACACATTGGAGATTCAAAGTTCTTGATAAAATAGTATGCCTTACCATACATGGAATTTTTTGGGGTTGTAATATGGGCTGAGGCAGCAGCTCTTCCCTTTCTCAGTGTCCTTCTCACAGTAGCAATGCTACTGGTACCCAGATGTGACCTAGCTGTTACCCTCAGCGCAGCATCTTGGGTCTCAGAGGCAACAGGCTACCCTACTGACATGTCACCCATGGACAACACGAAGGTTCCCCCCTCTTCTCCTGGATTTCCAGCTGCTTCTCCAGGGCCCTGCACAGCATCTCAGCAGCATTGCCTGGGACTCCCTTAAACGAACTCAACCTTCTTGATACTGGGCTGACTGCGTACATTGCTCTGTAAGGTTTGTCTTCATCCCTGTGGCACTGTTGAGAAGTTTACTGGAAACCTCTCCGGGCATTCACCAGCGCAAGGGAGGAATAGGGGGTGAATAGGACCAAATCCTCCCTTCCCTGACATGTGCAGACACGTGTATGTGTGTGTGTGCATGTGTGTTTTTTCCCAAGCAGCAGAATTGTTCAAAGGGCAGGTTATTTCTTTATTTTTCTTTTCTTCTCCAGAGATCTCCCCCCATTAGCTCCAGAAAAGCCACAACCTGCTTGCAGAAAGTGGCATGTCACCCTCGGGAGCATGCTGAGGCTCTCTTGTTCCTCTAGACCTTGCGGGGGCTGTGCCTGCATAATGCTGGTCTCTCAGTCCTCCCCCCACCACGCCGTGCCGTGTAGGCACCCGCCCACGACTGGTGCCCTGATGTCACCTGGTGACAGGGTATATCTGGAGGAGAAAGGACACCTCGAGACTCTTTCTACACAGGCTGCAAGACAGGAGTTGAATGATTTGCAAGAGGAACCTTTGGCAATGTAAGTGTTCTCCAAAAGCTCAAACCAATAGCTGTGGGGGTGGGCAGGGGGATAAAAAAGGAACTCTTTGCAAAACCTAGGGGAGAGAAAAGTCCAGATAAAACCCCATGGGGGAAAAATCTTGATGTCTGTACTCGGAGAGCATGACCAGATGCAGTAGCTAGGAGAGGAAGTTGTAGTTCTTGCGTGTTTGTTTTCTGTTTCCTCTAACATTAGCACAGGTGCTGGAGCAGTGGTTTATCTCAAAGCTCCCTGGCTGTACAAGCATCTCTGCACTCTGCAGGGCTGCTCATTTTCTCATGCTGGACACCCCTCGGTCAGGGCTCCCTGGAACCCCCTTGGCTTGTGTCCTCACCTGGCTGAGTCTCTATGTGAGCAGCACCAGGGGGCTCCTGAGGAAAAGTTGGGACAAGCAGCTGGTGTTTCCTGTTCCAGTGCCCAGCTGTACATGCAAGGCACACCACTGGGGAGTTTCTAACCTGTGATGCTGTACTTCTGGTGTTACTGAATCCCTTCTTTCAACTGGGATAGTCTTTCCAATTATCTCCATTTGGGAATATAGTTCTACTTGAAATGAGTTCCTGTCTTTTAGAGTGCATCTTCTTTCCCATGTTCTTCATCTTAAAACAGCTACTAGAATGAAGGGGTTTGGATCCTGTGTAAAACACAGGAGTAGAAACGGTTGAACCTTTGTGGACTTTTTATCACTATGATTAGCCAGCTCAAGCAACTGAGACTGGAGCTATGAGCCTCCTCAAAGGCATCTGACACTGGATACAATGCTCCCTGCTGAAAGCCTGCCTGCAAGGATGATGCCAGTGGCTCATGAGGCCAGGAGCTGAGCATGCAAGAAGCCCATCAAAAGGAATGTGAAAACAAGGATATTTCTTCCTGGTTGATGTCTACTTCCCATGTAACCCTGAATGGAGTGATATGGCTCATGGAGGCTCTGTGTCTGACACCCCTGAGGGAGCATAAGACAAATGCACATGGAGGAGTCTGTATTTTTGAAGGTTTTAGACAGTGGAGAATGAGTTCCTACAGTGAAACTGTCTGAAGAAGAACAAGTGAGGCATCTACATTATCTACCAGGGACATTTTCCACTGAGAATCAGAGATTAAGGACAGGACAGATTAAAGAGTCAGCATTTGGTATTCAAGCCCCTTTAAATTCAAAGAAAACTAAAAAAAGGATGATTAACCTGGCCATCGACCCAGCGGTGGGATTTCTGACGCAACTGAGATAAATCCATTAATGTGTATTAAGTATAATTAGCATTCCAACGCAAGCAAAGCTCTTACCCAGAGGATTAAACCCTGGTCTGAACAGAAATGTCAGGGGCAATTAGGTAACACCTTGTCAGAGAAGGGGGCAGAGGAAGTGCATGGCAGAGGAACTTATGCCTCAACTGCCTTTGCGTTCACAGCCATCAGCTCTTGGCTAGAAGCTGCATCCCAGTGCTGACAGAAGCAAAAGAGCTCTGGCAGCCCACAAAGCGCTGGGAGGAAGCATCACAGCACTTGCAGAAATCTAGAGGAGACTCAAAACATTTGCCAAGCCACCTCTTTGATCTGGTACCAAGGACTATCCAAGTAACCAGGTATGGTAAGACAAGCGGTTGTGACATTCTCATGGGAAGAAGCTGCTATTGGCATTTCTTTCATATCTGTGACCCTGGGGTGCTTGTCTGGCTGTGCGTAGGGGGAGTAAATTTCCAAGATGTGGAAACTGGGGCAGGTTCCATGCTGTGGGGCAGGGCCCACTCCAGCATGAATGGAGAAATCTTTGCACACAATGGCAAGCAAGTCCCACCAGTTCAGTGGTGGGAGAGCAGCGTGGTTCCTACTGCAAAATGGAGATTGTTCTGTGGCATTAAGTTTGCTTTCCATCCTCTGTTATTTCTTTGTGTGATGCACGGAGAGAATAGGTAGAGGGCGGTTAGTAAGGGAGAAGTTAGAAGTTAGAACTAGGTGGGAGAAGATGAAGTGTGATTTGGGCAGATAATTTTTTCTACCAAATCCTGGATTATTGAGTAGCTGGTAGATGGATCAACTACTTTGGATTGGAGGAAAAGGAAACTTCAAGGACTGAATCTTCCCCATAGCTATTGAGTCAAGGTGTGGACACAAGGAACTAAGTGGATTTGACCCTCGAAGACATTCTTGTGCTTAAAGTATCATGCCAGCAGACGGCAAGAGTTGGTGAAGCAGAGCAGGACCTCAGCTGGAGATGGAGCTCAAATGCATCTTACAAGGTTTGGGTATCAGTCCTAGGGGATGGAAATCTGTTAGCTGGTTTGTTTTTTCCATTGTACTTTTGGGAGTAGCCCTTGAGAGGGGTGCCAGCTATTTTGGATGTCAGATTAACATGTTGCTTCAAAGTGGATGCTCATCCCTTGTAGTTCAAGAAGGGTATCTAACCCTGAGATAGACAACCTACTGGTGAGAATTGCACCTGAGACAGAAGCAGAATAATATACTTTGGGGCATTAGGAGATGTGCTATGGAGCAGTCTTCTGATGCAAAGAGTCTTGTTGTAGGGTAGTACTATCTAAATTCCTCCCATCCTGAGAAACAGTGAGGCACCAAATTCTGTCTTTGTTTTGAAGCCAAAATGCCTTCACCTCTCAGTTTGGCCCTAGAAAACTGAGTCAAAAGACTTTATCACCAGCAATGATGAAATCCAGCAGTGCAGTCCAGGTCATACCTATCACTGCATCTCCATTCTCATCCTGTAAAAGATGAAGGTGACAGTGTTTGCCTGTCCCACTGTCATGCTGTGAAGATAAAACTGTAAATACTGGGCGACTGTTCAGGTGCTTCAGAGATGGCAGCCAAATAAGTAACTTCTACGGTTTGAACTGATCCCTGTGTTTGTGGGCACAGTGTGTGCTTAGGAAACGTTGTGTTACTTGCGGGGGAATAGCATCTGTGCATACTTCAGCTGCAGACACAACCATCTGCTGCTCCATTTGGGGCTGCTGGAACCTGTCCAGTCTCTTGCTTGGGATATTACAGCTGAGACAGAAGCCTGACCACAACCGACAGAAAACTATCACTTGGAACCATACTATTGCCACCACAGATGGAAAGATGTCCTGGCTGAAGTATTTCCAGACTACCACAGTTACAGAAATATGGTTCTTTACCTTGCATTGATGTGCAAGTGACACAGGAAGATTGCTCGGATGATCTTTCTCCTTGTATCTCAGGCTTTGCTTTCCAGCCAATTTCTGGCTATTTCAGGATAGTCAAAGACATGAACTCTCTTTAGACTAAGCAAGAAAAAATCTTTGATGACATTCACAGTTCTGAGATTAAAAGTTAAGAGTGTAACTGCAGGTGATGTTGGGGATTAAGCCAGAATACTGTGGTGACATAATGAGATTAGTCTTTAGTACCAGATCCTGAAGTCAATTCCATCAGTGATTATATCATCCTAGATGCACAGGGACGAACACCTGGAGATTGGATATATGTAGCAGTCATGGGGAAGAACTTCAAGAAAGGGAGAAAAAATTGCATTTGTTTTTATCCATAAATACACTTGCTCAGCCTATATTGATTAGCACAAAATGTAATTAAGGGCTGGATGCTCCCCTTTGGGCACTGCTCAGAGTCCTTGCTGTCCTCTCAGGGAAGGAAGAAAAAGGCTCAGAGTGCAGCAGTTCTGTCCTCTATGGCAGGAGAGATGTCTCCCAGGCAAAAATTGCTCCCTGATAACTCTTTAGCCCCTGTGAGGTGGAGGTTGGCTCATCTACACTGTGATGAAGAATGGTCAGCACATGTAATGAAATTTTCAAAAATACCAAAATGGACACATCCTGGGGAAAGTTACAGGCTTTACTCTTCTAAATCCTGAGAAATTAACTTTTGCATAAAAGACAGTATCCAATGCTTTGCCGTAACCTTCTTTATAATCTTTCAATAATCCTGTGCTATTTTCCACAAGTCTGGCGTTGACAAATATGGAGCTCGAGTTGCAGCTCCACCCAGCCAAAGAACTCATCTAGCTCAGCATCCCATGTCCATCAGTGTTCAACCGGTAATGCTTAGGCACAAGGATAAGAACAGGTGAAGTATATAACAATTATTCTCAGGCTATTTCTCTAAGCCATGCATCTGTTTTTGTCATTCCTAGTAGTCAGGTCCTGAACTAGTAAGTAAAAACATCAGCACTGCTATTCCAAGGCTAACTAGAAAGCAAACAACATCAGCATTAAGCTTCCTATTTTACCTAAACTGTGGGGCAAGCTTCTGCGGCAACCTGTCTCCAAGAGTCCAGCCGTGTCTGAGACAAAAGGAGGTGTGAGATTCCATGACTGCAAGTCATTGCAGCGTGGGATTAAGTGTCTTTTTGGCCTTAGCTCAAGTATCCTTTGTTTAACATCTTAATTCTAGGATTCCAGGTGAAAGGCAGTGCTACCCTCCCTAATTTGTATGCATTGTAATCTTTCTTTATTTTTAATATCATTATCTTTAATCCTGTCACAATTATATTTCCCGTAATTCTGTCAACTGACTACTGATACATAGAATAGATAAACAGTGTTGTGTCAGTCCTTGCTGTTATCTTGCAGACAGAGAGATCTGAGAGAGGCGTGTGCCTGCTACGCACAGCCCAGCGATGAGTGAGACCCCAGCAGCTACCACCCTCAACACTGGAGAAACTCAAACTGGTCCCACCACACCACGCAAGGGGCCTCCCAAGTTCAAGCAGAGACAGACAAGGCAGTTCAAGAGCAAGCCCCCCAAAAAAGGAGTAAGAGGGTAAGGGAATTTTGGAAAGGAAAGAAACCATGCTAGTCGGGTGGCTCCCCACTCTAAGCTGGGTTTCTGCAATACCATCTTTGCTTGGGTGAGGAGTCAGGTTTCCTCCTGACCCCTGGTGCCATCACTTCTCCAACCTGGAGCTGCTTCCCTTCTTCTGCTGCCCACCCACAATTCTCCTTCCTTGGCTGGGGGTTCAGGGCAGCTCCCCTTTCCTTGCTCCTGGCCCAAACTCACTCCTTACCTGCTCTTTTCTCTCCTAGGTTTGGAGATGACATCCCAGGCATGGAGGGACTGGGCACAGGTAAGCTCTGCAGGATATTGTTGTCATGCCCTGCTTTAGCACAAGTCCAGACAAAGTTCATAATGGGAGAGGATTTTGGGGTGACCTCTGTTTCCTCAGCCTCTCTCCAGCTCTCAGGGTCACCAGAGGAGGCTAGTACTGCCTCCACAAGCTGCCATGTTCATGCTTATGCTTAAATACACTACGAGACAGAAAGGCCATTTAGGCATGCTTCAATTTCTCTGTACTCACATTTGGCTGCTAAAGTGCTTGTTTGTTTTCTGCTAATACGCTGGTTAAGAATTTCAGCAGTATGAGTTTCTCAAAGAAATGCTAAATGCTAAGCTATTAATACCAAAAATCACAGGAACTAAATCCCAGATGGTAAAGTATTTGTGTTGTCATCAGAATCCTAATTTTAAGAATTTTGTGTACCCATCTGGGATTGAGAAACACGCACTGAATGAGCTGCAGCCAGTCAGAACTTTGTAGGTATAAGTAACAAGAGAGTTACAGAACCTCTAAAACAAGTTATTCAGCATCAAATTTAAAACTGCACATCTTCAAGGAGATCACAATTTGGTTATAGGTAGTTTATAAGAACTGAGTTTCCTTAGTAAATAAGCCTTTCCATTAATAAAAAATAAACACCAGAAGACTGGTGACCAGAATCCATTTCGTATTTTCTTTCTTTCGCAGATATCACAGTGATTTGCCCATGGGAAGCATTCAGCCATCTGGAACTGCACGAGCTGGCCCAGTTTGGGATCATCTAAGGTGTCAGCATCTCTACTGGTGTCACCTGGTGACTCCACAGATCCCAGCATGATCTTCACCACCTTTGACACCTATTTTTGGCCCTTGCATCCACCTGGTTATGGGCAGAGTGGTTTTGTAAGAGCTAGTTATGAGAAAGTCCTTTGCAGATTAATTTGGCAAAGAAGTTATTTGGGAATCTGAGCAGACCTCAAGCTCCTTGTGATGAAACTACTGAAAAATGTCTTAATGCCTCCCTGCACTATATTCTTTCTTCTCTCACTGTCATAAATCTTCAATATTTATTTGAACTTTGTCCCTGATTAGCTGCAGTATTGTATGCATTTATGTCCAGACCTAATTATATCAAGCCCATTCTGTTTTCTTCCTTCCCTGACAGCTTTCTATATAGAATTTCCATGGGTAGGTCCCCATGTTATTTGGGCCACCAATTATTTTCTGAAAATATATCTGTAGAGAACAGCATTAGGGTCACCAGTCCAGACATTAGGATATCTTTTCATAGGAGACCCTTCCCCAGAGGTTCACAATAAGGAATGTGCTGTTAAGATTTACCTCATCAGCAAATGGGGAAAAGGACTTGCAAATGCTGTCTCTGCTGTACTGCCTATAAGCTATGAGCCATGAGAGTCTGGCTGTTCTAATAATGAAAGTGTGTGTGTCTGAGATCAATAGCTAAGTGAATTAATCCTATTATTCATTCCTTTGTGCTTGCAAATCCAAAGAAGCAGCACTCCAAATGACTCTGTTTCCTCTCCTTAGATGGGATGCCCTGTGTGACACTTGTCCCCATGCCCATACATATTTACATGAGACATTTACTCCCCAGGACATACTTGCTGCTGGTTAAGAAGAGAGACAATCATGATCTGTCACCAGACTATGCCAGCAGTCCTGCCACATCCAGCAGAAAATGCTATTGCATTAATTGCTCCCGTTTCCCTGTATTTAATATGGGGCAAGTCTCCCTTCACCCTGCCCCCCATAAGCAGGAAGGCTTTTCTCGCTTCACCCCCTGGCAACTTCAAGCTCTGGAGCTTGTCTGGAAAAGCAGGCAAATGGTGTCCCCAGAGAGAGGTAACAGCTGAGCAAGTGGGGAGGCATGGGAAGGACAGGATGTGTATATGCAGGCAAGCATAGACCAAATCCACTTAACCCTATTGATCTGTGTCTCCTGATCTCTGGTAGCCTGAGTGCTGAGGCACCCATAACCACTTAAATGATTGGGGAAGGCACTGAGATTCCCTACTGTCCTGGCATTCAGGAAAGGCTTCTGGTTTGTTTGTAGGCAAGGAGCAAGTTTGTTGTAGCTACATAATATTCATAAGAGGAGGTAGAATTTTTAATAATTGCCTTTAGCTTGACAAGCCTCATTGCGTAAGAGCTGCCTCCCCCCATATTATCTTTCCTATGCTGAACATGTTCAAGAGACCAAGGAGTAGTTGCTGAGAGGGGAGCAAATCCTGTCTAAAGAATTGATCCCCACACATAAAGAAATGCTACAAATCCATGGTGGTGCTGTAGTTATGCACTACTGTTATTCCAGAAATAAAAGCTAGCAGTTTTCAGTTAAAATATAGCTTCAGTTCCAAAAGCTAAAGGAAATTAATTCCTGTTGGCAGTCCAGAGTACAGCTTTTATTATTCAGTGCTCGTGCCATTAGAAACAGCAGTAAACCACAGAGTGGTTCAGAACCACAGCACTTTCACAGCACAGAAGTCATGTACCATTTAGCTAATTGCAGCCCACAGCTATTTCCTTGGACTGAGGCAGTCTGTCCTTTTCACTTGCTTCCAATTTCTCCTGCTTTTCTCACCTTTTAATGCTTTTCTTCTTTCCCTTTTCCTTTTCTTTATGTAGATTATGTTTTATTTAGCTTTTACTGTAGAAGGCTGATTTCATTTTTTCAAGCTCACATGCTAGCCCTCTTTTTCTCTAGTTAAATGTGAATGTTCCTATGGCAATGCTGTCATGCTTTCCCTCACATTATGCCATCCTGTATCTTATGATCCTTATTCCACCTTCTCAGTCTGTCCTCTTCTCTCTGGGAAAAGACCCACTGGATCCAGTTTTGGATCCTGCAAGCTGGCTGCCTCTATTATCATTGAGCTTTCCCTTTTTTTAAGCTTTTTAAGCAGGACAACAACAAGAAGAGAAAATTTTAATTAGTCCTTTTTCTCCCCTTTCATCTCAGGCCTTGGGAAAACAGTCCAGAGGTAGTGAGATACTCTGCCAGAAAACTGAAGTAAAAGCAAAATTCTCCTTAGTCCAGGAACTGAAGCATTTGAGCAAATGGGAGGGTCCAGCTGTAGTTCCATATCTGATTGCCATAACACCAATTTCCATTAGACAACTACTCCATTCTCCTTCCTAGAGGAGTCCAGTAGGAATGTACACAGACCCCAACTCTCATGCCTGGCTGATGAGCTGTATCAGAAGATGGATGCTTTGACTTAACACAGTTTGTCAGTTATTTTAAAAATAATTTCTATTCATTAATAGGGATTGCATTCATTCCTTTACTTGTAAGGAATTTTGAGAGGAGTGTTAAAACACCCTTACAGTTGTTTTGTCTGAGGTTCTGAGATTTTTCTAATGAGCTGTAATTCCTGAAACTTCCATTTTTCAGTGAGAGATGGCTACACTGCAAGAAAACAAATGCATTAAATAGCTTGTTGAAGAACTTCAGTCTATATACATTGTAATGTGTTATTCTGTATTCTTTTACTATAAAAAAAACATGTTAAAAGGGATAAAAATTAATAAAACATGTTTTAAAAATCCTAGAAGTGTAGTCTGACTTGCTTAAAAAATTATACCCAGAGAAAGGCAAATGACTTAGCTTTTCATTCTGAAATGCTTTCCCGGGGATAGCTCTGAAAGTCACTCAGCACTCCTTATTAGAGAAAACCAGCTATTTATCTCCAAACAATAGGCAATAAAGAGTGACTGATATCATCTGAGAAACTGCTTTTCCCTCAGTGATGACGGGTTTATTCTCCCAGAAGTGGTGCACGTGGTTTCTTTAGGGCTGAAATCTTTTGGCCAGTTACATCTTCTGGGACTCTTTATGTAACTGAGCATCAGCATGTTTCTATCCTATAGCAAAAAATGACAGATGGGAATGCAAACACTCATCTGCCCTTGCCTCTTGCTGTTGCTGAACTTTCTAAGTGTTCATGGGGGTTTCAAGTTTATCAGGTTCAATTGCCTCTTGGTGTTATGTTGTCAAGTCTTCAGCGTAGAAATGTTTTCTTTTGTGCCATCTTTGGAGGTTTTTTTCTTGCAACTCATCGCTGAACATCCAGTTGAAAGTCTTTTGTCTTTGAATGTTCTCAATCCCATAAGATACAAGTATGAGTTGTCCAGGAGTCACTTTGTGGGTGCTTTTTATAAACTCCTTCCCAACAGCACTTTGAAAGCCAGAAAAACATCTTCACACATGGTTATTGCTATTTAAAGCAAAAACGAGCTTTAAAGATTGCGTCCCATCCTCACTGATCTCAGTTGCTGATTCTACCGAGAAACTTAATTAAACCCAAATCTCCGCAAGAAAGGAAAAATGAACCTTGGGAATAGTGAGAAGCACTTGTCTTGCTTTCACACACATCACCCTCACCCCTCCATATCTAAATCACCTCAGGAATCTCAATTAAAAATAAATAATAATTAAATAAACTGAACCCCCCCAAATCTTCAGTGTAAGTTGGACTTTTCAGGAGGTCTGAAGATTCTTAGTGCAAAATTTCCATCCTCCAACAGTTTACAAGTCAGCACCTCACTCAGTATCAAGTCACTGTTGCATTTTCCTATGGTAGTGATTAATATGGTACGGACTAACAAATGTACCCTGACCATACCACTTTGTGTTTTGTGGGGCATTTTTCTATTTCATAAATGGGATTTTCAGAGTTAGAAAAATTAATGTCAAGAGTACCCACCACCTTTAGGTCTCCATTACCTGATTTTTCAGAGAACTTAACATTTTATCTTGCTGTTTAAAATACAGCTGTCATTGGTTGTGGTTGCAATCTCATTCCCTCTGAGTCATGTCTCACTGAGACAGTAAGATCCAGGGCCTCAGCCTGGAGATCTGAGGAACAAGAAGTCTATTTTTGAGAGCATTTGTGTAATGCCTCATAGGGTGAGCAAGTTATTCCAGTCAACAGTCTGTTTCCTCATCACCACACCACTGTGATGCAAATCTAGAGATATTTGAATAAAAAGAACAGAAGAACATGCAATAAAGTAAAAGTATCACGTGCTTATAAATGTGCTCAACCCTGGAATTTCCTCATACCATACTGGTTAACTTTGAAACCCGACTGCCAGTTCCCATAGTGCTGTCCGGGCTAAACAATAGATGATTTAACGATATCATTCTGCCTAAGGGATCAGCTTAGTACCCTAGTGTTGGGCACCTGCAGCTCCGAAGTTTGTCCTGACACACCAACACAGGGAGCACTTACGGCTCTGTGCTTTCCCCACAGCAATTGTGACCTACCTGGAGGGAGTGGGATGGCTGAAGCCTCTGTGCTAGCAGTATGTAAGGATTTAATTCTATCAGTTGCAGCTTTTAACTTATCATTAACAAATGCTCTCACTTTTTATGTGGTTCCTCTTCTTGAAGCTTAGCATAACTGTGGTCAGAATTTTGCTCCTGCTGAGTGAAAAGAATGCCTTCACTATGAAGGCTCATTGCCTTCAGGAATTTTCAAACACTTGCTTGTCTCTGGCATTTTTCTGAGGGCCTCTCACATTCCTGAGGCTGTGCATGAAGTAGCTGAACATAGCAATCCCCAGCACATACAAAACATACACCAGACTGGCCAGATGGCAGAGCAGAGCAGGGATATGACAGAAATAGATGAACTACACTACCCTATGAACAATAGGACTTTACTCAGCAGGGCACTGGGAGTGAAGAATGCTTTTGGTACTCTGAGAACTTGGTTGAGACAGTGATGAGCACAGGAAAAGTGCATAGGAAGGTAATATTCCTTCAAGAACATGGAGAATACAGAGAAACAATGTGGTAAAGTCCCAATTCTGCGAGCCACCTGCCAAAGCAGTACAGTGGGCTCTGCTCTATGGACTGTGCCAGACAGGGTATAGCAGATGGCAGAGGAACACTTGCAGGAGCTCCAAGCCTGTTATGATACTGAAGAAAAGCATCCGCACAAGGCACAAGCTATCTACAAAGGGCATCCACTGAGCAAGCTGAACTTGGTCCCTTACAAGAGACCTTGCTCTGTCTGGGAGACAGTGGCTACACAACCATACAGGAAGAAACAGAGCTTGGTGAAAAACGTCAAAATGTGGGAGCTCCAGACTCCCACTACAATGACCATGTAATCATGTGTGACAGAGTAGGTAAGCAGGAATAACATCAGTGAGAGAATCTGTCTTGTGCTATTAGGAGAACTCAATAACCTGTGGGGTGGAAAAAATCCTCACCCTCATCTGTGGTTAGGACACCAGGAGCAAGAGTTGGAAATCCCAGGACTGTTAACACTGCTGGAACACATCCCTTGAAAGTGTGATCTATGCAGGTTTACCAGGAGTAAAAAGGGGCACTGCATGTTATACACAGATGAGAGACAAGGTCAATTCCTCAGCCACACAGAGGTTTCTGCCCCACAAGCAACCTGAGGCACAAATTCCCATTGCTTATTCAAAACACCACATTGGTTTCTGTAGGCACAAGAAGACAAACTCATTTGCACATCTCACAAAAGCTATCTGGATTCAAGACAGTCCAAATCTGCACACCAGACAGCCACCTTATTATCCAGGCAGCTGCTGGCATGAGCATAGCAGGCTTGCATCTGTCTGCACCAGAGGAACTGGCTGCAGGACTGAAAGTAAGGGAAGAAGAATAACAGCAGGCCAGCCACATGGGAAACAATAAGTTGTATTAGATCTGGATTTAGCAACTGCAGTTTTACCAGAAACACTCTCTGGGATCAAGGTCTTTCCATGCTAGGCACTTTGTAAGTACATCACTAGGTACTAATGAATTAGTAATAAACCTGGACTCCAAGCCAATGTGTTATTCCAGCCTGTGGCTACTGAACTTTACTAAAAAGTGGGCACAGTAGAGATGCAGCACAGTCAGTCTTGAAAATGTCAGTACCTGGCCAGGTCGCATATAGACAGCTGGGATGAGGAACACGCAGATGGAGAGGAAAGTCCTTTCCAACACAAATCTTAAGCTAGAAGATCTGGTAAGCACCAGTCTCAGACAAGAGCAAAGGGAAAGCAAGTCAACAATTGCATTGGAATGAAATATGGTCAGCAAATGAAGCAATTTTGGACTAAAGCATCCTATACCAAAATAGTGCCACAAAGAGTTATATCATGAGAAATCTGAGACGATCTTAACACCATTGCATCCCCATACAGAAGGCTGCATTCAGTTCTAGGCATTTTGAGGACAGAAGCTGATGAACTGTTCAGCATTTTGATCTCATGTAGAAAGCAGATGAAAAGAAAATTAAAATGAAGAAAAGAGTAGTAAGGACTCCACAGGCAGCAGGGAAGTTGTTCCAGCCTGCACAGCCCCCTGAAACAGCCAAGTGGAGTTGTGATTCCCACTTGGAGGTTAGCTGTAGGGTATAGATAACAAATGAGAACAAATATTAGCTAGGATGAAACAAGGAAAAACTGCCTGAAAATAATATCAAAATCTTAAATAGCTGTGATCAAGAAGTCCTAACAAATACCTTCCTTGGAAAAGCAGGTCCCTTGTCCCATGGGAACTGGGAAGGCACTGATACTTAGTACATTTGTGACAGCACTGTAGAAAGCATCCAAGAATCCCCTGCAGAGAACATCTGGTATGGATCAGGCATAGTTCCTGCAGGATTCATGGCAGTCAAGCTAAGTCACCTCCATTGCCACAGCCTCTCAAACCATACAATAGTGATGTATAGAAAGTAAGCTTGTTTTTCTTTTGAAATTCATGCTTAGTCATTACAATATCGAAGCTAACTACAGAGGAAGCTCTGTTTAGCAGCTGCCTGTAAGTTTCCAATAACAAGACACAAACCAACCAGTGAAGAAATAAAAACACGTTGATATGATGGAAGTTGGAAATACAATGATATGATGGAAGAAAAATGTTTGAGCTGACTTTTACCCCTTCTCCCAGATACCTGTCAGGAGTTATTATTTCTCTGTGGGAACTCAAAAAAAGAAGACTATAAGTAGGGACCATTGGCTCAGACCCACACCTTCTTTATCACCCAATGAGTCCTCTGGGAAAGGTGGCTGTACCTGCTCTTCACCCTCAGCAAAAGCCAGACAGCCCAAGCGACCTCCTGCTGCCAGAGAATTGTTTCACCATCAGAGAGCAAAGACAGCAACAAGGGCCTCTCTGTTGCCACCTGCTAAAAAAGTACAATGTGGAGATATATGCCGTGTGTCAGTGCTCAGCAACCCTTCCCTGAGATGAGGCACGGGCCGCCTGATCCCCACACATCATCTGCCTGCCTCCTTCCATGGTCCCTGGCACTACACACTCTGCTCCCCCTCTGTGTCATCCTCCCTGCTCCTCTCTCATCCCACTTCTGCCTCTTCCTTCATGTGCTTTGCATTTCTTTTTGCCAGACAATGCACTTCAAGAAAGCCTTTTTCCTCCTCCATCTGCTCACACTGACAGGAGCTGCTTCAGGTCTCCTCTCTTCTTTCCTCTCTTTTCCATGCTTCTTTCCTGCAGCACCAGAGGTCCTTTGCAGATTTTTTTAGGGGTTAATGGAAGAACCAGAACCAAAAGCTCATTTGGGAAAATAAATATAAAAAACCCAGGAAAAATCTAAAGATAAAAACAAAGAGTGTGGAAGTACATGAGACATTTCCGTTTCATTGCAGTGAGAACTGCTTCTTTGGAAAATATAGTAAGATCTATTTCTACATCCTACCATTAATGCCAGATTTCTCCGCTTTGCAAGGCACAAGATGCACCTCATTGTTCTTCATGCTATGACACACAATTTATTTTTTTTTTCCTCCAGTCTGGAACCATTTCCCTGAAAGGTGGAATAAAGCTTTGCAGCTTTATCCCAGCTATGTAAACTCTCTGGATTCATTCATGGTAATGCCTAATCCCATTTTTAATCTTAATAAGCTGTTTAGTGCAATAATATCCTATGACATTAAGGCATACAACTTAACTCCTTGAATTAAAGCCAAGAGTCTCTTTGGAGTTTTTACACTGACTTCCATAGGCTCTGGTTGAGGTCAGGCTCCAAAACGAAACAACGTGCTGCAAACCAGAGAACTACCTGACTGAAAAAGTGCTGTGGTTTTACATCCTCTTAACACAAAGCTTTTCCATGTATATAAAATCCACATTCACAAGAACTTCAGAATTTCAAGTACTGTTTAACCTGTATAATTAGCTATGCTGATCCCAGGATGCTCTTGGTAAACTTTTCAGAAAGGAATATTACCCCACCCTGCCCTGAGGCAGATACAGAGAATTTTGGAGCCTCTGAGTGCTTACTCCTAGAAAAACATTATCTCTTGATCTATCTAAATTCATCAGCTAAAAACAAGATTCCCAAGTTCGTGCAGACAAAAATGATAGAGAGAAATTTAATATGAACTAAATTGCAAACAAGAGGAAGTTGTTGCTAGCTATAATAATTTAATTACAGAGCAAATTTTAAATCTCCTCTTTTGAAGGTCTGAGAAAGGTCATACTGTGGGGGCCACATGGAATTTCTTTCTGAGCCCCAAATAAAGGTCCCAAGTGGTTCCAATGGTACAAGTTCTCTGGCTTGCTTTCAAACTGGAATTGCGGTCAGGAGCTACACAACAGTGCAAAAACCGTTATCATGTGTCTTCACGTTAACACGGTTTAAAAATGGGAAGAGAAATCTGTCTCCGTGGCCCCTTCAGTCTCTCAAGCTTCGTGACGACACACTGAATGTGCATGAGGATAAATTAGCCCAAGGCTCAGACAGAAATCCAAAGCAAGGGCATTGCTACAGCTTTAAAAGTTACTGCTCACTGACAGGGTTAGAGAAGGTGACCCTCATGGCTGCTCTAAGTGCCAAATAAAGTAGAGTTCACAGTGGTTTATGCTCGCACATATCCTCTCTGCTTGCAGCAAGCTCAGAGCACAAGCACAATTCATTGCTACAGCTCAGCCGCTGAACAGTATTCAGTGACCTGAAACAACTTCATTAGTCTCTATTAGGGGTCCTTAACTCCTTTCTTGTTTACTAAAGAGATGGCCAAAAGGCCATTTGATCAGACCCAGTGATGTCTTCTTGGAAAAGCACTTCTAAGAGGACATGAGTCTTCCTTCCAAGCAGCAAAAGTAAAATCATATCTGGTGGCTGGAAACTAGTGTTTGACAGATGCAGATAAGAGCCACATTGCTAATTTCTGACAGAGGAAATGATGAAAGTCAAAAACAACTTACCACGTGATCTGTGCCCTGTAGATCTTCAAACCAAGTCTGTGGGACAGGACGGAGGATAGATATGCAGAGAGTAACATCTGTGGCTCAGGCAGTTCAGAGCTCTTGTGAAGGACCACTGGACAAGTTTTCAAGTCAGAACTGTATAGCATGTCATTAGGATGATCCTAGCTGGGTTTGTCAATCTAATACCCATGCTTAGCTATTGGTGGGAACCCATGAGCAAGAGCTGTGTTTAAATATGTTACTTTTATACTCTCACAAAATACTTGGAAGAATTGGCATGTACATTAAACTAATGCCACTGTGCCTGACACAAGCATTGCAAAATTTCTAGCCCATTGCTATGGGACATGCAAAATAGGGCTTCACTGCTGCCTTCTGTGCATCTAATTTAAGTGAGAAATGTTCAGAAAAGCATAAGAATTAAAAGTCTCTACCAAATTAGACACAATACTTCATATCCAACTGTGGCAAATAATGAATGCAAAGGGCAAGATACAAGAAGATGAACATATATAATAGCACATTGCTAGCATATCTGGTAGTTTCCAGTGATTTACTGTCAAGAACATCCTGAGCCAAAGCTGATGTCTTTGTGTATCACAGCGCTTGGTAAATTTTTCCTTCATGATACAGTAGAGACAGTTTCTGAACTTACAGAGACCTTTACTAACTATGGTACCCTTAGTTAAGGGGTTCACCCAATAAACTCATTCATACCTGATAAAGAAATAAATAGAAGTGTGACTGTTTTCTCTCAGAATACACTCAATCCCCCCCACCTCGTTTTGCTTGCTGTCACATGCACATTTCCTCCATACTTCCCTTGGACGAGACAGTAGTACTACACTGAAAAGAGTGAAGCTTTCCTACTACTCTTGGTGCTCCAAAGCAGAGGATGCTGTGCTCATTCATTGTTTGGCCAGTTATACTCAACTACAAACAAAGTGTTCTGGTTTAGAACATCATTACTTGAAAACTATTAAAAGCTCCATATTCTTTCTCATCTAAAAAGATCAGGACATCTTCTCCATTTAAATACAGTTACAAAACACAGTGGGAGGGTAGTTTTTCTTTGAAGTCAGTGTTACTTAAGAGCAGCATTTCAAGAATTCAGATAGAACATTGTCAAGATTAGTAGAGGTTACTGGAAGTTGATAAAGTAAATTTCCTGTGAGCAGATAAAATAATCTGTACAATTACTGTGTTCTAACAGTATTTACAAGATCTAAAAAATACACTTCACAGCCATCCCATACATGCAAGGTCAGAACCAATGCTGATGAAAATTAAACTGATCCCATCTGTCACCATATGTTTCTGGCAGCTGGTGGCAAGGCCAGTTTTCCAGGTCCTTGGAAGAAGCTCAGGTGCTCTTGTGTGCACTGTTTCAAGGAACTGTGTTTTCTTCCAGCAAGAAGACTCCATATTTTGCTTTTGAAGCACCACCATTCCAGGTATCAACCTCTGGCTTCTCCAAAGTGTTGGCAGCTGACCTGGGCAGTAAAACCCAGCACTGGGTCTGAGGGCTTTACTATGGAAAAAGACGTGAAGTTCTTAGCCTTCATGAAGTAATTAGCAAGGAGGAATATTTTAGAGAAGACAAGGTAATTTGTTGATTTAACATTTTAGCCAGATATGTCAAACCAGAAGGCACTGCCCCATGCTCACTAATATCTTAACTGAGGATATTGCATTTCACGGGTCACTCAAAGCAAGGCTATGGTGGAGAATTATTGCCTCAGAAAGGTTGGCAGGACACACCTAGAACAGAAACTGAGTGATTAACCTTCAGATGGGGCAAATGCTTCCAGGAGGCAGGGTCCACACCTGACACAGCAGAAGCAGAGGGAGAACAGCAGATTCCCATGGGAATCAAAACAGAGAGATGCTAATGATTTCTTTGTAGCCAATAAGAATTAACAAGTAGGCAGCCAGGATACCCCTATTCCCTCAGCACAAAGTCCAGCTGGAGAAGCAAGGCCACGTCTTGCATTTTCTGTCAGTACCAGTAAGCACAGACTGTGACTGACCTGGCATTGCTTTTGATCCAGTGCTAGAGGCAGCAAGGCTGCAGGTGTGAGTAGCCACCCTCTCCAATTCTCACTCCCCACACCGTGTACTCAGCTGCCTTCTTTAAGCTCCTTTTGGAGGATGATGATGTTTTGTGCCAAACATGTCCTGCTCTCTTGGGGATCCCCTCGTGTTTGTACTGGTTCTGCCTGCTGTTCATCCAAGGGCCACTGTGCCCAGCTTCCCCGCTGCACACAGTGCTGAGCACTCAGCTCCTGGCCATGCCAAACTCAAGGAGAATTTCCTTAACACAGAGATGTCCTTATGGAGGATGCAGCCTTTTATGGTTAGACAGTAATGTCTGTGGTGTATTGTGAGAACTGGAGTTATAAATACAGAAAATAAGAGTGACTTTGGTATGTTTTCCTGCTTAAATTTTTATTGGATGTTTTAGAGCCAGAAATACCAGAAAGCTCCTTTAATGACAATGGCATTCTTTAAGAGCGTCTATAAAAACTAAGCCCTAAAACCTCTGCCCTACCAGCTCATGTTTCTCAGGCCTTGATGCAAAAGCATTCTGAGTGAGGCTTGCCAAGACCCTGGTGAGCTTCCCATTACTGGCACTGAAAAACAGGGAAGTTCTGCATCCATACCAACATCTAGAGACTTTTCTGAATCTGATGGATGTGGAATCATAGGATCCCGCATCCTATCATGTAGTACCTGACATCCAAATGCAGAGCATAAGAAGTCCTGCTGCCTCCCATGACCCACCCCATTATGCAGGAGGTGAGCAATGTTACAATGTCTGGTGCCAGGACCAGCATAGAGGGATCTGGGACATTTATCCATAATGATGTGCGTCTATCTCAGGATAAGTTCCCCCTACATGGAAGCAGTGATTTCTGCCCTAGGAAATGTCAGCTGCTGGTATGGACTTACTTGGAAAAATATAGTCTTAAAACATGAGTTCCAGCTTTTAGCATCTGTTCCAAAAATAAGAACTTTGTTTTACTGGAAGTAAAGACAGGGGGCTGTGGGGAAAATATATTGTACCTTTAGCACTATCGAGTATCATCCAAGCTCTCTACAACTGCAGAAAAACAGCTGTTGGGTTCTGTTTTGACCAGTGAAAGTCACAGTCATGACTTTGAATGACACAAGCACAGAGATACAAATAGCTTGGTTTTATTTATTTTGCTTTCTCAAATCTATAAAAATAAAAAACTTCAAGATTGTGAGACTTTTCCAAAAACTTAAAAATACAATTGAAGAAGAAAGTAACTGACACAGACTAACCCAAATTTAATATAAAAACCCCACAACATAGACACAGCAGAGTAAGTCCAGCAGGTGTTTTCTACTCTACAAACTCACTTACCTCTCACCTCACTTCCCAAAGAAAATTTTTGAATGCAAAAGGAAATTGAGAACATAATTATTATCACACTCAAAATGTCACTTAGCCCTTTTGTTCTCTATCAGGTTATTTTTGCCATTCATACCCCACCATATTGACCCAAAATACGCACCTCCTGTCTCAAATAAGCTATGAAAGCATTTATGAGGCATCACCCTGATTTTTCTGCTGAAGGAGATGTTGTGTCCCAGGACTCAGCAAGGCACGAGGAAAGAGAATTATTAAGTGATTCTCAGCCTGCAGTCTGCAGGCCCCGGGGATTCCATGAACTATTTCTGAAGGGCCCAGAAAAACAACCAAGGCAAGCAAGATGCCTGCCACTATGCTTTGATTTAAGGGATGGTCCATTAGAAAAATTTTCTGAAGTGTTTAGGGAAAAGATAGAAGAAATCATCCAGGTTGGAGGCAGTCTAGAAAAGTCCATGAAGTCACCTAAAGAGCAGGAACTTTTTTGATACATACCACTTTCTTAACTATAAGTGTTTCAACTAGCTGAAACATGAACCTATGGTAATTTTATATAGCTTCTCAGCTGCAGTTTGCAGTCCATGCGGAATTCTTGCTGCTGCACCAATTTTCTCAGCAGCATCCATGCCAGATAGCTTAAAGCTAGTGCAGTCGTTTTATCACATTTTTAGTGCCACTTTATTTGAACTGTTGTCATTTCAGTAAATCAAGAGGTTTTGCTTTTATCTTAAAAGGAGGAACATTATTTAACTGTTTGTTTTTTGCATTATAGATCTGCTTTGCTGATTTACCCACCCAGCCCTAGATCTTCTTGAGTCATTAAGTCTCACCAGATCTACTCCATATTTTCCTAATCTGGGTGCAGCTGCCTTGCAACAGAGAGACTGAAATAACCTCTGCGGTGTTAGTGTTTGTCATGTTGTCTGTTATGTCACAGATCTGTTTGGTGCAGAAGCAGGCAACAGAGCACACCTGCATTGTACCACAGAATCTGCTGCAAAGGTTGCTGAGTTAATGCCCACCAAAATAGTCCTGCACCAGGGAACAGCCTAACACCTCAGCAGAGTAGCCTGGTCAGCTAATTTCCCTGCAGAGCAAAGGTGTCACTAGTGAAACTGCTGTGCTGTCCTCTAGGTCCCGACTGCTATCTCAGCACAGCACTGCTCAGGTATTCCAGCTCTAACTGGAGCTAGCTGCAGTACCTCTGAGCTATGAAATACAGGCATGCCACCCATGTGCTAGTCCAGAAATCACTGAAGGGATGCTGAGTATTTTCCACAGACTACATTGCCTCTACACAGCATGTTTCCATAAAGAAATGGAGCAATAAATAAATGAGCAAATAACAAAATATTTTCCATGCTCTTGTACAGCAGCAAAAAACCACTCAAAGTAAGGGTGGTACATTATAAAAGTAGCAGGTACAAGAAGCTATAGTAAAATAACCTATTTGCCATTCCACCATTTGGTGTCATTTCCAGCTTGAGTTTTAGGTAGGAAAGCAGACTGCAAACACTGGATTAGTGGGGTCAGGCAGGTGGCTTTTGTCTATCACTGATTCTGTGGAAATGTAAATTCAATTTCATGGTGCTTAACCAGACTCAATCAGGAGAGCTGATCTCTAAATGCTCTTGTTTATTGATGCAGTGCTGTAGGATCAGAGCTTGCCATCAGTAAGCGTATAATATCTGCCCACCTTCCCTCTTGTAAAACAGGTGCCTCCACTTTTCCCTTCCTAAAACATATTCCCCATCAGCTTTTCTCACACCCTAACCCCCCCCCCCCCCCCAATTTCTGTGCCATTTTGGAAAGCTTGTTCCTCGGGGTTTGGGTTAGGCACTATCTACACATCAGCTTTCTATGCTTAGTTTTACAGGTAGCACTGTACAGGTCTCCAAGGATGGGATTAATGTCTCCTGACTTCAGGTGTCTATAACGTGACTGCCAAGGGGGATCTGGGCAGTAAAACCCCTGCAGCTGAAGGACATATTCATCTGACCAAACACGAGCATCTGCTTCAGCATGAGTTGTGCCCTAGTCTCAGCTACATTGATTAATCCTTCATGAATAAGGAAAAAACCCTGAGGTGTCTAGCTCAGATGCAGACATTTGCATGTGATTAGAGGTCAGTGTCATACACAGAATCCAAAAATAAAGTAGTCCAGAATGCAGTGAGGACCAATCCAGGCACAACAATGACAGCAATAGTCACACCAATACATAGTTGGGGAATGTGGATAAAAATAAAACCTGTGGGAACAAAATAGCTTCATAAATCACTACAATAACCATTGTTTAAATGGAACAGTATTTACTGGCTTTCCCAAAATATCCAAAAACCTTTAACAGGGTTTGAAGCTTTGACGTGCTAAGCACTATATAACCATGTAACAAAAAGACGCTCCCTAACCCTGGAGATCATGTGCAGGAGCAATAAGATCTATGTGTGGTCACCAGCCATTTTCTCTGACTCTTTTTTTCCCCAGCTATTTCCAGGAGTCTCTCAGCATCATCTGTTTCCCTCAGGGCTTGTGCTGGAATGCAGGAACATGATTTTGGGAAGCATTTGTGTTAAAACAGAGTTGCCTCAGAACAGGGCATACATTGTTTCCAAAATTTCTGACTTGTAAGGCCAAGTTTGTACAATGACATTTCACATTTCCTTTTATGTGATCTTAGGTTGTTTGAATATGTCTCAAGAATTTCAGCCAATACTTTGAACAGAATAAGGTTGCAAAATGAAATATTAGAAATATCCTCCAAGTATGTAAGGAAATGTTTGTATGTATACAAGAACAAGAACATCTGCAGGAAAATGGGAAAGAAACATATTTACAGACCTCCTTTGTAACTCAGTAACAACAGGCTCAGAGCAACTTGTTAAAGAAAGCAGAAAAATATTTTAAAGATTTTTCACTTCTTCTGTACACCGGGCTTGAATTCAGGTGTGTGTCAAGTGCCCAGCTTCATGTATCTTCAAGAGCTCTATGTTCAGTCTTTAAAATAAAGTACTTTGCTTTTTATTTCACATAGAAGATTCAAAATACACAAGGGTTTCTTTGGACTTGCAAATGAAATCTTCAAAGAAAGCCCAGGAGGCTTATTAAATTTTGAGCTGGGAAAAGGGAAAAATAAAAAAAGAAATCCAAGCATGGACACAAGAATCAGTATTGGATTGGCTGCCAGGGATGTGATGCTGTGAGAGACAAAAACGTCTGGAAAGAACAGAAGAGAACAAAGCAAAAATAACCATATTCAAAGGAGCATGTTTGGCTAACAGTTTCTCAAACACCTGTAAAAACTCATAGAGATTTACCAAATCACTAAGGTGAGCCAGTTGTATAAGTATGCAGAGAGTACATTGCTTTTATTTAGCTAAAAGTATCTGAAATACATATGTTCTTTAACAATTTGCTATCTATAAAATGGACGATGCACGTTTGAGAATTGTGGAATCAAAGGAAAGCATGGAAATTAAGTCAGAAATAGAAAAATGTATCAACTATTGCATCAGAAAAAAGCAAACTAAACTGTTAGTTTCAGTGCTGCATTTTATCACTCCATAAGCTATATTATAGCCAAATCAAAACAGCAGAGAAGGGAATCAGGTCAATTCGACACATGATTTATTTTGAACCTCCTCTGCAACATGTTTAACATAAGCACATTTCAGTGTACCGCTAAGAATAGTCCTACAGAAACTAAGAGAAATTTAAAGTGTGTGTGCATGTTTGCACTGGGCGAAAGGGACCTAGTACAAACCATATCTTCATTTTTGCAACATTAAGTGACATTTAGACTACTCCTTTGCCTCCAGGGGCAGTTCTACTGAACAATGAATAGGTGTTTAAATCATTAGCACTGAGGAGAAAAACTTGCACAAATGATGGACTTCATAGAAGAAGAAGCAGTTCATACTGTTGGTTATGTCTCTCAGCAAACAAATGACCATGAAAGTTGAGTCAATACTAGTACTGGCACTGTTTTTCATGCTTTTAAAATATTTAAACTGCATTCTGCAAAGTGTTTGAGCATTCACAGCTGAGCACTCATGCCCAAATGAAACTGCTGCTATTCACAGCACAACTAGCATTTGTACATAGAAATGCAGCAAGAAATGCAGGGCTCATCTTCAATGCAGATTTAAATTAACTTTATAATGTCGTAATTGAATGTTGCCTTTATATTACGTCCTGCTGACACACAATAGTCTCACTCAAGTATGAGGTAGAACGGATACAGGATAGAAGTAGATTAGTGCAGGAAGGTCTGGTGGCCGCACACACCTTCCCATAAATTCCAGGCATCAATAAAAGGATGAAGTTCTGCCAGAAGTCACAGTGAAATGGTTTACAGAACAACTCCTATATCTTTTCTGGTTATCACCACCCAGACCAAAATGATCCCTAGAGTTGCGTGCCCCAGTAATCCATCAGAAGCTTCCCTTTCTCTTCTCTCTTATAGCAGGAGCAGCAGAATAAAAACACTTTTTTCACCCCATGCACATTAATAAGGGTTTGCACACTGCCAAATCACTCTGCAGCATAAATTTAATCTTGATCATGTGTGGGCATATGACTGCACTTCTGTCAAATCAGCCAGGGCACATGATGGAGTTTTCAGTGTCTTTTCCTATTAACATGAGCTTTATGTCAGCCCAGGAGGGTGGATGACACCTGATCTCTCACAGCGCCAGGCAGTATGAAGTTAACTCCTTACATTACTCCAAACAGATCCGAGAGGGCAGAAGGAGTGTATAGGAGACCGACATTCCGCAGCCCGGAGCTGCGCCGTTCCAGATGCCATTAGGAGAGTACCAAAAGCAAATAGACTGAACGAGGCACCCAAGGACTCACAGCAGTACACAGTCCCGGATGTCAGCTTACGCTGGCAGTTTTAAAATGGATTTGCACTTGGCATTTTCTGCTAGGCTATGGGGCCAGCAAGAGAGATGCTATGGTGTTATCCTTCATTGCTTTACCTCACACGACATTACCTCAAAGTAAAATAATTTTTAAAAAAAATAGATCTAAAATAGCTCTGCTTGTACACTGCAAATGGCCCACTGAAATGCGCAACGCACACAGGGCATGTTTGCCTCCCTGGATCAAGAAGAGACGCTCAGAGCTGTCTCCCATCCCTGTCTTACAGACTGCTACCACCTCGTGGCCATTCTTGTACCCTCTGTTGGCAGCAGCAGCTGGAATCTTTAGAAGTCAATTCTGTTGTCTTCTTTCTCTTAGATGTTCCACTAGAAATAAACGATTCGTAGGGAAAGAAGTAGCAAACTCAAAGCATTTTAGGTGTACTGTGACACCGTAGAAAAAATAAGAATAAAGAAAAACATGTAAAAAACTTTTTTTTACAAAGGTTACACATGGATCTCAAAATATCACCTATCACTCTATTTTGCAAAAGCAAAGAAAACTTTTAAGGCAAAATAGCACAGATTCTTTAAAAACAAATTAATAATTTGTGAAAAACGATTTCTCTAATATCAAACAAAGCTTTAGTGTACTCATCCTGAATTCTTGCCATTGTTGATTCACTCAGAAACAAATTAAGACCAAGAAACAGTTTGCAATATAAAGCTTAAACAAAACATTTTAAATCAAGCAGTGTTTCCTAAGAAAGAATATAGCAATACAAAACTTCTCACCAGAGGTACCCAAAGGTTCCTGGAGATCCCAGACTAAACTTTAGGCTGTGAAGTTCCCCCTGTAAGCTCCAGAAAGGGACAACGCTGCCCAGCGGACAGGACAGATTTATAACATGGTTTTCACTGGCAGTTCTTCCACCCCAGCCTCTGGGCATAGTCAATCCTGCCTCCCATCCCTGCCCTCCCTGCCTCTCCTGTTCACCTCTCTAAAGGAAGGGTGGACTCTTAGCAAAACGTTGCACTAACACGACATTATTTGGATTGTGATGCTGATTTTTAAGCACTATGATGATAGGAACAAAAATAAGTAATTGAAATAAGAGCATAAGACTGATTTTACTTGTTTTGTCATTAGATTACAGAAATTATTGTTTGTACAAGGGAAGCAGATCTGATCATTCAACTGGCAATTTGGGAAAAGCAAAAAGTAATTCTGGAAATAACAGAAGAATATTGATCAGTTAATTTTACTTTTGGATCCTACAAACCATATTAAGTTTAAGGCCAGTTTCAGGATTTTTTCCCAGTATTTTCTCATATTACAAAGGTTTTCTTGTGGCACATGGTAGTACTCTAAATACAGTTACATTAAATGCACAATTTTCTCTCATAATAAGTAGGGAAAGATTATGGTTCAAATCTCTTTTCTCAGAGACATAATTTCTTTCAAATATTTTAATAGCTGGCACAGATGTTCCACACCTGCAGGCATTTCAGGACCACCTTCACTACAGAGAGAAACATATACATTGCCTCCCGGAGCTGAGGAGGCAGAGTCTGACTCTAGAGGGGGTTGTATACGTGGGATGTGATTATGAGAGGGAGGAAGCAACTTTCCTGTGTGAATTAAGAGCCGATGTTCCCTCATTTCACGTACAAACTGATGCAACCATAACACATATTGCTGATACAGAAGTCATGGCATTTGTCTTGTGGCAGCAAACAGCAAAACTTGCATGACTGTTTAGTCCTGGAGACTATTTGTGGAGCAGGTAGGTGTTTCGTGCTTATACAAACCAAGAGCACATAGTAATGTGACTACTGTAAGAGGCAGGTTCAGATTCTCCCTCTTCTGCTCAGTAAAAGAGCAGCTTACCCCTCACAGTCCCTTCTGGGACCACATATCTTCTTTGTGACTTGCTTTGGGCAGTGTTCATGGGGCTTGGCTGTCATGCCTGCCCATAATTCATGTAAATCCTGGGAATAGATATTCACAAACAACCAACTTGGACTCTTTTGTTAGCCAAGGAACTCACCACTGGTGCCTCAACAACCAATGGAGGAAAGTAGGTCTTCCAGAGAGCAAACCCAAGCCTATCCAAAATTTCGTGCTCTGGATTGTTCTTCAAGAATACCTACCTTCATGGACAATAGAGGAAGCTGATGGAATCCAGCAAGTTTTCTTAGGTGACTGTGAACTCCAACACCACAGTTATTCCTGGTCTACTGTGTAAATTGACTTTTCTGTTGCATCTTCATTGTATAACCCACCAGACCTTGCTGCTCATGTCTCCTCAAACAGCTGAAAAACACCTTGTCTCAATTGTACAGGGTGATGAGTACTAGCCAAGCATGGAATCATGACAGAATATATGATTATGAAGATTTGGCCTAATTCTTACACAAGGCATAAAATAAAGCAAAACAGAGGCAGTTCTTCTCTCTGAAAATAAACAAAAGCAAGCTATCTTGCTGTGGACTTTCAATTTTATTTTAATATTTTAATTTAGGTTTTTCAGGACAAAGACCCTCAACTCATTTGTGAGAGAAGACAGTCAGCAGTATATCATTCTTACATGCCAAGACCCTTTCAATTATTCCAATATATTTTCCTTGTAAAACCACAGGGTGGAAGAAAAGGGAAGGGGAAATATATTAGTGCTTACACTACTATAAAGTTCTAAACAATATTGGAGGTAGGTCTAGTCACATTTAATGGTCCTTGACCTAGGTGACTAGTTATCTCAGTCCCATCTTGCAACTCACCAATAATCACCTGTTACTGAGCCATGTGTCCATTAGAGTTAGTTATTCACTACAGTTTAAAAATGGGTTCATCAGTTTTGTTTTTAATTAATTTACTTTTTATATATGGTCTCATCTACACTTGAAACCAGATCCTTGTCTATTATGTTATTTTGTCTGCTATGAGGAGAATTAGATCTAGAAACCAGGTCTAAAGCAATGAGAAATATTTTTTCCTGGCAAAAAACCAAGTCTTACGAGTGCTGGTATATGATTAAGGCCAAAAGCAAATACAAATTCGCATGAAACCAAACTTATCTTTCAACCCGATATAAGCAGATAGGAAGGATAGGGAATGCTTTGAAAGGGGATATTTTCATGTCTATGATTTTGTGACAAGTCATTAACTCTGGGCAGTGTTGCAGTCAGCACACAGTATCAGAATCCAAGTCATCCAATTACTATATTTTTTTTCCAAACCTTTCCTCTGCCTGTCATGTTTTCATTCAAGTGACTTTTTTGAGCTTTGGAGAATTCCTTGCTGACAAGCAAATAACTACCCAGTGCCTTCAAATGTCTCTGTTGTTTTGCAAAATTCTTGATAGCACCAGATTTGCCTCCCCTGTCATGTTAGCTAGTACTATCTTGTTGTTGGATATACACTGTGTGATAGGTTTTGTAGGAATAAGCTTTGTTCATTATTTGTATAATATTACACAGTCCAGATTTTACTCAGGCATTGACATTGTAGGCCTTCACCATCACAGACTACTCATAAAAGCAGTAATAAGTAAAAGTGCCAACCTTTTCTATAGGAACTCAAGTAAGTTATTTCCTGCTGCAGTTGAATACTAGTGCTTTGTGGTTTAATGAATTAGAAGTTCATTCAACACTATTTTTAAATTCAGTGTGGTGCATATGACAGCACATTAAATTTCCTTTTCAGTGGGACGTAGTTTTATTCTAACATGCTAAGTTATGGTATTTTAATGTAGTTAATCTCTGCAGCCTCTTTCCACTTGGAAGAGCAAGAAGGAGTGGTGTGAGGGTTCTTTGACTTTCTGAAAGATTCTGTTTGTGCTGATTTTTTTTAAAAGGGCAAAAGAGACTCTGTTATCATCTAACTCAGACGCAGTGGTACCCCATCCTTGGGAGCCTCAGAATCTGAATGAGTGGTCACCTGCCAGTCGGTTTTGCCTGGTGCAATGGCTGCACCAATGTGAAGTCATCAGAACGGAATTAAGCGCATTGATAGCTTATTGTGTTATGCTTAAAATCTTGTGTATGTGCAAAGAGGAAGCACACCTTATATTCAATAAAGCCAAGAATTTATTGTTAGTGTAAGTGAAATCTTAAGCAACAAATCGTTATTCCAGATCTAATTGCTGCAGGAAAAGGAAAAATAATAATGCAATTAAAATTGTTATACATAAGCTTCATTCACACCCTTCTCCTGTCTTCCCTTCCACTGCTCTTATGGATCCTAAGGTCAGCAGTTTCACTGTAGAGGATTTGTTCTGGTGAAGGTAAGAGCTGTTTGTTGTGAATTGTCAGCCTCTGCACTCCTCTGCTGTGAGAAATATGATGATTATATTGATATCTTCTTCCTCACTCTAGGTTTCAAATAATTCTGGGGTCATTTTCGTATGTTTGGTACAGTTTTCTCTTTCTTCATCAGTGTGCAGCTCCATGTTACACCTGAATTTACAATATCTGCTTCACCAGATATTTCCCTGTTCTTCTTGTTACCCCTAAAATGAGGTTTATCCAGCTGTAGCCCTGCATTTCTACACAGAACAACTCCTTGCTACTGCTGTCTGTACAAGCCTATGTTTGTACCACACAAAGGTAAAGAAAATAAAACAGCCATACATGTCAATTAGAGAAATTGCTGTCACAGTTAGATTACGTGAAACAAAGCTGCAGGCAGATAAAGTTCAGACAGAGGAAATCTGACAAGCCATAGTCCTGAGGGCTTACAGACTGAGTACAAATCTCATGTCCTGTTACTAGCAATGTCAGGACTGTATTTAACAGTTAAATATAAATGATAACTGCTTTTATGCACTCTGTACAGTAGTCACACTGCAAACCTATTTTGAGATAGTAAAGATTTGGGCAGTTTGTGTGCTTTATAGATACAACAAATTGCAATTTGGAAAAATAAAATTAAAAAAAAATTGGTAATGCATAGAGGTGAGACTGAGACATCTGTGCTCTTACTCTGTTACCTTTGAAAATAAATCCCAGCATCTTGAATGCAATGGGATAGGACTGCTGTGAGTATAACAGTAAGGAAAGGCCTACTGTCAGCATTAATCACTGTTCAGAAGATCTTTGCCATGCCAGGCAAATGTCCTGTGAGCTATATGGAGACATTGCATTATGGACATGCAGCACCTGTGTGGTCAGCAATCGATGACTTCACTCGGTAGCTGGAGCACCTGTTTTCCTAATGGTGCCAGTGATGTCTCATGTTCACTATTGCCATCTGATGGTAAGCAGGGGACAGAGGTAAGTGCACAAAATAATACATATTTTTATTTAGAGTTGCAGTGAAGATTTGTTCACAGATCCAAAAACTGAGGTTCAGGAGGCTTCCCTATTCATTTAATATGCAATGGGTCTAAATAGGTTGAACCACATTTTAATGTGCCCCTTGTATTTTTGAGATGATAGTATAATTTTACTGCTTGTACTCCTCTCATGTGACTCTTTCTTTTGAGATTGGATGCTCACTACCCCAGAGTCATTGTACACTACAACATGTTCACAGACAATACAGCCATAGCAAGCTCCTGACAAAGGAGTTTTTATCTAGAAGTGATTTATCTAGGAGAAGGTGGGAACAGCCTGATAAATCTTACTGTCAGCTGTAGGTACATGAAGCATTTGCTTTGCTCTCCTTTATGAATTTAATTCAAAGCCTGATGAAATCAATAATGCACTTGGGAATTATTTTCCTATAGATAGGAATGGAAATTAGTTACATAGTTACAAATCTGTCTCATCATCCATAAGTTCTGCCTCTACTGTTACGTATCTCAGAAGTTCAGCTCAGCTCAAGCCATTGCTCTCAGTGAATAACAATATGAACCAGCTTAAAATGAGTTTGTTGTGAAAATATGAGAGGAGAAAGTGAACAGCCAGAAGAGAATGTGAAAAATATGAGAGCTGTGTAATTGTAACAACAAAACTGAAATCTGTGTTGGGAGAATATTGTTATCCTATTTGCTATAGTGTTTTGCCAAAATTCATAAACAAAACCTTGCCAGATTGGATCAGTGCTTCATTACAGGCTTCTACATCTGGCAAGGATTAATTGGACAGAGTTGAAGGCAGTTAGTTGCCTTATTCCACTGCCACTGGTTGAGAATCAGAGTTATTTATTCTTTTCTGTGTTTGCTAAGTTGATTCCGTTACCTTGGATGAACTTGGAACTTCTGGGAGTTGTTGACTTTGGTCCTGGGATACTTCTACATGGGCAAGAAAGGATTGTAATAGTTTTGCAATCCTAGCATAACTAATTGTGGCCACAAAATTTTCAGAAGCACAAAACTGAAAGGAGCTGGCACTCTTTTTGAGGTCAACACATTTAGTGAAAGTTTGTAATACACTGAAAAGCACTGGTTCTCGTTGACATTGTTTATTTAGAAATTAGCTACTTCTGCAGTATGAGCGTATTACCTTGTCAGGAGTAGGTTGCTACATTTAGTGAGCAAGAAAACTTGTAACTGAGCTGTGATTAGGAAGGAACCTCTGTCCTTTGCAACTGAGCATGCTAATGTATTGGAAGGGGTGAGATAGGGAGGAACACCAAATCCCAGCTCCCTGCCTTTTTGTAAACAAGGACAGGGATTTCTGTTATAGGCTTTTAGTTGCTGTTCGTTAAAAATGCAGCTTTTCATGTTATTTATTAGTGACTTGAACTTCATCCACATGCAACTGGAAGTGGTTCTTATTTCAGCCTGTTCAACTCTCCAAGAAAGTGTGTATTGTGGTATTGTGGTTTTCAGGCTTTTTTAATAAAGCTTGCCAATGGAGGAAATGAAAACTGCTTCCTTTAAGTATGGCCAGTTGTCCCTCCTCTCCTGAGGAATGACACTGTGCAGGCAGCTACAGGCAGTTAGCAAGTCTTGGGATAGCAAGTATCAAGCTGCAGTAGAATACGGGTGCTTGCATAGCACTGAATGTGTTTTAGAGGTGATAATCACATACACAAACCTTTTCTTTAGCACCTCCTTTTAAAGCACAGTGTGCAGAAAGTTTTTAGAAGTTCTAGTTGTTATTAAAATTCCTAATCAAGGTACCAGTTGCATTATTGATATGTTCAGTGGGATTAGGCATCTTTTGCTGGCAGCTGCATAGACTTTGATTTATAACAGTGTTAATCAGATTTGCACCTGATTCACTGTGGGGTGCTTTTTCATGGCAGTATACATTATTTGACACTGCATCATGCTAACCAGCATCACACTGTTTGTCTGTTCTCTGCCTACCAACATTGCATTTAAGTACCAGCTGACCATGCACACTGACCCCTTCACAAGCAGACACCCATAGTGGTATTACTCCCAAGTAAGCAGCACACAGGCAGGGATGTTATATTGCTTCACTATTGTCAACTTTACCAGCTATACCAGCCTATATAAACATGGCTTGTGGCCATTGTTGTATTCAGAAGCCAATGCTAAGAAACAGTGTAAGAAATGGCTAGTGAAGGACTGGAAATTAATTAGGTACTACAAAAACAATGTGGGCCAAGGTGGACATCATTATTTCTCACTTTGAATGTCCCAGTTCCCTCACAACCAAGACACCTGCTACTTTGCCCACTACTATTCTGCAGGAGTATCTGGTGGCTATCTCTAAAGACCCAGTGAAGTCTATATTCTGCAAGATTCACATCTTATGCCATTCACTGGCAGGAAACACAGTGTATGTTTTAACTATCACCACCACGATACCCCTCCAAAAGTGACAAGGAAGGCTGTGATACTGACAGTGAGAGTGCATCCAGGAGAAACAAAGAGTTCCTGGATAATGAAGGGCTTTATGGATTTCATTCTTGGTGAGCAAAGTTTGACTCCTATGGGACAATTTTGTCTTGAAAGCGATACCAATGTTGAATTCAGATGACGTGATTGTGGGAAATCACCACTGCTTTTTAATAGGCCAGGACTTGAACTACAAATACAGATCTATCATGGATAAATGTTACCCTTCCATCTGGTGTACCTAAAGCATGATCAAAAGGTATTCTCATTTTCTTTGCCTTTAGAATAGTTGATTTTCCTTTCCACTATATCTTTGTTAGTTTGATATTTCTATGTCCCTTATTGTTTTGGTATTCTTTACATCTTTGCACCTCACCCAAGCCTTTCTGACTGCTTTGTTTAGGTTCACTTGCATTTCAGAGCAGGTTATTTGTATGTTTTCTTTTAATATATTTTTTCCTTTCTGGTAATAAGTTATATCTTCAAATTAAAAACAGTTTTCATCCAAACATTTTCAGTGTATTTCTCCTCATATCCTCTGCAAAAATCTAGTTATCAAATTCCTTGTTTCTTTCACTTATTTCTTTTCTGGCCTACTTCTACTTTCCAGAATGAGGTTAGGTCCAGAATAGATCCCAGATGTCCACTTGACAGCAAAGATTGCCAAGTTTGCTTGTTTTGCTATAGATGGGTTTATGCAGACTTCTAGTTCCAAAAACTTTGATACTCTAGATATAAAATTAAACCTGCAGGTACTAACTAAGCCTTCAACTAATAAACTAAATCCCTCTATATAAGAAATTAATACAAACAAAACTGCTGTACAGAAAGCCAGTTCAAAATGAGTATATTTAATGTTTTTCATACAGATATAGCCTGTTTTAAATATGGTTTGTGTTCTTTCAAATGAAAGTTTTGGCATGAAAGACTCAGAGTCCATAGGACAGCATTTCCATAATGCTCTCATGGACTGCTGTGTAAATAACAAGCAGGTAAAATCCCCCTAGGCCTTTTCTCCTGCCATAGTTAGTCCAGCTGTCAAAACATAAGTCTATAGGTTTTTAGCAATAATAAATTTGATAATGGCTTTCTTTAAGCAAAAAACTAAATTTGTGGTGGTTCTTATTATTAGCTATGCCTAAAAGAGCATGAGAAAGTAGTGAAACAACAAGCCAGGGGAGCTCCAAGGTCCTGAATTCTGATGTGTTAGACTGGAATTCCAGGTAACTTAGAAATATTCAGATATGCCACAATTTATTTTGTGTTCTTTGTACTTCATAAAGAGTGCCAGAATGAATGATAGAAATGTTACTAAAATCAGACTTTTAGTAGTCACACTCCTTAATGTAACACTTCTTGAAAGACTGCACACAAATTTATAGCCAAACCTTAATAGCCAGTTCACTGGAAGCAGAGCTCTATTTCTACTCCAGGTGGCCCTCCTGAGGAGAAACAAAGCTGCATTGATACAGACCTTGGTCTACTGCATCACTTAAATCCATATACCTTTTTTTGCAGCCTTACATTTTGCAGAGCAATCTAGGCGCAATAAAAGGTGTGTTATTTGGTTTTGTGTAAACTTTATTTCATTAACCATGGAATACCCAAGTCTGATTCCATTTAGCCAAAGCAGGTAAGTTCAGGGAAACTGATAGCAGGGCAAGAATCTGTACACCGACCAAACAATGTACCTATTAAACACAATCACCTCCTTCTGTGCAGACTGTGACTGGAAGATCAGTTATGCAGGTGATTTTAGAGAGGTGGGCATTGTGTGTTATGAAGACCTGTGGCCTTTATGACATTTATTAGGGAGTAAAATTTTGTACATTTCTTTTTTGGTGAAATGTTATTACATTGGATATCTCTCATCAATCTTAAAGTGTCTGGAGTATTGAAATCAAGTTCTGAGCTTCAAAACTGGTGCTGAACTGCAAAAAAATAAAAAGAGACACATGGATAGATTTAGATTAGATACCAGAAAAAAAAATCACTACGAGGATAATGAGTTACTAGAATAGGTTGCCTGGAGAAGTTGTCACTGCTTCATCCCTGGAAGTGCCCAAGGCAGGCTGGATGGGACTTGGAGCAACCTGGTATAGTGGAAAGTGTCTCTGCCCATGATAGGGGCATTAGAACTAGATGATCATTAAGGTCCCTTCCAACCCAGGCCATTCTCTGATTCTGTGATGGCTTTATGATCTTGATGCATCATCACAGAACTAGGAGATAGCTTACTTGCTGCACGCCAGCTAAAACTAGGTACTGAGGTGTGCTATGACTTTTCCTTGTTGTTTATATCTCTTTCCTGAATGCCATTGGGAAAGACTCACTAGAGTTTAAAATACTCTATTTTGAAAAACCATAGGATTAAGTCAATCAGAAGAGTAATCAACAAACCAATAATTCCTAGAGGTACAGTCAAATGAACACTGCAGAGCAGTAGTATTCATTTTCCTGATAGTTTAACCCAGAGTGTCCAGAAGGTAGTGTTTTTGCTCCAAAGAAGGTGGCTTTCCACCTGTCAGGTTCTGCAGTACAGCTGAGTAAGCAGACAGAGTCAGGATGAACAGGGCACCAGCTTTAAGAATGAGAAGTATCATGCCCATGTACTCTGGTGTCAGTCATACTTTGCAACACCCAGTTCAGAGTGTTCAGGAGTTCTGTTCTCCTCTCACACAGTCAGGAAAGTCATCACACTGCTACCAGGTGCTCATCACCTACATCTAAGCTCATAGGCAAATGTAGCCTCAGGTGTCACAAAGTAATTTCACTGGAGGACACTGAGACATTTTATTTTCTATAAACCTGTGTTTACGTGTTTTGCTGAAAGAGAAAAGGGGGTTGAAACTTGTTTTTTCTCCTTGTTTACTTGATGTTTATATTTTTTTTGACATAATATTACTCAAGAGGTTTCCCATAAATATGCAAAGCAAACTCCTGTGAGTGAATGACTTTTAGAAAGCTTGTGGATGAATTTTAGCCAACAATAATAGTTCCTCTAAATTGTTGCTTCCTGTTTGTGACATAAATACTTCAAATAAACAACAGTAAAAGGGAAAACTAGTACCCAGACTGTGTACTAAGAGAGTGTCCAGCTGAAGCGACCCCTGTAATGCTCTGGAAAACATGCAGATAGCCATTTCTGGTGGCTGGGCTAATTGATGATTTGGAGTTTTAGATCTAGTTTCAGAGGTGGTAATTTAAAATATGATGTAGTCAGATAAGCTCTGGTGAGTGCACTTGCGGTGAGGGAAGCTGCCACAGGTCCATTTGTGTGCTCTGCCCCTCCCTGGAGGCATTTGTCCCTGGAGGAGTTACATGGAGAACACGTTTGTGCAAAGTCCAACTGTGCACTCAGTCCCGCTGCCACCCAGAGTTTAAGCAAAGCTATTAGGTTTGTACTTCAGGAAGGTGAAGTCCAGACAGACTTTTGACTCATCCAGCCCACCTGGGAGGTGGCAATTTCTGACGAAAAGTCTGTGAGGGTGGTGTCTACTTTTTAATATTTATACACAGCTTGAAATTTTTTCCCCTATTCTGTTCAGTGCTAAGGAACAAACCAGGAATTTTCACCATCAATGCCATGGTATTTCCAGGACTGTATTAGCAACAGAAAGTCAGCCACAGTTGGTTGGATGGAGTCTCTTTTGCACGATACAAGGACTGGTAGCGGAGAGCTGGTAAAAGTATGCAGGGGAGGAATGAGTAATGAGATATTTTTTCCTTAATGTACCCTCTGTTGTGTTTATTCTTAGAATGCTACCTTTGGTTTTGAATTTATTCATATGTGAATGATAACTCCACATGGACATATTTCCTGGTGCTGGATTTTTTTTTTTTTTTTAAAAAAGTGAAAGCTGTAATATGGAAATTATACATGGGCTCTAAAGTTAGCAGCATTTTCTGGTGAACGCTAAGTATCCTAGGCTTTTAGGACTTTTCAGCCCTTCGTGCTTTCTTGCCTTACCTCCTCTTGTCTGGCAGTATAGCTGCACAAGGAGGTGTGACATGGGGCTGGCAGCTCTGAGGACTGGCAACTTGAGAAAAAATTGCCTAAAACTCTGAGCTTTTTCACTTCATTTACTAAACACACTCACCATGCCAGTCGGTTGGATTGATTTCACTTTTTTTCTCGTGATCTATGGATCGTACATACAAGTAAGGCAGACAGATTCACCTTATGTCCATGACCAAGCTGTAGATTCAGCAGGCTGCCACATAACTCTCATTCATAACTGCCTATTTCAAAAACATCTGTGCATGGTGTTCATCCCATGGGTTGGGATTAAAGGCCATATAATGAGATTTTTCCAGAGAACTTGGGAGATGTGGAATCCTATTGGATAACTGATTTGAGGGTACTTTTAAACTCAGGAAAAGAACTGGAAGGGTGTAACATTGCTTTACATAGGAAAAGTCCAGACAAACACAGAAGACCACTGTAGAAGGTTAGGGATTGTTTCTCATCCATTTGGTTTACTCTTTAAACCTGGTAGACTTGCTTGGTAATACACATAAAAGAAACATTAAAGAACAAAGGCAGGGATGCCTTCCTGGAACCACATAAAAGAATCATACAGAATCCACACAAGAGTATTTGTTAAAGCTTAATTACTTCAGGATCTGTATTAAGTAATGGATTATCACATCCCTTATACCAACAGACATTTCACATGATGTGATGAACCATTTTACAATCACTTTCTGTCCTACTTTGTCCCCTCCTGCCACATTCCTTGCTTTGTATTCCTTTCACTTATATCCCTCTCATGTTCAGTCCCTATCGTGACCTGGTTTAACACAGTAAAACAAACCCAGCACAAAGAATGAGATGGTTTTCTGCTGGGTAATGAGTTAAATCAAACCACACAAGAGTGTTTTGAGCATCAGAGTCAAATTAAGGAATGGAGCAAAACACTAGATAGGAGCAGGGACCAAACTAAAAGAGATTGGAGTGAGGGGGGTAGAACTAAGGTCAAAGGAAAAAAGACTTCACCTGCAGAAGCAAAAACTTCTCAGGAGATCTCAGCTGTCTCTGAAACCATAGGCTTTGGTGATTGCTCGAATGTATCTATTTTAAAAGTGACTACACTTCAGAAATTAGTCACTAATTAAATAAGTAATGAAGAGGAGTCACAGGGATCCCTCTCAGTACAGAGCCCATGCTATCACGTGCCTGCTTTAGTGAAAGACAAGATGTTCAGGACTGAACACTGCCTTGGCCACCTAAGAGCCGGATTCTGTAAGGCTATGCTTGCCACTGTCTGTAAACACCACTATGCATTGCAAAACTATTAGTCAGGTGGAGCTTCACTAGGTCATGTTCTGTAATTTCTGTGCTGAAATACAGGCAAAGATGTCTTTTATGCAATGAAATTATATGAAATGCATTCATGCATCTTTCATGCAGTGAATTTAAGTGCTTTTCCTGGATGTGTACTAGAAGGAAAATATGTCAGAGTGATGTTGTTACTATGTAAAGTAAGTGCCAACAGTTCATCAGACAAGTCACAATTAGTGCAAGAAGCTTCTTACTTCTCTTTCTCTAACGACAATGTGCATTTTCCCATGTGGGTCTACTTCAGTGAATAATCAAGTTTATTTGATCAAAAGACTTACCAAAGTTTCTGTTATTGTTCTTGATGAAAGTTCTTAAGAGACATTTGAAAAAGGTGAATAGCAAGGAATATCACAACTGCAGCAAAATTTTTGACAGAAATTCATGCTGGCGCTGTATGAAGCTCTCAGTGGTACTTTGCTGATGTTCAGCCTAGAAAACTACATGGCCCTAAGATGTAAAATAAGAGTACTGTGATTGTGGCCTAGAGAAAACTGTCATTTGGAAAGAAGGCACATTGACATTTTGATGAGTAATATTCTTTTTATGTATATAAGCATTATAATGCTGATTGCTTTATTAATGCTTTCATTGGTTCAATAGGTAGACCAGTATTTCTCAAGCTTTTTGCATTTTATGCCAATCCTTCTTTTCAGAAGCCCCAGCATCAGAAAAACAGAGCAGTGGCAATTAATACTACTGAGAAAGCATGGTTGTCCAGGTTCCCAGACTAAAAATAAACAAGCCATATTGAGAAGGAAGTGAGGTCCCTTGTCAATATGATATGTTTGTATCCAGGTTCATAAGTATTTGCTGAACAGAGCAGCATAAGCAATTCAATCATGAGCAGCTTGCTTACATGTCCTCCTTCTGGCATTGTGATTATCATGTTTATTTGCAACTGTTGGTTTTTTTTTTTTTAATTTGTAACACTGATATTCCCTCATTAATCAAAATGGTTGCATACTATCTTCTGTGCAGAGAAAAAAACAAAATGTCAGGAAAACATTTTCACAGCATTGCTAAGGACAGAAGTCATAAAATCAAAAATACTAGTATTTTTCATCCCAGAAGAAACATGCTGTGTTTTAGTTTGGTTTGGTTGTTGTTCTGACCAGAGATTGATATATGACAATTTAATTCACCTACTACAATTTTACACAAACAATTTTGCCACCAAAAGTTGATGACCTAGGATACCCACTGCTTCTTACTGTCTTCTTCATCTATGAATAAAGTATCAACACCAATTCTGGGGCAGGCAAAAAATGGTTAAATTATGTCTCCTGAATATTTGATGCATTTAGATCTGTCAAGGAATATGTCTTGGAGCTGGAGATACACTGGCTCTTCTTCAGTCTCAAAAACAACCAACACCTACATAATAGTAAAAATTCGTTCCTGATTCTATTCTGTTTCACAGACTAAAGACATTGATACTCAACAGGTATCTGACCCAGTGAAAAAAGGTAAGCATTATATGTTTGTTTAATTCTTAAAATCTAAATTAGCCACTTTTTTCTACTACCTCAGTAAAGAGTATGTTCCACAAAGATAAGTACAGAGTTCTTTGGCTGATATATCACTCAATCTCAGCATTTGAAAGAGCTCACTTTTCTATAATTTAAACTGTCTTCATGACGTTTTTACAGTACAATTTACTGATTGACAACCATCTCACTGGACAAAAAAATAAACCTGAGGCAAATTCCAGAGAGGGGAAAAAATATTTGCTCCTACTGGCAGTAGGGTACAAGCATTTGTAATAATGTGCTCATTGGGTAAATATTATTAAAATCACTATGAACTGTATAAAGCACCTCTTTGCTTAGAATAAAAAGAAGTTCAAAATGTTGTAAATATTCGTTGTGTCCAAGGGACACACCACCCAATACACTGTCAGACTTGGTCCATCTCACCCACTGGACATGGACCTTAGCCAGTAGTTTTGTGAGTGAGGTGTCTGCAGTGCAGCACTAAAGCCAGCTGCTGCAAACCTTGTCCACGGCCAGCTGGTAAGGCACATCTGTTAGGTCACGTCAGGTCCTGCTGAGAGACAGTCCAGAGGCCTGGGCTGCAGAAGTCATTTTGGCACTGAAGGAGATGTGGTCTTCACCTGCTATCAGCGGTGGGGCTGTGCCTGCCACGCCAGCCAAGGCACTGGAGATCCGGGTCTTGAGAAACATGAGCCACCCGCAACATGGAGAGTGAAATGAAAGTAAAAGGGAGTCCCTCCTTGCCAGCCTCTAAGTCTGGGCACAGGTCATTACAGCTGTAATGGGCTTGTGAAGAATAGGAGGTCCAGTTAAGTAGAGTTTAAGCACAATTTAAGTATGGTACAGTTGAGTACATTGCAGTGTTATGACGGGAAAGGGTTGCCTGCCAAAGAGGAAATTAATAAAGAACGCCTTTTTAAATGGTTTTGCAGTCTCGGCACTTTCTTTCCCAGCTGCAGCTGTTTGTCTCTAGCTATTGTTTACCGTGCCCAAGGGGAAAAACGTAATAGATCACGTTCTTCTAGGCTTTCCTGGAATTGACGTTGCTTAGAGGAAGTTTAACAACAAATAAATATCCAGGCTCTTAATATTTTGTTTCTGTTGTTTAGATCCAGAGTGGTGTATTATCCCACATAATAATATGTGGGATAAGGTGAGAAAATAAAGTTCAAGACAGGTTAGGTGGCACAGACACTCCAAAACAGACAATTGCTAGTTGGATATCTTAAATCACAATCTTGTCATGGTGCTGGTGCATAGTTCATTGCTAGCACATTTTCTTCTAGTTTCTGGTGCTATGGCAGTGAACAATAAAGGCTGTACACTCCTATGGATGTGCAAGGTCTCCAGTGACTGTCAATGTTTTTTCTTTTTCTAAGTACCCACCTACTGATAGCACAAAATGTTCTGTGTCTTGCTGAGCATACACTTGGCTGTCATTGGGTCACAGGGCAAAGCAGAGTTAGCAAGCTAGTCAGACTGCAGCAGATCCTGCAAAGAAAAACAAAATATACATATTGATTTGTTCACACTACATGATTTCAAGGACTTCTGCTTTGCACCTTACAGCTTAGACTTTGCTACACAAGCTTGAAAATTTTAGGTTTTTCTCTGATAAAAAAAAAGAAAAGAAATGTTTTAGGTGTCTTTTTACTTCTATGATGGTAGAGTAACCTTCTATGCATCTGTGATAGCGCTTCTGACTGACTCAGCAAGGGTTCAAGGGTATTGAAGGGTAATAATAATAACGGTAATAATTCAAGGGTAGTGGTGTGGTAAGTACATGATGTTGACAGTTATGGCATTGTGGTTCCTTGTACTTTGAAATATAGAAAATTACTTTTTTTTTCTCATATGATTTTCAAGAAATGCTTCAGACTAAAGTAGCAGGAAGTTTACATGTAAAGATTTTCTATTCCGTGTGGTTGTCTTTATGTACATCTTGTCATGAATTTCTGTGGAGATGTAGTATTTTCTGGGCTGACCTCACCATGTTTTAGCTCTGCAAGTCTTAGCCCTGATGCTAAAGGCAATTATGAAAAGTCATCTGTGCCACAGGACACAGGAAAATGTGTGTGCCATGATATGGTCCTGTCATTTTCATTCATCCAGCTTTAATCTGTTCTCCCAGAAGATGAGGAAACAATGGTTACAGTGTCTCCAAGACTGTGGGGAAAATCTTTCAATATTTAAAAGGTTTCTTAGTTATTGTTCTATTTGAAATACAACAAAGACTATGGTTTAGTTCTGTGTGGAGGGTTTCTTGATCTAGTTATATCATGATACTGAAAGACATAAGACAGATGAGCAGTACGCTAGCAGTGCTGGAAAACTCCCACGTGTTCAGCAGAAGCTGATATGCTGTGGCAGATACCAGAACTGTTTTCATGGAGCTTCCCAGACGACACACTGGAGGACCTGAAGCCTGTTAACCTCTTTGTGAACAGCCCAGGGAGCGGAGACTGGAAAATCTCAACCTAACAGCAAAGAATATCTCTGACCCTGCACTATCCTTCTGCAGTTACTGGTGGGAGAGACTCTACCCATAGGTTCATTGCTTTTCATATGTATCAGCATGTCATAAAGGGATGTATGGTCTGATTCTGTCAAATGCTGGAATTAACATTTTCAGAGGGGGTTAAGAGAATGTCATATCACCAGAGCAATAAAACAAGGTTCTCTGCCTTTGACTGAAGTTTCCACATTTTAGTACTAGAATTTGTATCTTGCTATGGCTTTCTGTAGAAAAGAAACCAAAGCCATACACTTTTTAGTAACGAGTAACTCTGTAATAGTTGATTTGGATTTGTTCTTTCCTTTTTTGGTCTTAAGTCATGATTGTAGCACAAAGAGCAATTCAAAAAAGGAAGAAAGAAAAATGAGAGATTCCCCTGAAGAAACACAAGATCCAAGAAAACCAGGACAGTAAGCAACGATGTAAATTTTGAAAATAAAATCTAGCCAGGCACAAGACACACAGCAGCTCTCTCTTCTTGTACTGCCTGAATCAAAGAAAAGACCGCATGCTACAAAATACCCGAGTGTATTTTGGAGCCCCAGTTCTTTGGTCAGTGAAGGCACATGAAAGTGTAATGTGTCTGATTTGCTAAAATATTTCCCAAGACTTTAGTTGTGGATTATGACTCTACCAGCAAGGGAGCAGAATACCAGCAGAAATCAAAATTCTTGTGCCTTAGTTTTTATTTTTTTTAATAAATAGTTTGCACATTTGGCTAATGTACACATGAAGGTTCTCTCACCACATGAAGAAGGATCACAAATGCTAAACCAGTCTAGCAGTTAGTAGAGAGTCTCTCTTGAATATAAAGTGTCATTTGTCTTGAACAATACATGCTGGTTTTGTGATGCAGACTCCACTTCCAGGAAGAGCTCTGTGGAGAATCCCCTTTCTTCTTTTTTTCCCCTTCTTCACTTCATTTGCAAGTTACCCTAAGATTTTCAAGGACAGGAATTATTCACTAAGCAGCTGAAACCACCATTCCCTGATCACAGTAGAGAAACTGGAAAGTCATAAGCCATGAAAATCACTCTCCCTTTCACCAACCAACCAGATAAATGCTACACTCAAAAACATTTGACATTAATTCTATACATAAATACTCAGTCTGTGGAACTGTTTGCTAAAGGAAGTCATGGATGCAAAAAACATACACGCATGAAGGTAAATGTACCTTACAGAGAGACTACCAGGAGTCTTTGAATAGACATTGATGCCGTAAGGAAAGGGAAAAAACTTTCCAAGACAACTTTATATGGGTAAAGCAGAGAAGAGTTCTTTTACTTA
>JAWWMP010000041.1:47129754-47139935 GCA_035047865.1 Dendrocincla tyrannina | reverse complement strand
CGCTCTTCCGATCTGTGGATGGATTATCCTTGTCTGCTAGAGATTTACACTGTGCACACACTGAATCCACCACTGCAGCCAACTGACTGATGACAACAGTAGAGCTGACACATGAGTCCATAAGCTTAAAACCCAATTTGACAGGGCAGACAGAACAAATGGAGTTTTAGAAGGTGAAGGTATCTGGATGAGACAGGATCTGTACTATAGCACATGGAAACGTTTGGAAGCAGCTCAGTCTTCCCTTGCCACCAGAAGATGAACACAAAGCAGATACAGCACATAAGCCAGTAAAATATCTGCAAACATTCTTTTGTTAAACCATCATCTGAAAATTATGTATCCAAGAATTATATTGATGGTTCAAATCCCTGTTCCCTAACACATACTTGCCTAATTTACAGTAGCTTCACATCAGGACCAATGGATCAAACACACTGCATAATCAAATAATCTGAAATCACAGAGCTGGAAACGACTGGGAAATCAATCCAAGAATAATTCACTCAGTTAATGTGGGGAGGTAACAAGCAATGAATGACAATCATGCAAAAGAAACAGTGCCATCTTTCATTTTCCTTTATGTTCACTTTTGAGAATCACAGAAGAAAGCTGAAGAGTATCCAGCTTCCCTAAGGGCACTAGAACTAATTTTTACAAAGCCCAAAAACACTGGCTTAACTTGGAACATCGCAGAAAAAGGAAAGGCAAAGGAAACCTATTGGGAAATTTGGCTTTGCAATTTTACAACCAGTGTTTAGAGTGCTTTAGATGAACCATAAAGAAAAACAGTTTTCTCAAGGCCTTGAACAGAGTGGTGGAGTACCTTAAAGCAGCACTTCCAAACACAGAACAGCTACACATACTAGCCAACAGGACACAGTCCCCAAGCACTGTCTCTCCCCCAAGGCAGAGTGTCTCATACAGCCAGAATAAACATGGGTGACATGCTGCCATCATTCCTACTGTGCACTGTATTCTTTAACAACATGGCTGTGAAAGCCAGACAACACACTGGTGAACAGAAGTAGTCTGCCGACCCTCAGCAGTTAAATTCCATTTTCTTAGATTTGAAAGCAGAGCACATCCCCAAGCAAAACTGCAACATAAAGTGCAAAAAACCTCAAAAAAATTAAATGTTACTAGGAAAGATGTTTCCACTCCTATCCAGGGAAACTTTCCATCCGCTTTCATCTATCCTACACAGAGCTTGCACAAATCTGCATAAGAACCCACAGGAAAAGAACTCACTTGGGTGGGCCTAGTCCACTGCCACTGAGGAATGGAGATTTTAACATGGTATTTGAATAAAGCCATTAAGGTGAATGAAATACACCAGCCTCAGGACCAGGCTGTTGAAAAAGATCGTGACAAAAGATAACTTTTCTTCCACTTGAAATGAGACTTGATTAACTACAGATATTAACCTTTGATATAGTTAGTTCTGCACAGTGATTCAGAAGCTTAAGGGAAACACTTGCATTTGTTTTACCACTTGTTTTTACAGAAATACCAGCCTTCTGCTTCCCAGCCTTGCAGTGTTGACCAGTACCTGGAAGGTTCCTTTTGACAGCAGTTCCTTCCTTTCCTTCCCATGCTCTTGCAAGCGCTTCTGCCGCTGCTGCAAGGAACTTGACTCGCCTGACACTAAACCACTGAAGTGGCTCTTCCCATCCTTACAGCTCACTGTTCCTTCTTTTCCTTTGGCACTCTGGAAGGCAGAGAAACAACTGGGCAAAGTTATGCTTATGCTACGCTGCAGAACAAGGAGCAAAAGAGGTAGCAAAGAAACCAAGAACTTGCTCCACCAGCCCCCAGAAAACAGCAGATGTTCTTGTGCTGCATACAGACCCAGCATACGCTGCAAGGCAGGGAAGAACATCAGGTGGAAGCAAAAACTTGGACAGTGTCATGTAGCAAGTAACTCCTTGGAGACTGAGCAACTTTCAGTGAACACAGTTGATAATTACCTGGTGATTTGTTGGTTCTTTCTTCCCTATCAGCATACTGCCACTCTGCGTTGGAGAAGCCCCACTTGGATGGGCTGGTCTGGAAGGGCCCTTTTTACTTTGGGAGAGAAAAGAAGACAAAAAACCTCCCCGAGACTGAAGAGAATGTGCTGTAGTCCTCTGATTGCAGGTCATATCACTAATGAAAAGAAAAAAAAAAATCAAAACACCACCAAGTATAATATGAAAGTGTAGCCAGGTCAACCTGATCAAAGACCACCCAATAAGCGAAGCTGTTTGAACCACTTGAAGACAGGTGTTCATTTCCAAGCGAATAGACCACTATGTATTAAAGAACTGTTTGAAAACATCTTACTAGTGCCTGAAGCAGATCATTATAATTACTGTAACCAGAAGCTCACTTCTTAGAGATGCCACTGAGACAGTGGGTTCAACTGTTGTTGAATCCCCTGTAAGGTCACCTAAAACTCCTTTCACATCATCTGGTTAGTTTAGAAATACCCTGAGGGAAAGGCGGGGGAATCCAGATTTCTAAAGAACCTGTTCAGCTGGGATTCCCAATTTAAAGCATAAAACAGACCTACTCTGAGAAACATTCAGTATCCAGTGTTTCACCAAACACCTTTAGACAGGCATTCAGCAAGTCATGTTCGGCAATTTTCAGCACAGGCTCTCAATATCTCAAAATCTGGACCCAAAGAAAATATGAGTTATGGTGCATTTCTGTGATTGCAAAACCTCCCTTCTCAGCCCACAATGCCAAGAGCAGCAGCTGCTTCCCAGAACGCAGCTGTCTGACCTCACTCTGCTACAGCTTCCTCTTAGAGCACTGTGGCAGCAGGGGGAAAGGGAATACAATAATCTTCACTGTCTATCCACCCTTCAAGGAAGGAACTGTTCTACAAAAGATAGGCTCTGGGTTGAGCAGAGACATGAAAAAAAGCAACCAGAACTGGCCCCAAGACTAAGAGACAAGCTGCACACACAAGAAATGGCACTTCTTAGGCAAGTTTTTCTAATACTCTAATTTAATAATTAAAAATGAATATGGGAATAAATAATCCCATCCCTCATGTCACACTCTCCCACACGCGCAGATAACATCAGGGCTTTCCACACAGTTAAAAAAACGTATCACAAACTAAACTCTGCAGCCTATGTTGTGCAAAGAGTGCAGAGCAGTTATCAAGAGACAGTTCAATGGACACTTAAATCTATTGAATCAGACTGCTTTTAGACTAAAACACTTTGCTTGTAGTATCTGCTACAACTTCTATTTGTCACTATCAACAGGATAATTTGACCAATCCTCCTCCTTCTGAATACAAAAGAAAGAAGCATATGAAAGTCAAAGCCCCAGTGTTATTAATATGCTGTAGCTAAGCTACATATGCTTTCAGATCCTTTCTCAGCAAGAAAAAAGCCCTTAGTAACACGGTGAATCCAAACACACACAGACTTGCTTTGCCTAAGACAGTACTTAGAGGAAAACAGAATTTAAATTACAATTAAACAAGGTGTATCATCATGTACGTTGCCTAATTTCCACAGACAGGCATACAACAGATATAGCCATAAAACACACTTTTAACTGCAGCAAGTTTATGGGGAATTCTGTGCATAACTGAGTCTCCAAGAAGAAAAGTTCCTTTTCCCTTGACTTTGCAAAAGCAAGAAAACATCTCTGTGTAACAAGAATCCCCCTGGGGCATACAGTAGCAGTATCTACGAAACAACAAAGGGCACTGCACCTACAGCACTGCAGGCACTAAAATAAATTAGAATCAAGAGACAATCCACTTCATTTGAGCAATATTGCAAGGTACTGCACTGCTACCAGTGCCCTAACTGCCCAGAACACCTTGCTGCAATGCTGAAAGCAGAGCAGAATCACTTCCATATGTGCTTGGGCTCTCATTGGTTCGAAAGACCCTCTCAAATGATGGGAAAGACACCTGTCATAATTCCCCCATTAAACCCACTTAGGTCACCAGAATTTCTGCCTGGATGTCTTTCTGCATTGACTCCCAGGGAAAGGAACAAGGAAACGACCCTCCAGGATCGTCCCTGACCTAACAGAAGCAGTAGAGCCTGTCCCCAGCTCTTCCCTTGCAGGCACTCACAGCTCAGAGTCCCCTAGTCGATCCATGTTGGCCACATATGCAGGCAACTTGTGGTGCACAACTGCTTGTTCCACTTCCAGTTCCTCTTTCTTCATGCGGGAGGATTCAGCCTGCAGAGCAAACAGCTAGAACAAGAGAGAAGAGCCAAGTAAACAGAGGGTCACTGAGATTCATCTTCTTCCCACTCACTGAAGTTGTTTACTCCTTTTATTTCAACAGCCCTAGAAGGGTGGGGAAGGAAGAAAATTGCTCTGACTGACTGAGCACCACATTAGTCCAAGTAGTCAAAACAATCAGTACTTTATATACATGAAACTAGAGCCTACTTTTAAAACCCTTCACTCCTCTCCTTGGGCTGTTGCTCTGGGGACATTAAATGGTGCTGGGAAACAAGAGCAAGGCAGAGCTGAAGAGTCGCTCTCCGTGCGGGCAGCTTAAGGCCAGGGCAATGCCTGTGAGAGACAGTAATGAGTACAGGCATGGAGCCTAGAAGGTAATCTTCATCCCACAGCCATGAGTTTGGTGAACTGGTGGAGTTCACCAAGGTTAACACCACCAGGTCACTCTGAAATCCAGTTCCATACCCTGTACAACTCCTTCCCAAACATGACAGTGAAATTTATATCCACATTATGGAGAAAGACACATTTTTCTTTTTCCCCTTTAGCAGAAAGGAACCTCAGGATAAAGCTTTCTGACATGGTTTATGCCTGGGACTCTTATTCACACAAAGACTTCCTCAGCCTTTTCTGTTTCTGTACATTTATTTTTTAGATAAAATTCTTCTTTCTCCTTTTATCATGATATTTAAAGAAAGAAATTACAAGAAGAAAAATGAACTTTAGAAATCTAGCTTGCTATTCATATATTTGCAGTGTAAAATATATTTCACAGTGTAAAACAGAATCGCTATGAAATTTCAGCTAGCATCAAAATCAATATTTATTCACATTTTATATTTAAACATGTCTTCTATAGGTAGCTGCTTCCTTTTCTAACCCGAGCAGTTCTCCAAAAGGGAAAATCTTGTTTTAACTCTGCCTATTCATCAGAAAACTCTTAACCAGACTGTAAATTATATCAATCAACATGCCAAACACAAACCACAGCTTTAACTTCACTAAGGCTACAGATTACAAAACTGGAGGAACTGGAAGAGCTCTGTTTCAAAACATACTTTATGCTGCTGTCCCTATTCACTGAGCATCTTTGCAGAACCCTCCTGTCTAACTGATCCACTAACAGCTGAAACAGGAAGCACAATGCACAACATAATGTCTTGTAACACAGGAGGTAAATCACAAAACTCACTTCAGTGAAGTATTTATACAGAAAGAGCTTTTACTTGGTATGTTTGAGGAAGTGAAACTAAAGTTCTGCTTACCTGAGTAAGGCTCCCTCCTTGTATGTATTCATCCATATGTGATGTATAGTTTAGGAAGTTCTTAAACTGAAGATTTCACAAATCTCTCTAATAGTAAGTTATACTGGGAAATGACTGACCTGTGTTACATATTTTTACAGCCTCTAACCATCTGCTGATGATACTGTCAAAAACAAGACCTGGGGAACAACATTTTGACTGAACTGATCAATCCTTCTTATAGTTTCCTGTAAGGTCTAGAGTTGGGAAACAGACATTTGCAACATTTCCATTAGCTGATTTAAATGGCTTTAAGTGCACGTTAAACATGGTGAAGTGGCCATTTCAGAAGAGTTTCTGTCTCTTTGCCAGAATTTACTGCCCGTTTGTATTGCTTCTACTGCTCTATTAGCTAAAATCTGGAAGTGACTGAATACTATTCAAAAGTTGCCACACAACATCAGCAATATATCCCTTCCAACCCATTCTATAATTCTATGATATGCACCCTTAACTTGCCACTAGTTTCACTAGTGTCTTGACTTTGCAGTGTAGCAGAAAAGGAGTTTGCATGATATCCAGCCACCTGTCAGAAAGCACAGGGAGTGGGATGGTCACATACAGAAGACAGACAGGAAATACCCTAAACAGACATTTCATAGTATGATCACAACCCTAAGTTTGCTGGAGACAATTGAAAGATAAATCAAAATGTAACAAAGGACTTAAGAGAATCTGTCTTAGAGTAACTGCACCAAACTGAAAAGGTAGCACGTTCTTGAATGGATGGAACCAATTTTACAAAATTCACAGCATCACACAGTCAGCAGGTAAAGAGTGACCTCAGTTCTGACCTTATGCCTCAACGATTCATTTTCTTCTTGTATGAGACTGCTCCTGAGACATTCAGCTTCGAAGTTCAGTATGACAGGAACTGGTAAGGAATGTTAAAGAAAATCAAAGCAAGAACTTGTGTACATCTGGTTTAATTCTAAAAGCCAGCATTCCATACCAGCCATTTGACTGTAAAAACAAAGCTGCCCAATCCATAAAACTAGCAATAAGTATGTGCATGACCCAAAGACTAGCAACAGCTTAGTTACCTGAATCAACTTTGTACTTTGCTGTTGCATAAACTATTTCCCACGGACTTTGTAAGGATTTTTAGATTATTCCTTTTTACAGCCAGAAGTCGAAGACAAGACAGGTCCTACTTTACTGTACATTGAAGAAACAGGTCATGATTAGCTGTATTCCAGCTGCAGTGTAAGCCTGCTCATCAGCAAACAAATAAGGCCAGAACTCTGTAGTGTGGAACAAAAAACTTCCATCTGCCAACAGTCAACTGCCCGATTGTAGTGAGCTGTCACTAGACAATACTGTGAATATAATGCACCCAGAGAAGAGTCTAACAGGAGATACCAGAATAGTTATGGACTATGACCCAAGGGTGCATGCCTCTTTTGTACTACGTCAAACAAAGAGTAAAAGCATTTCAGAATGAGATGTGCATAAGATTTCTAGTCATCAGCACAGGGTTGAGTTCAGCATCAGCAACAATCACAACTGTTTGTGCCCAGGGAATATAACATATCATTAGATAATTGAGCAGTAACTATTCCAACATCCTCTGGTAAACACCAGCTTCCTATTAAGTCTTGGCTCTAAACAAATGCCTGAAAGCAGCAAGTTCTGAAATACTATATTCTTGGCATTGCTGTTAGCAGTATAACACCAGGGTGAGGGAGATTTAACTATTAGTTGCAAAAAAAAAAGGATATGCATGCACTGAAATAAGACACTCAGGAAGTTGTGCAGTGACACGATAAACGTATCTGCCCACTGGCGTGAGAAATAGGTTGCAAAGGTGGGGTTGGAGTCTGGGGCAGGGAGGAAAGGCAGGACAAACCAATCCTTCCACTCCGCCTGGTTCTGGAGCTCGGAGGCCTGCTTGAGGAAAAACTCCTGTGCCTTGTCATTGCGGCCATTCTGAAACACAGCAAGATAAAAAGGGCTCATGCTTCCATAAACGCTACCTGATTAGGTCTAGGAATATTTGCTCTCTGTTACTGAACACAGTAACGACTACTTTCACCACCTGACACAGCAAGTGCCTAGAGTTAAGAGATTTATAAGGAAACAAGAATCTCAAATACACTAGGAGAAACTCACAAATGCACTTAATCCAACCTTTTCTCTAGTCACAACAATAATTTTTAAAGGCTGAGAAAAATCAAACTAAACACACTGATTTCCAGTTAAACCACTGCAGATCATGTACTGACATAAGCCATGAATGTTCATAAACAGGACCAAAATGTACTTCAGATTACTCAACTCTAGAGCAGATGAAGCCTGAAAAGGTTTCCATCTGATGTATTATTCAGAAGGGCTTTCACACCTCAGGGTAAGCACACAGCAAGGAAAAACATGAAAAAACGCACTTCTGGAAATATGCATTAGATTTTGACTCCTCCACCAACACCCATCATCAAGACTTTCAGTCAGGGACTGGAAGAAAGGAGGAAGAACCAAGGGGAAAATATATTCCATTGACTTTCCCTGGGTTTCAACAAGATAATCTGTTTCATTTTAAGCTCATTATTTTCTGTTCTATTCAAAGCCAAGCAAAAAGACATTAATTTTCCCTCCCACATTTCCTTGTACCAATTTGACCCTTGTGATCTCTGCCAGTATCCCAGTTATTAACAGAGCAGGACTGAGCAAGCAGTACTGCCATCCTTTCTGAGGGAAACCTGCCTTCATGCCAGAGTGTGAATATCTTGCTTCCAGCTAACTGTGTTCCCCTTATGCCCGAGTTTCCCTATCCTTCACAGAAGCTTGTCACGTGAGTCTGCATCAAACTCCTTGCTACACTCCTGATCGTGACACATGAATTGCTTGCTCCTTATCCACCAGGCCTGTCAGAGGCTCACAAGGGTAGTTTATTCTCTGCTTTCAGAGACCAGGATCTTTATAAAACACAAGTCTAAAAGTCAAACACTACCTGAATAGCATGGACAAGGTAGTATCGGAATAAGCTGGTTTTGAGCTTGTTCACCGTTGGCCGGTACACGTCCTCCAAACGGCTGAAAAGGCGTCGGTCCAGATAACTCCAGTAATCCCGCAGGGCAGCCAGATCATAGCTCTGAACAAACTGCTGCAGCTGGTCCACTATCTTATCCACCTAAAGAGGGCAAAACAGGGATGACTCCAGTCACGTGAGGGCTCTTGTGGCACAAGAGACTGTAACTTAGTGCTGAAAACCTTTAACTGCACAAATGGTACAATGCCACACGTACGCATTAGCTATTTAACTAATCCTGGAAACACTCTGCATTTTGTATTAGCATTCTTCCACTCTGTAGCACTTTTCAGAGAAAAGAAAAAGAAACATGATAGAACATAGCCAAATAGATTTTGACAGAAATATCACATTCTGTTAAACCAAGTTAATGGGCTTTTTTGCAAGTAAGTAAAACTTTCTGCTTCTTTGAAAAGTCAGCTGATAATGAAAAAAAGTAATAATCTGATTAAATGTTGAAAGCTCAAGGGCAGTACCAGAAAAAATAGTACTCCTTTTAGACTAAAAGGAAAAAATCCCCTATATTTAGTCAACAGAAAGAGGAAGTCAGTTCTGTTGTCTTGCAATCTTTGAAGTACCTTTAATAATTTCATCAACTAACAAGGCAGACATAAAATTTTGTAACAGCATTATTTTTAGGTCTCTTTGAAAATCATTTCTGCAATATGAACAAGGCAGAATGCTGGTATGGGAATAGATTTTTTTGTTCAGTGACTTCTGATGGCCAAGACAGGCATCAGGAAAAAAACTCAGAACTGCACCTTGTACAAAATTAGACTTAAGTTGTTCAGTATGTGGTTTTCTCTCCCCTCATCAGTTACTGGTTTAGGACACCATCCAGCTTCTATCTCTGTAGCTTCCTACAGATAAAGGAAACTGAAGTTTATGACCCCAGCTGTCCCTTCTTGGACAATAATTCCAGTTAAGTTAACTGTCTGAAAATCTCTAAACATTAGCAAAGTGCTGGTGTTTTAAAAATAAAAGCAACATGCTATATGAATTATAAAAGCAGTGCTTGTATTACTGGTTAAAGAAAAACCTGGCTGTTCAAAGCATTACTTTCAGTGCCCAGACCTGCTGCTATAGGCCCATGAAGCTCACACAAAGGACTGAAACCGTATTTCTGAGGCTAGCAAATTCTGTGCCAACTTCCACACGTTTGTCAAAGTAGCTGGTGCTTGAGACACACAAACTAGAGAAGCGGAGCTGTAAAGCCGCTGGACAAAAACCTCATGACCAAGAAAAGATCCAGGCAAAGAGATGCCTTCGGGCGCTGCCCTCCCCACGGGCGGCTCTCCTCCGCTCCCCTCGACTCTCGGCTGAGGATCCCGCGCTGGGTCACCGGTCGGGCGCGGGGCGCGCACAGCAGCAGACCGTGCCTGGGAAGCCAGGCGAGGGGATGGAGCCCAGCGTGCCGCGCTACCGCCGCGGAGGCCGAGCAGGAGGGGAGCCTTCCCGGCTGAGGCCCGGGGCGCTCCGAGGGCCGCCCCCCGCCGCCAGGCCCGCTGCCCGCGCCCAGCGCCCGGGCCTGCCCGCGGACCGCGTCCTGCGCGGGGGCACCCAGCAGTGGGGACGGGGACGCGGCCGCCGCTCACCCGGAACCCCTTCTCCCGATCCGCCTTGATCTCGGCGTCCAGCTG
>JAWWMP010000041.1:46986409-47129555 GCA_035047865.1 Dendrocincla tyrannina | reverse complement strand
CGGCTCGGCCCGGCCCGGCCTGGCCCGCCCACGGGCGGGGAGGGGCGGGGCGGGCCCGGCTCCGCGCCAGCAGGACTACAGCTCCCAGCATGCCTTGCCTTGCCTGGCCTTGCCTGCCTTGCCTTGCCTTGCCCGCCCTCCTTTTCCCGCCTCTTCCCCGCCCCGCTCGGCTCCCCGCCCGCGCCTACAGCCCGCCTTTTCTCCGCCTTCTGATTGGCCGCCGTGGGGCGGTGGCTGCGTCCCGATTGGCCGCCAGCCACGTGCGGCGCGTGTTGCCTGGCGCGGGCGGGCAGCGGCGGGCCCGGGCGGGGCGCACCGAGCTGGCACGGTCTGGCACGGTCCGGCAGGGTCCTGCACGGCCCGGCACGGCGCCTCACGGGCTCCCCGCCGCCGTTTCCCCTCTCGGCTGCGGAAGGAACAGCAGGGGCGGGCGTTCTTACCCCTCGGCTGTGCTTGCGGTCTGTAGCGGGGCAGCGGGCGTTGGCCTTCCAGTGGAAGGCAAGGAAGGGCTTCCCAGACGGGCGCCTCAGGCTCTGTCAGGCCAGCGGGGCAGCTGCAGTAGGCTCGGCTGGGCCTGGATCTGGCCCTCGTGTGCAAGTGTATGTCTGGTATCACTGCCTGCACCAATGTCACAGTTAATTGGGGCAAAAATATCCAGTGTTGTAAAGAAGTCTGTCATTTAGTAACATCGGTGGAAGCAGAACAGTCAGAGCTTTGTGAAGCCAAGCCCTGGTTATTTCATGGAAATGGGGAAGTGTACAGGAGGTGGAAGGCTGGCTTCGGCTGCAATGTAGTTTGTTGATAGTGGTGGGTCAGGTTTTACTAAGTCCTTAAAAGGCAGGTGTCTCTCAGGCAAAGGGAACATTTCAAACTCCATGATTTTCTACAGAAAGATGAGGTGGAATGCTCATTTTTCTGTAAAAAAGATTCTCACCATCATAACAGCCACTTTTTTTTTTTTTTTGGCCTGCCCATTATGTGGGCTGTAGGAGTTCTTTGTCTTCACTTCTATATTTATTCAGCTTAAATAAATGTTGCATTGCAGCTTTCGACAGAGACAGCTGGAGACTGTAGGAAGACACATGCCAGAGTCCCAGTCCCGTGACACACCTGCAAGAGGTAGAACGCTGTATGGCAAAGCAGCACTTGCCACAGGCACACCACCAGGTTCCTCTGGCAAGACTCTTCAGCAGCTTGCAGGGAAGAGTTTTATCCCAGTCAGACAACTGTGCCTCAAAGGTGCGGAGCAGTGACTACTTCCCTATGCATTGCTGTAATACATAAGTATGTTCAAACTTAACCAGGTTTAGGGTAAACTTATGAGGATGACCACTGTATCTTAAATAATGGGTGCCAGTGTGTGTGTAATTTCACTGTATGTACCTTTCCTGCATCTCCTTGAAGCTGCAAACTCAGCATAGGCAAGTTGTTCAGTTTATAGTTTCTGGGTCATGTGTTTACCATGCGCCTTATCTGCACTGTTCTTACAGGCTTTTTGCAGCATTTTTATAGCTTTGCATTTTCTTCTGTAGTGTTTTGGAAACAAACCAAGGGATCCCATGATGGAGTTATATTGATTTCACAGCATTTTGCCCTGAAATTAGAACAGTGAGTTTAGGAACAGAAGAAGTTAGAGGGGAGGGAGTAATTCATTCAGCTTTATGAGGTGCACTCTGTCTTCAAGACACTCTGGAAAAATAAGGTCAGGAAAAAAACAATCACCAGTATTGTTTCTTCGTCTCTACTAAAAAAAGAAACTATTTAATCAAATAAAATTTTTTTATAAAGATGAAGTTTACTCAAAGTACTATTGAAAATATTGATATTACCGTGCTGGAGGCAGAGGAATAAAGATCAAGAGTCTTTTCTCAACTCTACCACCAATTCATTTAGTTACAGTTTTCCAGTTTGTAAAATAGAGAGGGTAATGATTTTTTAGGGCAAGAATTGTCCTTATACAGGGCTTTGAAGCTCTTAACATGCCAAATACTGCTATATGAGCCTTGTGCCTGCTGAGCCCCTTAACTCTTACATAGGTTAAGCGTTCAGTTTGCCATGTTCTGAGCAAGATGCAAGCTGAAGTCACCATGATCTCAGAAGCCAAGACTAAACCACGACTTCCTTTGCCTAGTCTAAGGGGACTGTGTTCACGTGCCAATTCTTAAAACTTCTTTTTCATAGTATCATGTGCCCCTTGTGTGACTTCTGGGTGCCAAGGAAGTTTAATATCTTAAAAAGCCTAAGTACAGAAGGTCACTTGTAGTCTTGGTGCTTAGTGTCTGGCTAAAATATCATCATGAAAGCTCTGCAAGGTAGACATCCCATCTAAGGTGATCATGGATGGTCTCACCACACACATAAGTCTTAAAATATTTTGGAGATGTGTATGTTTAAATGCACTGGCCATATTTTTTCAGTTATGCATGGTATAATTGATAAGGAATGATGTGCAGCACTGAAGTTATTCTAGCTTATATCGATGTAGCTGAGAGTAGAACATGGCAAAGGCTTCTGGCAAATTTCTCATGGGAAATCATTAGTAAAATCTTATGCCTTAAGTTGGTAGGCATCCAACAAGGTTTCACAGCATGGTATTTCTGGACATGCTCCAAGAAGAGAATGATCCAAAAAAGACCATTTGCTGATGAAAAAAGATCAGAGTTAAGTAGCAAATGTCTATGAGACTGGGTGTTATGTGTATGTATTGCATAATATATACCTAAATATTTATATGCTATGTTGAAGTTTTCTCTGCTATTAATTATTTTCCCTTTTCATATGTATAAGGGTAGCTGGTGAAACAACACAGCTGTTTTCACAGAGACATGGAAATTACTGAAGGTCAAAATGAAGGAAAAGTGAAGAAAACAACCAAGGCATGTTAAAACGAATCTAGTTAGAGCAGAGAACAACCAGATCTGTTTTCTTCTTATGTTTAGTATCAAGTTTTGCGTAAGGCTAAGACATCTATCCAGAAGTTGGAGCAAACCTTGTGTTCTTTGCTGAAGATGAAAGGTAACTGTGCAAGTATTTGTTTGAACGAAGTACCTGGACTTGGGTTTTATGTATTTGTTAAACCCAGAGAGATGGGTGCACAGCTGAGCCCATTAAAGCATTACAGCCAACTGTGGCTTTAGTAGTAGCAATAAGCAGGGGATAGCAGAAAGTCTGTCAACCCACTAAGCACTGCATCTCAGAACTTCCCCTCTAACTCAAGTCTTCCTACCCCTCCCCAGCAGGTGTGGGGCTGACGTGGGTCCCCAGGCTGTATCCTTAGTCTCCCACTAGGAGCCTGCAGGAGCGTGTGTACTCCTCCTGGCCGCAGCAATAGGGTGCAGTGCAAGTCACTGCCGGCAGGAGCACTCACCCTTGTGAGAGCTTAAACTGCAGAACAGCAGGCTCTAGTGTGAGGTAAAAAGATTTCCTAGTGGAGGAAATGGAATCCCCTGCTTAAGAATTTACTCTGATAGAAAGGGGTAAGAGAGATGCTACAGTTGTGGGGGTTTTGCTGCTTGGTGGATCGTCTTCTTGCCCTTTTCTGTTACAACCTGTGACACTGCATCACACTAGTCAGCATGTGCTGTCAGCAGCTGAGGCAGCTCCTGCTGTGGGGCTTCACACTGTCAACAAACGATGCACCTTCTGTTTACTGATGCTAGCCACTGCCTCCACTGGCACCAAATAGGAGTAAGGGCTGATAGGGTAGAGAGTTTGGACATATTTTTCTGTCCCTTCAAGTGTCCAAATCCCTATCAACTAGGAAAAAAAAATAAATTGCTATTTATGCAACTTGCACCTCCAATAAATTGCATCAATTAGAAGTCTCAGTGCTTAAAATGAGCAATCTCATCTGAAACCACATCCTCAGATAATACACAGAAGTCAGTCATAGGAAGAAACAATAGTTTGACAGAGCAAAATTGAAAGGATCACAAGCAGTGAGGCTGGCTGAGAGGAGTTTGCAGGCAATCTTCTTGTATTGACTTGCATATGTGTAAAATTCATACTGCTTGTGGTAATCGCATCTTGCATGTCAGGGGATTTTACATGCAATTTGTTTATTATATGGTAATCACAAAGTACTGTATTGACTAATGTGTGCCTGGATTTTGATTTGCTTGGGGTTTTTTGATTTGATCAGTTCTGTCAGATCAATATTAGGAACAAGGCACTGATTCTAAGTTCCTCAGTGCTCATAAACTCCCAGTGATGCTAGTCACATTGTAGGAGAGGCAGAGATTTCTTCTTTGACATAATTTTTTGCCTAATGAAAAGCTCTGCCTCATGAAGAACCACTTAATGAAAGTACTCTGGTTGGGGTTGAGAGTGAGTGAAAAGCCAAAAGTGCCACTGATGTCACAGTAAATTTTCTGCTGACAGCAGAGAACTGCAGTCTGGAAGATGGAAGCCCATCCAGCTTGGAGGAAGTTAGGGAGGAATATATCAAGAAGCACTTCAGCAGTCACAGGTAAGGGCCTATACCAATCCAGAAAAGATGATAATACTTTGCACATGCTTCCATCCCAGCATCTCTAAACCTCTTTGTCGTTGTTACTGTATTTCCAAGCAGAGGTCTTTTATCATGAGAAAAAGTTGAAGAGAGTTCACCTGGACCCCTGTAATCCCATACAGTACAGAAACATTCTAATCACGTTGATGATCTCATTTCCAGCATGTATTTTCTTTCCCTTCTGTATAGCTGATCTCCATCAAAGACTTCTCATTTGCCTGCAAAGCCAAAGGAGGAAAAAGCTGGCTTGGGAAGAATGGGTCTGGACTATGGAGTGACCATGATAAGGGTCCAGTTAAGAAGTTGTTCATGTGGCTTTTTTTCCTTTATGTTCTTTCCAGCACTACATCAGCCTCAGAAGCCATGAGTGAAAGTGACTCTGCCATCTGGTATTTGATTCAAGAATGTGAAAAACAAACGCTGGAAGAAGATGGGAATCCAGAACTGATCCAGTATTCAGACACTTCGTCCCCAGATCTGGTGGAATTTGAACGGTAGGTGCACACCATGTTGCCTTCAGTTTTTTAACTTGTTTGCATTAACACTGCATCCAGTCACTGCCATTCACGCAGCCCTGCTGGAGCCTGAATCTGTCTTGCAGAAGCTTTGTGCCAGCGACTTTGGCCCTACTGGTGATGGAGCTGATCACTTCTCAAGTCTCTTACCTGTGACTTCCATATGAATGGACTCTCAGCATCATAGCCTCCCCAGCTTTTCAGGCCTTGGTAAACCCCTGAGGATTTTTAACCCCTTCTCAAGAAATAGAAGAAAATTTCTTTCAAATGTGTCAGTCCCTGTGTGGCCATGCTTTACCACTGTCCATATGGCTTGCAGAGTAAGATGGAACATACTTGCTAACAGTAGTAGTTTAATAGGCAAGCTCAGGTGGAATAGGAAGTTATTAATCAAGGATGATTTATCCTGTGTGTTTGTGGTATCAGTAGCCCTATAAAGTATCCCTGCAATGGGGCTACATTTTAAGAAGGTAGGAATTGCTGCACCAGATGAAATTGTTAAGAGTCTAGCTGTACGTATTTTAGGGAGGCGCAAGAACCAGAGGTAGGTAGTGCATGCTTTCCCCCATAGTGATGCTCATCCTGCCTCTAACAGCATTTTTACAAGGAGCTTGAACACTGTTGCCCCTTCCAGAATCAGACCCTTAACTCCCTGTAGCTCGGAGTGCTTTTTAGTGGGATTAGAGCGGGGTAAGCCTGGATTTAACCAAGGAAGATCTTGTAGTTCTCAGCTTGCAGGCTGCAGAGTAGTGATGGTCTGAAAGATACCAGAAAGCATTCCTCAAAATGTCTGCAACACAGGGGAGGAGGGGAACGTAAACAATTAGATATATGTTACACTTATAGTTAGTGAGTGTGAGTCTGTAACCCCCTTTAGGATCAGCTCCTAAGTGCCTGATGCAGGACCTAAAAATCAAAGACTACTGTTTTCATGTCAGTGGTCCATTATTTTATTTAGAGGTTGTAAAGGTAAAATTACTAGTTTTTTTCAAAGATATTCATATCTTAAAACTGAGTACCTTATACACCACATTCTTCCCCTTGCTGTCAGACAGCACTAGGAGGTACTTAAGAGTTTTTATCCTGTTTTTTCAACAGGATAAACGATTATTTGATTGTAAAGATATAAGAAATAGACAAATGTGTAATCTATCCTGTACCATCAAGCAGTCAATTTAACCCTAACCATTCCAAAGTTAAGAACATGCAGTGGAGGAGAATCCACAGCTGGCATCCTCTTCAACAGCGTCACCATCATAAACAAAAACTTATGCAGTTCTTTCTCTTTTGCTTTGAACTGCTACTTATTTCTAAAATTCCCCTGGGTCACGGAGTTTTTCATCAAACGGAGACTGCAGCTATGCCAGCAGATGGCACCAGCCTCTCACTACGGCTCCTTTTTTTGCTCCTGTGCGAGTCGGAGGTGGCTGTAGTAAGATAACGTTTGCAAGACCTTGAAATGTGCTGAATCAAGATTTTCAGGGTTAGAAAGCTCTGCCTTAACAAAGACTACACAACAGAGCCATAAACACCTGACTTTCCCTTCTTGTCTGACAAGACAGACCAGGGCATGTACCATGTGGATTTTATCCCATAGTAGTATGGCAACATTGTATTTGGTTCATAGCTAATTCTTGTCAAAAAGTGAGCTTCTTAACAGGCATAAAACAACAGGCACTCTTCAGCAAGAACATAACAGCCCTTTGGTGATCGTTTAATCACACTATTTGGGCAGCATCAGAAATGCTTTGAGCTTCAACAGATAGGGTTTTTTTCCCATGTCCAGCAGCAGGAGCTACATGGGTAGGACTGCACAGTACTCTGTCCAGTTAAAAATGTGCTTGTCTCCTTCCAGTTGCGAAGGAAATAGCTGAGTCATGCTTCAAGCTTAATTTCTTTAGCAGAGCAGTCTAATGGTGTTTCATATTCTTCTGTTTGAGAAAATCCAGATCCTTTGTTTGGAGCTGGACATCCAGAAACCTAGCGAGTGCAATATCTTACATGAGAATGCATATTCCCCTTTCCAGTATTTTGCCTCCAGCAATGGTGGAATTCGTTTTGAGCCCAAACATCGTAAAAATGACTGCTGTTTATAGAACTCTTGGTTTGTACTTCTTTGATCTTGTTATTTTTATCTGAGAAGCTCAAAGAGTTTAATTAATATAAAATAACCTTCAGTACTGCTTTCTGAAGTCGATATTATTATCCTTGTTTCACTGTGCTATAGTGCTAACAGAACAGGAGGCTTGCTCTGAGGTTTAGTCACTGAGTTGAAATTATGACACTTAAGTTCCACCACCAATTTCACTATAGACTGCATAGAATTCAATCTTAAAGATGCATTTCCTCAGATGTAAAAGGGAGGAAATTGAGCTCCCATGCTTAAGTCAGAGCATCCAGACCTGGAGTAGCCTGCTTCTGTCTGCATGTATAAGTACCTCATCAGAATATGACCTCAGCCAGGGCTTTAAAGTGTGGCACAATGCCAGCAAATGTGTAAAAAGTTACTTACAGTGCAAAAGGCTCAGGATAAAAAGGCAAGTAGCTGAAAATTTACTAAACTCCAGAATTAGGTCTGCCTGTGCAACAACTACAACCTGCAGTGCCTGGAGCTTCTGTTGTGAGGCAGTCCTGCTGAGGCTGTGGCTGGAGCCTGCTTTTTGCAGATGAAATCTTGGCAGAACAAAGTTGCTAAAATCTTCAAACAGTGTTGGGCAAACTTCAGTAACTGTATGAAGTCTTCGTGGGGGGAGTCAGTGAAGTAGTTATGAATCAGAGCTACTCCCCAGTCTCTTGCTGATTTTCAGTAGATGGCTGCCTCATAGCCTGCTCTTAAGAGATGCTCCCTCTCCTTTCATTCCAGATACCTGTATTTTTATAAGCATACAATGGACCTGCTGATAGAGCATGGAATTGTTTGCCCTGGAGACGTGCCTCTTCCTGAGGTCTCCACAGCTATTTCCCATCTCTGGCAAGAGCTTTCTGAAGAAAGCAGGGACAGCATCTTGCAGTACTGTAGCCAGAGAGAGTTCCTCGTGGATCCCAAGGCTTCTTGCCAAGAGCCTGCATGTACTGAAGGTAGTGTGAGGGACAGCAGAGGTAACAGTGAGGAAGCCAGTGGTTCTTCACTCTCCACACCGGAGGAAGTAAGTGCTCAGTAACAGACATAGTCTGCCTCTGAAACTCCAAGCCTTCAGATGCGAATTGGCCTTGCAACTTTTAATTGAAATCATACAGTAGTTGTAACTAAGCTTTCTCAAGACCACTTGAATGCATAAGTAGAGCAGTCTTTGAATAAATGTCTGCACCAAATTTTCTCTTGATAAGAGACGTAGTAAGCTATAGGAGTGCAGTGGTAGTAATCCTGCTAGTCGACACTGACTTGTGGAGTTTCTGTACTAAGAGTTAAATTTACTTGTAACTTTCTCCATGGGCAGGGAGCAAGAGTTACACAGTTCCTGTGCTCTGCAAACTCTCTGAGGAGCACAGATGATCTAAATACAGAAGGAATACTCAGTTTGCCAAGGCCTGCTATGTTTTGGACTGAGTTGGTTTTTTTCATCAAAGCACTTGGTAGCAAAAAGACCAGTTCCAGTATTACAGGGCCAATGACTGCCTGTACCATACACCTCTGCAGAGCCAAGAAGTCAGTGACTGAGTAGACCATGGCATTTGTTAAAAAGAGGTTGATGAGATTGGTTAAATAACAGCTAACTTTTTCGAAATGGTTCCTGGAGCATTGATTGCTGAAGCAACTAGCTGCTCAAAGAGGTAGGTGTCATTAGCTGCAAGGGAGAGACAGATGTCCACCTTTAGCATACAAGTAAATTGCATTGATGAGTTCTTTTTGAGTCACAGGACACAACTCATATTGCTCATCACAGTCGGAAATGTCATGAGGATGTTGCCTGTACAGCACTTTCTGGCACAGAAGATGTGTGAACTGCATTATGGCATATGAGCTTATTGCTTGGTCACAGAGGGCATCTAAACCCCTTTGGAAAGCGGAATCAGATTTGAGACTGGCTGGTACAGCTGAGATCTCCAGCCATAAGCAGCAGTCCACAGTCAAGTGTCAAAAGCACAGATACAATGCATGGTTTTTACTGATTTTTTGGGGAGATGTAATATTAAGTCTCATTCCTAGAGGATGAAGCACAGGCTTAAGGAAATGGACTAACCTGTTCCTAGTCATGAAATACAGTAATTGCTTATTATTCCTGTCTCCACAAAACCTCTTGTTTTACTAGAGCTATAAACATACCTGTTAAATGTAAAGAAAGAATATCATGCTTTTAAAGAATATATTATTAAAAATTATGCCCTAGGTTAAACTTTTAGGTGGCTGGATATGTTGACATCTGAAGTGATTTCTCTGCTAGGTAATGTTTGAAGATGCATTTGATGTTGCTGCTGGTTTCGTTGACAGAAGCAAGACTCAGGGCATTTCTAGCCAGAGGTAAATTACAAACTCATCCCTTTTGGTAGACACACTAAGTTAATAGCCTACTGTCAATAGTCCATGGCAAGTATTCTGTGGAGTAAGACAATAGCCTAGCTCTCTTTTTTGTGCCTAATTTTTAGTAAATGGTTAGAATAGCAGCCTCCAGCAACTGTGCTCTCAATGATACTTCCTTTTAATGTGCAAAAGTGAAATGACTAGTAGTCATTTACAGCGGAATTAGTAACAATTACTTTATTAAGAGCAGCCTGTCACTTCAGGATAACTAGGGTCCTTCTGATTTTTTTTCCACTCTGCATGGCTTTCCATCTTTTCAATTTATAGTACTTTGTAATGTTTTCCTTTTCTCTCTCTCACTTACCGATCTGTGAGGACCATGGTATCCAGGTATTCCCTCGATAAATCAGCTAATCATAAACTGTACTCTCATTTAATGAGACAAAAGTGATAATTTTTTAACCCTTTCTCCCTTTTTCAAGTACCCTAATTCTTCCACAATGAAATGATCAGGTTAAAGTGGTTGACCTGAACAGTAAAACCAATGAAACACAGGGCCTATTAAATAATAAATCTCTTTCCTCTTCAGGTCAGTTGCGTTACCTTGAAGAGAACATGTCAGATACAAAGCTGGCACTGCCTTTGATTTTTCCCAGTAGACCAAAGAAAGAAAAGGGTTGTTTTCCTCAAGAGGAAAATCACACTATGATTCATCCTTTATGTATTCTTGCTATTAGTCTTTGTTAGGATTGTTTCTCTTTGCAAATAGTGTTTTTAATGTGTGGGGGATATAATCCGATTTTGTACTTATTTTTCCACATTTAGAGTGCTGAATCTCTTTCTTTCACCACTGTTCCAGGCTGCACTTCCAGAAGAGAATGAATTAAAATAAGGTTGTTTTGACTGTCGATCAAAATATACTTGAATGGATAAAAAAACCTTAACGAACATTTAGCTATTAAATAACATTTGTTAGATCACAATTGCCATTTGCTTTTAAGTATTCCTTAATATTGCAATGTATTGCCATCATCTTTACAGTCTGCTTTAGGTCCCAAATCAGATTAGTATTTCAATAGTTGACATTTATCCTGTTCCCTTCCTTGCCTCTTGTTCTGTGCCCTGTAATTCTGGACAGAGGTGTGATGGCAGAACTTTATAAAATCTCAAGAATATAGAGGTAAGGTTCAGAATGGATAGCTTAGTTTTTTGCCACAGTTACCTGAGTACAAACCTGCCAGTAGCAGCTAACATGTCGTTTCATGAGCACAGGTTACTACATTCACTCAAAAACTTTACAAAAGAAGTCAAAGCTGTTCTTCTGAACAATCCTACAAAATACACTACCAAATAACCATTGATGCTCTCTGTTTTAATGGATATATATTTTTCCCCAAAACAGTGGTAGTAAAGCTGTCATGTATCAGTAGATCGCTTTGTTGAGAGACTGGTTTCCTGAATGGCTGTTCTCCGTTCTTGCATATTTTCCTAGCACTTTGTTAGACAGTATCTCATCAATACATCCACCACCATTCCTCCTTGCCTTGCTTGGCTATTTTGTTTAATAACAGGATCATCTTGAAAGCAATTTGAAATGTGATTTTTTTTATTTTTTTTTAATTTATTAGTAAAATGAGGAGAGAAAGTCAGTAGAAGGGAACAGGAAATTAAATACAGTATCTGATTCCATTTTCAGTTCAGCAATTGCAAGCTGCAATTCTGACAAGCCAGAGGATCAACACAGTCTCTATCTGCAGGTCACTGACTTCCTTAAACATCTCTTCTTTGCTAATACACAGTTTCTCCAGGTAAGTCTTGCCAAAGGATTCCTTGTAGAAGGAGCAATGTGTATTTGTCATTGTCAGAAAGGCTTTCTGTATTCTGTGCTTCTGATCATATTGTCCAGAATGATTACAAATAAGAACCTGGGGTTCATCACATCAGATGTGTCATTCCAAAAGGTCAGTAGGATTGCCTTTGTAAGAAGCAAAGTGTGAGGGGTTATTGTTGCTCTGAATATTATTCAAACTGGCAAATGATATTAGGATTATTTTTTTTTAATTGTTTGAATGAAAGTTCCTTGTGGAAAAGCTTGAGTGATCTCCTGTGAGCAGGCAAAACTCACTTTGCAGTTCTCCATTAACTTCCAGCTGCTTCATTCTGCGCTCAGTAGGACCCACCTTCTTTCTGCTTGTCTGGGTGCCAGGTTCCCCACCCTGAGCCCTCCACTGGCAGGCCTTAGAAGCAAGATAGTAGTGTTCTTGAAAGAGCTGGTAAACAGTTCCTGAGCTCCCTCTTAACCTCAGGCTACTGTTGCAGGTTTGCTGAGCCAACAAGTCCTTGTGTTTACAGTGTTCCTCCTCTTCTTCTTGTCTTCCTGCCAAGGAGGTGGCTCAGAGCTTGCACGTTGGTGAGGAAGCCAAAGATACCCCTCAGCCAGAGCGTGCTTGTTTTGGCTCAGAGTCAATTGTACCTCCACAGTAGCCATTGTTTGGCTAATGTCTATTGCCTAGCTCCCACCCAGTCTCTGGTACTTGAACAGATGCTCCTTCGAAGGAAAATAGAAGGTTTGTGATGAGGGGTAGTTGTGACAGAAAACAAAGCAGAAATTTTCGTTGCACCTCTCTCTGAATCTGTAGTGATTGCTGTGTGCCATTTGGTTCCCCCATCTCGGGGAGACAGTAGCACTAGGGGAGGTGCAGAAAGTGGCAGCAAGTGCAGCAAAAGGCACTGAACAGGAGCTTTAGGGCTTTTTTACAAGAAAAGACTGAGGGGTACTGCAAGACCATTTTGTTCCTACATGGCATGGATTTGGTACCCAGAATGATTATTCATTGTGTCTAACACCAGAAGAACTAGAAAGCACTCAATAAAATGAACAAACAACATATTAAAGATACTTGCATGTACAAATTACCAGATTTAACTCCAGGGGCATCAATCCATGGGCAATTACTGCATCTGAAGGTCCAGATATAATTTCCATCTGAGGAAGTACTCACAGCACAGTTTGCTGTAATGTAGGAGCATGTATTGTGAAACAGTACACTGCATGTGCAATCCCTGCACTTTTCGTCTGAACTTCCACTCCTGGCCATTGTCAGAGTCCAGGCACTGATCTACACAGCCCTTTGGTCTATGAGTAGCTATGTTCTGTACAGGGGCAGAGCTCTTCTTGTGTTTATGTAAATGACCACGAACTAAGTAGGTCTAGAAAAGAAGGAAAAGCTTTAGACAAGATACGGTATTTTCTGGTTTTGAATTCCTTTTGTGAATGTCATGCCTGGCATGGTCTCGTTTTGCCCTTCTGCTTGGTGCTGTATCATTATGTGTGAGCCCATGTCCATCTCACATCTCCCAGATGTGGTGGTATAGGAAGGGGTAGTGTCTCTTTCCAGGTTTAAATAGGCACATTTAATATAAGATGAGGAGAATGGGAGCAATGGGAAGACAGGCAGAAAAAGAACCCAAAGTACTGCAAATTGGCAGTTGACTGTACTCTGTGGATCCAAAAGAAAATAAAAGGCTGTGCACACTTCTTTTTTGCAGGAACTTTCAGTTGTCTGTGATAACAAAAAGGGAGTTTGAGCAGAAATCACAAAGGCTAGATAATGTGAAGGTCACAATCTGTTTTGATTTAGACTGCAGTACAGCACATTTAGACAATGCTACCAAGAGGGGGGAAAAAAAAAACCAACCAAAAAAAAAAGAAGACTGACAAGATATTTTTTGTTTTGAGAGCAGAAATTTGGATCCATCTCAAAGCAAACAGATTGAGACAGTTATGAAAGTGGTTGCAGAGCAGGGATAGAAGATGTTCCAGCTAGCTTGAAACACACCAACTCAGGCAGCAGCAGAGAGATCAATATAGGCTATTCACCTTACCCCAGAAACTGGGCTGCTCAGAGCATCAGAGACTCCTGGACTTGACAGGGAAAGGAACCCGTCCTGCTTACCTTATGGGTATGACTGAACCCCTGCAGACCATTCCCCTTCCCTTGATATGGTACCTGTGCTGGCGCTGTGCTAGCCCAGGAGTTTGGGCAGTGCTGGGATACATTATCTCAACGATAATGTCCTGGTACACTGTGCACACACCTTGTAGAAGATACAGAGATGGGTAGCAGGTACAGTAAGTAACAAGGTAAGGCATGTGATGTGCACCCAATTGAAATATAAAAGGCAACCTATGGTCTCCTTTCCTTTCATCTGCAGAGCTGATGAGATGATGGGTTTTATTGCTGGTCATTCATGCCAGTGTTGTTATTCCATTTCTAGTTAAATTTCCAGGTATAAAGTACCATTGTTGGGTTGTGTATGGTCACCATTTTGTAGTCACAGAGCTACTGAGCACAGCTCCTCTTGAGCCGCTGCTTTGGCTCTCAAAGCTGCCAAGGGCATGCACTCTACTGGCATAAAAAGCTTCAGAAAGACTCACATGAGGAGGAAGGAAATAATTTGGACAAGGAAAGGGAGAGCTCTTAAAAGGGCAGGGACACAAAAATAAGAATAGGGGCATGCTTCCATGGTACATGATAGAGAAATATTTCTGAACATGAGATTAGTTAAACAATTTTGTCATTTTTCAAGAGCTGTTGTCTTAAGGTCACATCATAAGAGAAGCTTAGCAGCACAGGCAGTAAAGAATTAATTTAGACTGAGATCCAAAGGTTTTACCTAAATGAGATTCAGTGGGGGGGTTTTCTAAATAGTACTGAGCACCTTTGTGTCTTCAAAGGCACACTTCCTTTTAAAATTATGGATTTTAGATGAGTCACTTGACAAGCAAGTGGGATTTAGTGCTCCTTAAGCTATACATTTTTAAACAGCACCTATTTTCAAAAGCAGTCTTTCCCCAAAGAGTCTTGTATCAGTGCAGAAAGTGGACTAGATGGACTGCAGGCGTGAACATTTTCATCTTCCAGATTTTGATTTTTCAAGAGCTGCTTGTTCTCTGTAGGCTGGTGAAAGAGAAGAGCATTTCCTTCTGTTGCTAAAAGTGGAGCAAAGACTGAAGTAGGTAGAAGTTAAGGCCTCAAAGAAGCTTTCATATCTTCGAGCCTGTTATATGACGCACTTGCTACCACAGTCAGTAACAGCTGTGTAAATGATGTAAATAGACACAGGGTGGATCACGATGATTTTAGAAGGAAATTGGTTGGAAATTTGAGCCATTCTTCATCAGGCATCTCAGGCACTTTGACAAGTGCTGGTTGCTGATTCAGAGAGGAAGGAGGGCTCATGGTATAGTAGCTGGCACATCAGCCCTTGACCAACCCACTGTATAGTTGAAACACAATCAACTCCACTGGTTTTTAATCCTGCTTGACTTTGGGGGGGCTTTCAGGAAGAAGATCTTCCATACGATTATGAAACTGTGATGCTGAGGTGCACTGAGACCTTCGATGATGAAGATTTCTAAACAGTATCTCTATTTGCTAATGTTTTGCCAAGCAGTGCCGGGCATGTGAAGAGACTTCACCTCTTTCAGTAAAGCATCTCTCTGAGCAGTGTGTGGAGACACTGTGTTGAAGTGGTTTGTTACCACTGACTTCTCCTTCCCTCATTAGTACTTCTTGATATGCCAGTTGAGTAACTTATACTTTTTTAAAGTCTTAAAGGTTTTAGCTATTTATTGTATCTTAATAAATTCTTTTATCCATTGCTATTTAATGTCAAACCTCGTCTCACAAATAAACTGAGGCATATACACTTAAGTGTATAAGCCAAGCATAAGCTGTGGAAGAGCATCAGAGAGGCCACATCAGTGGAAGCCTGCACATTACCACAGGATGCAGGTCTCAAACTGCAACCTGTAAAAATCACCACCCTGACAGTGATTACTTTTCTGGTGCAATTTTTCAGCTTGTGCTGACAAGAAAAAAGGGATCTCCTCATAAAGAGTGGGATGAGGCTCTTCCATCTCTTTATGAGGACGGCAGCGGTGGGCACTCACTCCCAAATCACCCAGAAAAGTGCAGGCACAATAATACGCTTTGGATTATTTACTTTTGCAAAGTGTGTAAATCTGAGTGTTTGGCCCTGTGCTCTTCTTCCACATCTAATTTGTTGATGAGTAGTGCTTCTCAGATAGTGTCTTAGAATTAAAAGTCCTGTGAAAATGAATAAAATCCTTCATATCTCAGAGCTATCATTAAAGATTATTCTGCAGACCTGAATAAATTGTGTTCTGATGGTGGTTATGTTGAAGTTGTGTTAATAGCCATCACAAACAGAAAGGATGGAATGTTTATTTTAAACCCAAACTAAAGCTGGCATGCCCAGGTATCCATTGGTTTTCAGACTTTTAGACTGAACTTGAGAGGGTCGAACTGTTGCCCAGCATTGCCTGGGTGCATAAAAGCATGATACATTCAGGCAAACACACATGGAGCCTAACACTGAAGTACAAGGGAAGAATAAGGGCTACAGAACCCCTTCTGTCCCTGCGATTGAGGCTGTGGTAACACTCCCAGGTGGATGTTTGCCAGGCTTCTGTGTTTAAAATTGGGGATGGAAGGGTCCTATTTGAATTTAAGAGCCCTTTGAAGTTCTCCAGGGTGCAGCCTTGCCATTCCCTGGCCTTTCTAATTCTTCATTTGTACATGCTATCATTGCTTTGAGGCTATAAGCAAGAATGGCTTTCCCTCATCTTCCTCTCCCTCTCGTTCTAAAATGCCAACCACATGCATCCCCTGGGCAGTCTGGGTTTTGGGACCCATGCTGGTTGAAATACATCTACCAACTTTGCAGGGGATCCAAGGTCAAATCATTCTTTCCTTTAGCTAGTACAGAAACATATATAAGTACCTATAGTAATGAGTGTTTGCATTAAGTGTCCTGCCTCTGTTTTCTTATCTTTCTGTAGTTTTGGGGGGAAAATTTAGGTTAGTTTTTCTCAGTATTGAGGCTGCTTTTTCTACAAGTTTTTCACTGCAGAAATCATACAGACTTTTCTCGTAGAATGATAAAGGTAGGAAAAGATCTCCAAGATCATCAAGTCCAACCTTTGAACACCACTGTGTCCACTTAACCATGTCACAAAATGCCACATCTACTCATTTTTTTAAATACTTACAGGGAGAGTTACTCCACCACTTCCCTGAGGAGTCTGTTCCAATAGTTAATCACTCTTCCAGTGAATAAATACTTTCTAATATCTGACCTGAACTTCCCCTGGCACAACTTGAGGTTGTTTTCCCTTGTACTATCACTAGTTGCTTGGAAGAAGAGGCCAACTCCCATCTCATCACAACCTCCTTTCAGGTGGTTGTAGAGAGCAGTAAGGTCTCCCTTGAGCCTCCTTTTCTCCAGACTTAACAACACACCTCCCTCAGCCACTTCTCTTGCGAATTGTGCTTCTGACCTTCACCTGCTTTATTGCCCTTCTCTGGATTTGCACCAGCACCTCAATGTCTGTCTTGTAGTGAATGGCCCAAAACTGAACACCGAATTGGAGGTGTAGCCTCACCAGTGCTGAGTACAGGGGGATGGTCACTGCCCTAGTCCTGCCAACCACACTATTGCTGATACAGGCCAGGATGCCATTGGCCACACTGACATCACCAGTTCTGTTTGCCACACAACATTTGGTCAGGTTTGTTACATTAATGATTCTTTCACCATGCCATCTTAATTATTGCATCAGCTGAGGTCAAACCTGATAGTACTGGCATGTGCTGCGAGACAGCCATTTGAGTGCATAAAGTTCAAGAGGTAACAACCTTTTCTTACGATCCCTTCGTACCACCCTTTTGAAGGGCAGTGCAGGAGAGAACTTAAACAGTGCAGTATTTCACTTTCAAATTATTTTCAGCCTGCCACCTACAAGAGGGGAGAGTTTTAAATGGACACCATACACTGTGTAAATGCATTCCCTTAATCATCAGACACAAGAGCTTCTGATGCTTCACCAGGAGAATTTTAGGTTAAGACTGGCCTCAATATTAATGCAAAACAACAGGTGTGTTGAATTAATGTGAAAACAATAACTCCCTCAAATAGTAGCAGGCTTTGTGGGCAGTGTAATGACAGGAAGGAGAAGATGAAGACCACATTACTTCGGTTCTTCCTCTTGCATGATCATAGTTTACAAGAGCACAGGCCTGTGTGTAACACAGGAAGGTGGTTTCCTCTCCTGCAGAGCCAACTCTACAAAGACCATAGCTGTTCTGCCCTGGTGTGTCCAAGGTCTGCTCTGCCTTGGCAAGGAAGCACCCTTAATTCCTGATCACATTATTGTTAGGTGTGCACAGGATCCACACTAAGCAGTGCTCAGTGGTTGTTTTGATGGAAACATGAAAAAGTCTGGAAAAATACAGACCAGCAGGCTATGGGGGTAGTGTGGTGGGAAGGAGTTGGAGGCAGAAAGGCAACTGGGATGGAGGAGTGGGAAACATGGACACATTAGTGGAAGTGCAGCCATTGTAGGGGTTTGGGCAGATGAAGCTGAACAGGACAGAGTAGGACCTAGTACACTACAGCTGCACAGCAGTGTGGCAGCCCCTCACTTTACAACACATTGAGCAGCAACCTGGAACAACTTTCAAGTGTTCAGTTTTAAATTTGAGTGTCTTCTGATTTTCATTTTTTCATTAAGTAGCAAATAAACAGAAGCTGTTTGGCCATGGTGCAAGCCAAAGCTGTTACCAAAGTTCAAGTGGCCACATGCAGTTAGGAAGAGTGGTGGTCCTGCAGACTTCACTTTAAAATTTTGAATTGTCCTCCTGAGGCAAATAAAAGGATATTTTATAAATATATAACAAACATATCAAAGGGGAAATTTTAAAGGGCATTTAGGAGCCTGAGATTGAAATAAGGATATAAGCAGACTGAAAATCTATCTTCTAAGCCTTAACAACAGCAGATACAGCTGCCCCAGACCAGCATACCACCACTCCCACCATCACACCCACCTCTGCAATTGTCTGCACCTTCAGAACCACAGGATGTGCTTGGGTAACATGCCTCCACCGGGGATTGCCAGGATCTGTGGAGTCATGCCCAGCTCTACTCTAAGGAGCTTGCAAGCCAGATACAAGATGGGGACAAAGACACAGCAGCCAGCTGCAGGTGCAGGGTGACAGCACAACAGATGAACAATATTCTCCGCCCTTGGGGTGGGGAACAAAAAGCCAATTCTAGACTCATTTTTCTAGTAAAGCTGTGCCAATGCTATTTTTTTTTTAACAGAGCTAAAGCAAATATGAACCTCTGGCACCTGCCAGCATCCCAACATGCCTTACGAGGAGAAGCAAAAAGATACGGCTGCGGCCTCCACAGACCTAACACAGAGCCACTAAAATTACTGAGGATTCCTCATTTATGGGGAACGCATCCTATTGGCATGTCTTGTGTACCTCATCCATTAGCTATGTGTTCTGTTCCCATTTAAACCTCCAGTGTGTGGCAGGTCTGGCCAGCAGCAGCCTGGCAACTTCAGCAAAGACCATGGGAACAGGGTATTGTAGGCTTAGAACTCACTTTCACATGTGTGCTACAGCATGGGAGCATAGGCTAACTCGAAATGGGCTTAAAGACAGTCAAGGTTGGGGATGAAGAAGAAGATACCAGAGCTGAGATGCCTGGGACTAGTCATATCTAAAATCTGTGATGGGGGGGGGGTGTCAGATACACTTCAATGTGCAAATCATTTTTTCTCTCAAAACACAACAATCCCAAGAGACAACAAAGACACAACAATTCTAATACAACTATCAACAGAGGCACTTCAATTTGCCCATAACAGCAAACTGTTTATACCTTAATATTTCTTCCTTTAAGATCCAAACACTCACACAATTGATCTATTCAGGCTTCAGTCCCTCACAAACCAAAAAAACACAATATATATCTTACCAATAAACAAGCCACCTATCACTACAGCTGCAGTATGGGACCAAAGAACAGGGCTGTAATAGCCCTTTTTACATTGAAAACGCACTAGTTTTGTTCAGTCTTGAGACAAAAGACTGAAGGGGCCATCGTATCGTGGCCTTCAGCTGTCCAGTTGAGGGTACAGAGAAGACAGGGTCAGACTCTTCTCAGAGTGAAAGGACACAAGGCAACAGACACAAGGTGAAGCATCAGGAATTCCAGTTAGACACAAGGGAAAACACTTTATACCATGAGGGTGGTCAGACATGGAAGAGCCTGCCCAGAGAGGCTATGGCTCTCTATAGCTCAGCGGGACACAGTCCTCTGCAATCTGGTCTAGCAGGATCATCTCTGAGCGAGGGCTGGCCCAGATGATTTCCAGAAGTCCCTTCCAACCTGAATTACTCTGTGTTTCTTTGAATACTACGTAGCTGCCACTCACTACAGCAACTACCCTGAGAAAAGTCATTACACTGTACATTTTACTTATTTAAAAAAAAAAAAAAGGAAGTATAACTCTCCATGCAGGAAACACAAGCTTTACAGCAACAATGTTTTTACACACCACCAGCAACCAGGGCCACATGTGATCACATTGTATTTGACCATAGATTAAGGCTGTTTCTGTTGATAGGAAATAGGAGCAAGAATCTGCAAATGTGTTTTCCACAGAAGTTCTTTTCACCACACAATCACCACACCAGACCAAACATGTTTGGTGGGGACACACAGGACACAGCAGTAGCAAGAATGCATCAGCTGGTGAGTAGAAGAGTCTTCTCCTTCATATTTGATGAGGATTCCTTCATCCTTGTAGGGCAGGGTGCCGTATGGGAAACTGGCTCACCTGAAACTGTTCCCAGCACCACAGGAGGGATAGATTTCAGTGAAGCTGGGTTAGGTCAAGAACCTAAGTAAAGTCTCTAGGGTCCCTCTGTGGACTAAGGCAGCAGAGGCAATTTCAGAAGACAGTCTATCCCATCAGCCTTAGATGACTCTCTTACAACAACATTCGACTAACTAAATTATGAGAATATGGAATGAGATGAATCACAACCTAGAGGGACCTGCTTCTTCCCTTTGGCCAGGATGAGATATAAAACGTAAGCTAAAAGGTGAGTGTTGTCATGACAGATCTTTAAGGTGGTAGGGATTAGCCTCAACCCAAGGGATGCCTGAGAGCGTTACAGGGCCCACATCAGACATGCCTTCTCCATTGGCTCCTTGAGCTGCCCGATCAGGGGACAGGAAGCCCTCTGCCCAAGGTTCCGCGCAAGGAGGGAAACAGAACATCTTTTCCAGGCATTTCTTGGGCTTTGATGTTCCCCAAAGAGGGATTAGGTTCTTCCTAGAGGTGGGCTGGCAGGTGGAGAGAGAATAATGACTCCTTCAAGATCACCAGTGGTGCAGGCAGCAGATCTGGGAAGAGGAAGACATTATTCTCCTGTTCCACCCTCTAACAGTTGCCAGCTCATGTTCAAATGATGGGAGCTGCAGAGACACTTTCCGGCCTTTGCTTCTGAGATGAGTTTACCTGTGCTGAAGCCAGGTCCTTATATCCTTGTATCAGCACCGATCTCAGAGTCTCTTTCTGAACTTGCTTTAACAGTGCTTTTTTGTCCAGCAGCCTTCAGTTCGTCCATTCTCTTATCACCAGATAGTCTTTTGGGGCAAGTAGGTAGATACCGAAACCAAGAGACAGCGCAGTATTCGGTGCCTATGCCAAATGGAAGATCGTAGACCTTGGAAATGAGCTGAGAGCTCTCCATCCCTCCCTTGTGGCTATGCTTCCATGCCAGGAGCCCCCGCTCCTCCTGTGTTCCTGCAACAGCAAAAATGAGATAGTTGTGTTTAAAACAGCAGGTGTTCAAGCATAGAACTACTTTGTGTGCCTCACACCCACTTCTCAAATCCCAGCAGACCCAGCACAACATATAGATCCCTTGTACTTAAGGCCTTCTAGCTCCAAAGCTCTTTACAAACGTTCACTAATGAGCTTCAGACAATATCTGTCTTCCTGCACTGGCTTCCAGATAAGCAGTCTTCTCCACTGCTTTCCATGGCAATCAAGTATATATATACATATCAAGACAAGTTTTTCACCTGCCATGAGGGATCCAAGAACTGTTCAAAGGGGAGGTTCATACAGTGCTAGGAAAGCAAGGCGGGATGTTAAATGCCCAGATACTTCAGAGTGGATTTAGCTAGCAATTACTAGTCAGTCACTGGAGTTTACCCTAACCAAGGAATTCCTAAGTGCCCATAACTGTTGCAGCAGCTGAGTTTCTCTAGGAAAAGGGAATGACCACACCTGTAAATTCTGCCTGGAGGAGCTGAACATTGAGGGCTACAGGAAAATTAATGATCCAAAGGGAGATTGGCTTTGCAAGAAGTCTGAGACATTAAAAGAATCTGGTTAACAGACTGTCCTTCCTGCTCTTTTCTTGCAGCAGGAAAGAGAGCTTCTTCTCCTATTCTTATGCCATCCCTCCCCAGGCTTGATGAAAATCCAGGGTTCTTTGCTGCCTGTGAGGGACAGCTGCAGGTGCTATATCCTGTCGTTGGTCACCAGCTTTTCCTACTGCTTTCATTGCTGTGGCTCCAGCTCAGCCTCAGTTTTAGCAGCTCCCGTAAGCAGGCACACATTGGTTCCTTCCACTTCTTGTAGTGTGCCTTTCTCTCAGCAACGTGGCTCTAGGCTGGTATTTTCCCTAAAAGATGTATTTTCCAAATAAATCTTCTCCTCAGACAGGGTTGTTCCTGACAAATCAGTTAATTTTTGTTAAGCTGCTCTTTTCCAGCCAGAGACCCTTTCAGTGATGTCTCCTGTTCTTCACCCCTATCTGGAAGGAGTACAGTCACCTGGTGCTTCATGGTTGCTAGCACAACTCCTGTCCATAAAACAGTAGTCAGGAAGACAAAAAATTACCAGGAAACAAACTCTAGGACAGCAAAAAACTAATAGCTCATTTCAACAAATCCTACCTGGAATGGTGTTATCAAGGATAAACCCCAGGATTCCACCCACAAACATGCCAGTGGTGAGAAGCACCTGGATCACCTGGTCAAGCTGGATGATTCCTAGCAGAAAAACAAAGCTTTGGGTAGTGGTGTAGGGAGACACATGTTTTACCATCAGCATACCTGGTGCCAAGAGGCTGCCAGCTGCACGCTTGCTTGGACTAGACCTGCAAATCCCAAAGCAGAGCATAAGATTTGGCAATGAAAGGGAGATTGATCTCACTGGCAGTTTCAGACCTGCAGTTTTATTCTATATAATTACTGACTGACCTGCAGCGGGCAGAAGATGACCATAAATACATTAAGAACCTATTAACAATGCAAACCACAGTTCTGTCCCAGAAAAAGCCACTTTCTGCTCCAAACACATTCTGCACCTCCACGACGTAACACCTAGCAGTTCTCTACAGGAGCACGAGCTACAATTCCCTAAGAAAAATGAGTATATTTAGCATGGGATTTCACCACAAGCTAGTCAGGTGTGATGTTTCCTCTAGAGGGCTAATAGACACAAGTGGCAGTGGCACAAAGCCCAGTGGCACTGAGCATCTGATAGACCATCTACAGAGCATGTGGTTTGTGGGCTGAGCTCTTTAAACAGCCCACAGCCCACTCAGCATGCCATGTACACTTTTAAGAGAAGACACTATGGCCTTTGTGATGAACACATTAGTCACATGAGACATGTTGAAGGGGTAACTGTTGGAGAACTGGAAATTTCAATAAAGTGAACTTGATGGAATTTAGTAGAGAAGTTTGATCTTGTATTTTGGAAGCACAAAGCTTTACTGTATATGAGCATGTACAAAAACCTCATTCCTCAAGACCTTGATCAAGATTCAGCCCTGGAGTATTCTCTTTCCCCACCCCAAGAATGCATCCCAGGGAAGTGCTCTGCAATCCTTAACTCAAGAGAAATATGGTGAGATGCAGTCACTGATCAACAGCAGAGATTTCCACATCAGAGCATTGCATCAGAGCAAAAGGCAAGAACAGCCCTCACTGAAAGAAACAGGACACAGTCAAAGCACAAGTTTCATGATCTTATCAGGAAAAACTGCATTTTAAAAAGGTTTCTCTGGATCAGTGTTTGCTTCAGTTTTATGCTACAGAAAATGCTTCTGATGTCACTTCTTACCTGTTTCCAGCAGTGTACTATTTTTGCTTGCCCAGTTGGGAATTGTGAGGCCAGCAAATACAGAAAATCCAAAGATAAAGATGTTTCTTGAGGAGTTCATATCTGTGTACTGCACAGAGAAATTACATATGTTACATTTGGAATTATCCAAAACTGTGGATTATTGTTGTGTTCATGAGACATGGTGGGATGCAAATACTGCAATGAGGAGTGGATGCAGCTGCTGGGGCATTTGTGATCCTGTGGTCCCCAGTGCCAGCCAGTCCTGCCTAAACCAGGGAACCCCTCTGACATTTAGCCCCTCTGGGTACATCCCCTTATCTTTACCCAAGGAATTGTCAACACAAAAGTTTGCATTTGCTGCAGCATGATTATATCTGACACAGTTGGTAAGAATCTGACTTGAAACCGAAGTCACTTTCCCTAGGGATGAAAGAGTGCTCACACAGCTGTTACCTGCAAATTGGAAATCCCCACTGCCGTGATAACTCCGAACATCACGAGGAACATGCCTCCGATCACAGGGCTGGGTATGCTGGCAAGCATCGCCCCAACTTTCCCAAAGATGCCACTCAGGAGCATGGCAAAGGCACCAGCAATGATCACCATTCGACTCCCTACCTGGGGCAAGAGGAAGAGGAGGCAATCACACACCAATCGGCAGAGAGAGGTGAGGGATGGCAGGCTCCAGTGCCAACCTGTTGGGCAGGGGCTGCAGCTCTGGCCCAAGCACTCAATGGCACTTTCAGCTGAATTTTTTGATACTGCTGCTGGTGAGCTGGGATATTGACACTGAATGGGAAGCATCGGTATTTGTGCACCAGTATTTATCTATAATGAAAGGCACTCTGAGAGCACCACACCTATTTACTTGGTGCTGTCCTTTTTCCTACTGCTGCTGGGACTTCAGTTTGCTGTTAAACAACAATAAGAAAAGTTAAATTAAGAGCACAGTAATCCCCACACACAGCCTTGCTCTTGCTCCAGCCTAGAAATGTCTTTGCATACATACAGCCTGGAACTGCAACCACCCAGTCAATTCACTGAAAAATCACCTTCCGCCAGGGTTTCAATTGCCATCTAAAAACGGCTTTCAGTGAGGTGTCCCACAATCATCCCTCCAGTCCCTGGAGACCAAGATTTAGGAAACCAGAGCTGGCTGGCCACTTCAGTCCTGAGCTCTGGGATCTAATATATCCTTTCTATGGTCAAGAAAGAAGAAGTGAGAAAGTTTCTTGGTCTGTCCCTACCTCTCATCACTCACCCAGCTTCAGTAAAACCATTTTTTTTCTCATTTTTTCCCCTAGGAATAGCCAAGGTGGCCTTTTCTTGGTTGGGCACTACAGCGAAGATGGGACGAAAGCACTAAGCCATGCCCTTCATTCAGATCTGTTAGAACATACAAATAACAAAGGAAAAGAGTATCTGCCAAACAAAGGGTTGAAAGAGATATTTAAGTGTATAGAAACTAAAAGAAAATTAGCAATATTTGTTAGACTTTCAATTCAAGATATGCCTTGCCACACCAAAACTTGGATATCTTAAAGAATCGTGCTACAATTTATAACATTCATGTCTTAGGCAGGGAAACTCTGTAATCCTCTGCAAACATTTTTATAATTATATTTTATAATTATAAATAATTTAATAATTAATATGATTTTATAATCCAATATTTTAATCTCTCCCTTTAAATATCTGAAGAAAGTTTACAGGAAGGGCTTTTTGTGAGTCCTTTCAACAAAAACGTTCCCAATAACTAGTGGTGTCTCTTTCTAAGTATTTCTTAAACATGTCCCTTTAAAATATTTTAAGTCTTACCTGACCATGAAAGATGAATTAGAAAGATTTGGTGTACAGTTTCAAAATAAAATAATGCATTGCCTTTAGGTGGGCTTTTTATATTCTTTCTCTTAAAACCCTAGGACACTATTACCATCAAAATGTTGATTTAATAAAAGCCAACAGATCTATTTATTCCAAGATTAGAACAAAGAGTCAGATTTTCAATTTGCTAAAATGTCAAATTACCATGTATATGGAGTTTGCCTTAAAGTCAAATGACTTAATCCAGTGATACCACAACTTGAGCGTATCCTGCTAAAGCTTCGGGTTTAGAGTTTGTTCCAATTATGTCAGGAAAACAAGAAAATCAGTTCTCTTTCTTAAGACTGAAGAAACTGCAAAGTTCCCTGCAATATATGGTGACTCTGAGGCCTTTACCTCTCTCTACTGGGCTTGATCAAGCAGTTTAAATTTTGGTGTCTGGTGCCATCTAAGATGTTGCATCTTGGCACCCTCCAGCAGTCAGCAGATTCTCCTTGCCTTATCTGACAGCCCCTCTGGGTATCTGAGATCTCCAAAGGCTTCTCAGGCGGTGCTGGACATCTTGGTTTTAGCAGAGGAAACAAGTCCCTTGTGTTTCCATTTGTTATGGAAAAATGTATTTCCCATGTAAAAAAAGAAAGTAAATTTGCCTTGTGCTCTCAGTGTCCCCATCTGTCCCAGCCAGAGTATTTACATTGATTTAAAGTGGACTGAGATGACACTGTATTTTCCACTCTCTTACGAGTGGACAGAGTAAGCAGAGATGGGTTCTATGGGAAATATCTGCTCAGAATCAGTAAGGGTGGCATGTCCATATGAAGGACTTAACATACATAGTGAGAGTGTGTCCTATAATCTGCAAATTATGAGTTTGGGCAGCATCCCATACATACAATATATGCAGCAAACGACATGTCAGGAAAGAACTGGCTCAGGTATATGGTCAGTATGCACAGTGACAAGGTATGTATGTTGACAGGCTACGCTGTAATCCATGCAGACATCCAGACAGTCCTTGGTGCTGGAGGCAGCCACCTCAGCCAAACACTAACATTTCAGTCTGTGAAAAATGCTTGTTGTGAGTGAGGTTTATAAAATCCAGTGAAATAAGCAATATTGTAGAGTGTAAACTGCAAGTTAAATTCTGCATTTATTTACTGAGTCACAGCTCTCCTGACATGACATTGCTTATTTGACAATGATTTGAAAATATTGTCCAGTTGGCTGCTGGATGTACCTATCCTCTGGCTGCAAAGCTCAGTAAAAATCTATGATCTGATCGTCAAGCTTATCTCTGGAAATTTACTTCCCTTATAAGAGCAATTAATATACTCAAGGGACTCACAAAACTTTATAGAGAGATAGAAAGACAAACTTTTGCCATCACATTTTATAATCCCAAAGAAATAAGTCTACATTTCACATGATTGCAATCCTTGGGTTACAAAAATTCTGGAATTTGAAGCCCTATAAAATATTGTCTTTCTCCTTCTTTCTTTTCTTTTCCTTTCCCTTCTCCTTCCACCTCCCTTTCCATCCTTTCCTTTCCCTTTCCTCTTTATAAATATATTTTGGAAGTCAGAGAGAGACAGAGAGATAGTATTTGATAAAGTCAGTCCTCAGCACAGGATGTAATATGCTCTCTTTAGCCTTACCTAAGCCAGGTGCCATGAGTGAGTGCACTAATCCCCTATGCAGACCATAAGCAGAGAAAGAGAGGGACTGGCCACCTCTGATAAGTCATTTGTAGTGCTGCTGAGGAGGTCACCAATGGGCCAGTGCACAATTTTTCAGAGTTCCTTTCAGGAGGTGGGCTAAGATCACATCCCAGGTCCAGCACATACCCATGTGCACCAATCTTTTGTACATACACCGGTGGGGGAACCCTCCAGGAGTCAGCACAGCCACCCCGCTGCAGGGAGGCTCACCTTGGTGATGCCCAGGGCTCCCACATTCTCGCTGTATGATGTGGTGCCGTTCCCCGTCCCCCAGGCCCCAGCCAGGAGGCAGCCGATGCCTTCCACCCCAATCCCACGGCTGATGGCGTGTTTTGGCGGTGGCGGGGCCCGGGACAGGCGGGCACAGGCGTAGTAATCTCCCACGGACTCCAGCATGGAGGAAATCACCCCGGCTAAGATGCCAAATATCCCAGCAAGGCTGACCGTTGGCATTCCCCACTGACCTGCAAGGAAAGAGCTTGGTTCAGGTGGGAGGGGCACATTTGCCCTGAAATCTATTGCAGAGGGAGGAAGAACAGCAGGGATGTTTGTGGGTGTTTACCTGATTTTTGGCATTTCATCTCCCCCTGCTAGTCATAAGTGGAGGTGCAAGCAGGAGCAGGCAGGATAGGGAAGGGGGGGCAGTGGTACCTGGGTAAGGCAGCCGAAACCAGGGAGCCTGTGACAAAACATCCCCACGGGTGTCCGTGCGAGCCAGGTGGCCGTAGGCAGTGGGGTCCACAGGGAGGACATTGGTCACTGTCAGCACGTAGCAGAGCAGCCAGCTCAGAGAGAGCCCCAGCAGCACCTGCCCATCACATGCAGCAGGGGGGTCTGGTTAGAGTACAGCTACATCTCCAGCATGGTTGTGGGGGATAAGGGGGCTCCTGGTGGCCCTTTCTCCTTTCTCTCCCTTCCCATGGTCAGGGCCATGGGGACCTTTTTTCCCCTCTGCCCCTTACCACACAGGCTTGTCTGGGAAGCAGTAACTCATCTAGACACTTGTGGACAGAGCCCAGGCAGGCTGGGGAAAGTGAGGCCAGTCACTCCGTCACAATCCCCCGGTGTCTCCAGGAACCCCAACATACCGGGAAGATCTGGAAGAGGTAGACTGGAGAGAAGTGGCACTTCTTGCCCTTCTGGTAGGATGGCAGCGGCACAGGGACATCTTTCAGGTACTGAGAGAACAGAACTATGAAAAAAATAGTCCTAGGAGGAGAGAAAATGAGACAATTTGCAAAGTGGGTACCCAGCTGCCACACCTGTCCTCACATTAAGTGAAGACCTGCTATCCAAGGACTCAGGATTCCAGAGGACCCAAAAAACCCAGGCTCTCAGCACCCCAGCAAGCCAGAGGTGGAACAAGCTTTCCATCATACTCTGCTGATAGCTTCTGCACATTTGCAAATATCATTCCCCCCTATTGTTTCAAGACTGACACCCCAGGTAGTGCACCAGTGAGTATAACACAGTTGCAGAAAGCTTAAAAATGACACCTAAGTAAAAGAAAGACCTGAGAGACATGCAAGGCCCAGGCAGAGCCTGAACTTCTATGTAATTCAGATATACTAGAAACACAGGATTTATTGGTTTCCTGATTTCAGGTTTAGCCATGTTGCTCTGCAAGTGGCAAGAAGTTCCTAAGTGGCACAGAGTACGAGGAGAGGATTTGGTTTGGCTATGCAAGTCCCTGTTTTGAAAAAAAAGAAAAAGAAATGGGACTGTGAGGCTGCACATGGTGCCCACAGAACCCTCACAGCCAGCTGAGAAGGGGAGAATACAGCCCTCCATTTGTGGGGCCTGCATACCAGAGGGCCCCTCCAAGGCAGGGGTGCTCCTGTGTGCCCCCAGCAGCACCTGGGGCTTGTTCTGGTGGAAGTGCCCTGAGGTGCAGCTCCTCTCCCATCCCTTGTGCATCAAGGGACACAGCTGTGAACAGCAGCACAGCTGGGCACACTGCCTCCCATGTGTCCTTCCTCCAGAAAGGCAAACCAGATCAAGCTGGAGGCTGCCAAAGGTGGCAAGAGGGCAGGGACTGGGCATCCCATCTTGACTGCTGAGCTGGTAGAAGACCTTGGACATTTCTTCTTGTGTTAACCAGGCTTCTGAAATGCTCCACGGTGTTTTAGAGCAAGTGTAAATTATATATATTGCGTGCATTAATCTGGAGAGGATTTGATATGGAATCAGTTGCACTAGATGAAGTGTACTGAGAGCACACAGAAAACAGGTAGGTTTCCATGTGTGATGAACTATAGGTGCATAATCAGGGACAGGCAGAATATCAGCAGTGCAAAGAAAATGCTATACATCACAATTCAAAGCACTGGATGACTGGAGGCAGAAAGTCTGAGCAAGAACTGGTTTCTATTCGTGCTTTCTAATGCTACAGAGGCCAGACAGACTGTGTGAGTGCACATTTTGTGCATCTGCAAGAACAAAGGTGCTCAGCAGGCTTATGAATCACCACAGAACCCTCGTCTGTCACAGGGAGGTGTCACTGCTTATTATTCAGGTTGCCTGACACATTCCATTAACAAATGCTATTTTCAGCTGCTTATAATTCTACCTAACTTTACCTATTTGGGATGAAAATTTCCATGGAAAATATATGCCTCAGGCCAAATTTTTTTTGAAAAATATATACCAAGCCTATTTCTAAGAGTGATGTTCAGTAAATAGACATAGTATATAGCCTGCATTGAAAAGGTCATTTTGCCTTGAGCAGTAGCAGGATTTGCTTACGATCTGGAGCAGAAATTTGAAATTTAGCAGAACTTGTTCTTTGGGGCAAAGGATATTGCTGTTTCTCACAAAAATCTGCTCAGGTATGTTCAGTCTGCAACAATGATCATTCACTCTAAGTCCCAAGCAGTCAGCAGAAATAGCTCAGGCTTTAGGTTTGCAGACCAGAAAGATTCTGAGCCTTCTGAGTATGTTCAGGCCTTGCCCGGTGATAAACTGTGTGAGCACCATTACCAGGGAGTAAGTCGCCACACACTAGAGATGTTTCTTGAGGCAACAGTGGGGATCTTCCATCATGGAAGCTGTGGGACGTGGTAGGGCTGAACAGCAGGGCTGAGACCACATAAATCATGTCATCCACCGTCTCCACTGCCACTTCCTTAGGGACACCCATGGAGCATGGAGAAGGCAGCAAAAGAGGACACAGCTGGGATAGCTCAGAGCACAATGATCAGGTTGGGACTAAGGTATCTGAGTCAGGAAAGAAAGGACTGGGATTATCATGGATAGAAGAAGATGGGACAGAAAATAACCAGACAGAAGGGGTGACTTGGGTTGAGAGCAGGGACACAGGCTGGAGGACTGCAATCCCATTAGCGGAGTGACATGGTTGGGCAAAGAGGTCACGCATGAGTCTGAGCTTAGGAGCCAGTGGCTGGAGAAGAGAGGCAGAGAAAGAAGATAGTTCAGACAAGAATATACAGTTTGAAGAGGAAAATTCAAACTGACTAAGCAAAAGGGTTAGGACAAATCACCAGAGCTGGAGAACAGGACAAGTGAGAGATGTGATGGGAAAAGCAATGGTGGAAAGGGAGCTGGGTTCCAAGCAGGGTTTGGAGCCCCATGGGGTGTTGGTGGAAGAGACCAGCTAGGTGAGGAACTGGGAGTGGAGAAGAGAAGTGTCTCTTGGGGTCTAGGAGGACAGGTGCAGGGCAAGGAGGAGAAGAGATCAAGAGAGAATGGAGAGGAGCATGTCCCACAACCACATGCTGCCTTACCAGCGCTACAGTCAAGTCTGAGCCTCCAAAATCAGCTCTCAAAGAACCAGCAAATGATGGGGTCCATCGAGAGGTTAACAATCTACTCCTATTGCATGCTATCACAAGCTGAAGTCTACATTAGGGATCTGAAGGTGCCAAGTCTACAGGACAACCATGCAGTGGCATTTCTACTTTTTTAATTCATTTATGAACTAGCAAGGAAACTCTGCCACCCAGCACACTCTGTACACTCATGCAGAAGGACACGCACACAAATATTCCTGAAAGAGCACTCTCTTCTGCAAAGCTACATGTGCACACACACATTTCCAGAGCCCTCCAAGTCCTCTGTAGAGAGAACAGCTCCTCCTCCTCATGTGAAAACAATACATAAAGCACCAGCTATTTCAATTCAGAATACCTGACTCTGAGTGCTCAACTTTGTCATTTTAGGAATGTTTTTTTAACTCAAACAATGGGTGTGCATAGACAACTGTGACAGAGACACACACGGGAAAGACTTGTTTCTCTACTGACCTATGAACTTTGGATTTTTACAAAATTCAGGTTTTTTTGGTTTTTCCTTTGTTGCTGAGGGCTTTAACCTACTGAGGGGCAGGGTGGAGAACGACTATGCCACACAACTGCCTTGCACAAACATGTCACATGTCAGTGCTCAACAAATAAACCTTGTACCGAGAGAAACTCTTCTACAGACCGTGACACTTGGTTTCATATTAGAGGAAGGTGATTTGTGTATGCTCAACTTTCCCAGAAAAGAGAGACTTACATGAATGCTATGCCCCAGTGCTGCCCAGCCTCGTTCCCAGCAGACTCAAAGAGAGGTAGCGCAACCAGGGTGATGGTGGGGGCAATTGTCAGGGGGCCGATGAACCTCATTAGAAATCCAATCAGACCAGAAAATCCAACGAAAATTTGAAAGCAGGAAGCTACAATGATAGATCCTTGCACCTGGAAAAACGGAGGAAGAAAAGAGAGGTTGGAAGGAGCTCCACGTGTTGATCCTTTCCTTCATAAGCCAGTGCAAATCCAGTGTGAGAGCCAGGCTCTGTCTCCAGTGAGAAACTGGCATAGAGGCCTCCCACTGACCACAGTAAAACCTGGCTGAACACTACATGTGGGGAAGGACCACCAAAGCAGCAGCACAGCACCTCCCTCTTTGGCCGATGGATTTAGTCCTCACCAGGGCTAATTTTGTTCCAAAGATCACCTCCTCCCTGTCCACCCAAGCATCAACTGCCCTGCACACTCCTTCGTGCTGCCCCAAAATAGGGGAAAAGCTCTTGCTCCAAAAAGAGAAGCAGGGCCATGATCTCTATTAGTCTTCCTTCTGGGAAGGACGTGGGTCACTTCAGCACACTGGTGGGGCAGGTGAGTCATTACAGCCTCTGTTTTTTCTGAGTATCAAGTTCACTCCGGGAAGACATCTATCACCCTGAACTTCCCTGTGTTTGACAATCACTGCTAAGGAGCCAGCAATTACGTTCTGAAATGCTGCTCACTTCAGCATCAGCTTTAGACAGGAGAGTCAGGGGTGAGGCTGCTCTCTGCCTTCTCAGATTTGGTGATAAGCCCGGGCTGGGTCCTCTGCGGTGCTGAGCACCTTCCTTCTCCCAGCTCCAAAGGGAAGAGAAACACAGGGGCTGGGTGAACCACCCAGCCTGGAAGAAGTCAGCAGTGTCTTTGTGATAGATTTATGTGTATCAGCAGAGAGATCAGCTGTGCTGAACAGCTAATCTCTGGTGAGCTTTCACCACTTCCCAAGTGGTTTACAAAGCACACCAACAAATGGATGAACAGAGGCAAATTTAGCCGCTTGCTCTAATAAGGCAATTGATGTAGAATGATGCGGTGAGACCCCTGACTTTTCCTCCTCACTTCTGACGACCTAAGAATGCTCTTTTCCTTAATATGTACAGTAACTTTTGCCTTGCATTTCCTTTTACTAGGTTTCCTGTGCTTCAACAGGGTCCTTTCTTTGGAAACATTTTCCCTCCCTTGCTTCCTCAAGGCTAACCATGCCTCATGAAGAAGGGATCTGGCAGGACCAGTGGAGACTTTGCAGGAACCATAAATCACATGAGGAGGTCTGCATGTCTCCTGTTCAGCAGCAGTGAAGCATCTGCTTTTTTGACAGAGAGTAAATGCTTAGGAAGCTGCAACAGGGTGAGGGCCAAGGGCCATTGTGAATAGAAGTTATTCCAGAAGTTCCTCCAGCAGTGGTGGCCAGTCAGGCACTTTTCTGAAAGCAAAAAGCCCTGATAGAGAGCAGGTGGCTCTGAAAATGTAATATACCTCTCGCATTCGTGTCTGCCAGACTTCGATAAATTCTGGTGAAGAGGCATTCACCAAGGTGGCATTCTGTGTCCAGGCAGGGCACTTCCAGCTGGGGAGAGACAGCATTGCCAAGGTGGGGGTCAGGAATGCAAAAGTCCCTCCTTGAATAATAGGCAACCTTGAAGGGGAGTAAAGGAAAAAGATAACAAGTGAGAATGCTAAAAACTCAGCTCCATAAGGGGGAGAGAAAGGACAGCGAAATAAATTTAAAAATCAGTTTGCCCATGGCCTCTGACAGTATCTTATGCAATGTTCTAACAGGTCTCCATCACTGACCATGGGTGGGAATTGCAGCCCATTGCATGCAAGAGCAATGACATGGAGAAAGAGCTGAGGTTCAAACACTAGCAATTAAGGGACACATTGGTAATACAGTCAAATGCTACTCTACATTAAGGAAAAAATAGTCCTCCTAAGAGCTGATGAGGCCACAGACCTGCACAGAGTAGAACAACCAAAGGAAAAATCTGGAAGAAAGAAGAACAAGGAAGAAAGATAGTGAAAGTCTAAAGAAAAGTTCAGCATCAGCCTAGGTCCAAATCTTGCCAATACCTAGTTGCTTCCTCCATCCCCTTTGCCTGCCTCAGTTTTCTTCACAAGCTGTTCAGGAACACAAGGACATCCACTGGCTACTCCCCATGCCACAACCATCCTCAGTATGAGAGCAGTAGAAAATGTGACTTGGCTTTTAAGTATACCAGGTTTCAAAGCCATTCCTCTACCATGTTTCCACTGACATTAGAAAGGAAACCTGCACGGAGGGGTCTAGGGGCACTGACTGGGTGAGGTCTTGGCTCTCCCCCCCCATTCCATGTGCCTCCTGGCTTACAAAACCCCTTCCTCTGTGTGACTACCCTCATGCCAGCAAGGAGCTTGCACCTCCAGAGGAGCTCAAGGCTGGCTTTGTGCAGAGCTTTGTAAAGCAGAGCCATGCTCCTATGAGCTACACCAACCTCTTCTCTTTTTACACGTCTGATACACAGACCTATAAGGGCTGACTGGCTCCTCTACGCTCCACATGCATTAAGTGCCCATTGCAGGGCAAATTGTCTTAGCCATTCCTCTACTGTGCTTGAAAAACCCAAAGCTGGGTGAGGACTGGCATAGCAGCCCTGAAACAGCAAGCAAAACCTGCAAGGTACCTCTGCTTTCTCCTTTTAGGAAACACCCCTGGGAGGGACTCCCGAAGCAACCTCTCCTTGCACCACCGATCTCTCATGGCCCCTGCTCAGAAGAGCAGTGGAGCAGCAAGCCAGGTGAATGCTTTTGCAGGGCACAGATTTCCCTGAAACAGAGGCATTTCTACAATTCCCTGGAAAGCACTTAAAAAAAGAAATGGCATAGCTGTAATAGCATCAAGTCTCTGTCACCTAAACCAAGTATTTTTACGACTGCAATTAGTCACACCATGAACAACTGAAGCACTGTCAAAGCTTTGATGGTGAGTTATATTTGAGTATCAGTTATATGTGGAGTCGCCTATTTACAGTATTTGATCAAATATGTTGCAGCTTTCAAATTATATTTCTGGGCAAGGCAAAAAAAAACCCCAAAAAACCAAAAAAAACCCCAACCAAACAAAAGGAAACAGAGAAGACCCAGTGCCATGACTTAAATTAAAAATAGATTTATAGTTCCTGCTGCATTAGTCCTCAAGCTATTTCACAGCCAGTGCTGGCATGGATGGGCTCAGAGCAAAATGGGGTGCCGAGACGATACTTATGGGGCACACTGAACTCTTTCCAGTGGGGTTTGCAAGAGGAAAGCTGCACACTTAGGGAAGGACGTATTATGCTCTGATAATCACTACATGACATCTGATCATTTACTAAGCGGAGCTCACCATAATGGCAAGTGACCTGTCTCTCCTCTCAAGAGCCTCTTGGATAGTGTCTCCAGTGACTGTTTGGCGACCCCACTGCATTTTCATGCTGTGTAACATGACTGAGCTGCAGGTTGCAGCGGGTCAGCTTTTCCCTTGGCTATTGCTTCTGGAGGGCTGCTTCTGAACTGCACTCACACTTGATGGCAACTTCAGCAACTTCATGGCCAGTTCCCATCTGTTTGTTCATGTGCCAACATTGTCTTTTAGCCAAAGTGGTTTCTGCCCCCCAACTTCTCTCTGCAGCTTGTACCCCTGAGCTGCCACTTGGCCACACTAATCAGGTTAGCCTCTGTAAGAGGAATGGTACAGTCCCCCTTTTCCAGGCCACATTAACAGATCATCTCCATCCCTCTTCTCCTCTGAATTAGTCCTAAATACAAACACAGGGATTTGTTCAGGGTGCTTAGCTGAGGGCTCCCCAGGGCCTCAGAGAGTTGCACAGAACTTTTCCAGGGAAAAGCATCCCTTGAAACTCATTATTTCCACTTCATTGGCTGTCTTGTTGGTGAATTACGGTCATCAACTGCTACAGGGTTTCAGAAAAAAGTAAAAGGAGAAAAAACAATCTGTTTCCAACTGTCCCTCAGGATTTGTTTGCCTCTGGCCACAGAGGAGGCTGTTCCACCTTTCTGGTAGAAAACAAGGCAACTGCACCCTTAGCATGGCAAAAGCCATTCAAACTTATCCTACAGGAACAACTCCTTACCACTTTATCTGATCTGTTGTTCCTCATGTAGCTATTCAGCCATGGGAGAGGCTCCCTGATACTCTTTCATCCTTGGCTTACAGTGAGCAGGGGACATCACAGCTCTCAGGTATTCACCAAAGCATTTGGAGGGTGCTTGGGAGAACTCCAGCCTGAATTGCTCTACACCACAGTCATGCACGCCAGCCTGAATTTAGTTGAAGAACCAGATTCTCTCTTTCTTGTGGTCTCTTCCTCCACTAATCCTGTAGCAATGTAGGAAAAGGGGGGCACCCTCCAGGAAGAATTTGTCTACAGCCACTTCTTAAGACAGAGAGAGACAGGAATGTTTCAGTGGTGAAAGAAACAGGAAGAGTAAAAACATTTTGTGGAGCTGGCAGCTGACCAGTGATTTGAAGGCAGAAGTTTTAACCAGGTCCCTCAGATTCAGAAGCCAAAGGATGTGTAATTTTTGTCTTTGAAGTGAGAAACACAGGTCCTCACCATACTGGGGGAAAAAACAACCTATGGAAAGAGAGAGGCAGCCCAGAGCTATGACAACGGGAATAGAAGAAATTTTGCAAGGCCAGAAAAGATACAGGATATTTCTGGAAAGGGGAAATCACGTCCCTCATTAGGTGCTTGATTTTCTGGCAATTCCATGCTCATCTCACTACTATCTCTTATACAGTTCATCAGCAAAGAGGATTTACCTTGCTTACAATCAGATTGTGCCACATATCCTCGAGCATAGGAAGTGGCACCACACACCAAGACATGCTGCAGAGCTCCTCCCTGAGTCCTTAAGTGGAGGCAGATGGTCTTCCATTTCTCCCAATTATGCCCTCCCCTTGAGTTTTCTATGGAATCTGTGCTCCCTTGATCCCAAGCCCAGATCAGAAGGTTCCTGCCTCAGCTGAAGGATTTTCAGGGTAAGAAGCAAGCAGATACTTTTTACTGCATGTTGCAATGTTTATTATTTTGAGGACAGATTCCTTATAAGCCCAGGAAAAAAAAATGTATGAAGTATCAGGAATTGCAAAAATCAGGACAGCAAGGTAGCCCTGCAAAGCTTCCACATACAGTGATTTCAGGGTTCTTTGGCATGTGCCCTGACTCCCTAAGGGTAGCAAATGAGTCTTGCTGATGAATAAACTCTATCAGGTGTGGTGCCCAAGCACACATAATTGCTCGGCACACAGGAATTGCTCACGTGTCCCAGTTCTTGCATTTGGCCTACCTGACTCCAAAGAGGACTTGCAGGAGGGTGCAAATTCCTGAGACAAAGAAGATAGTGCTGATCAGGTGGCTCTGGGTGAGTAAGTCATGCTGGAGGCAAAGCTCTTTGGAGAGGATCAGCGGGATAGCTACAAGACCTCCCATGGCTGTCAGGAAGTGCTAGAAGCCACAGAAAAAGACTGGGTGAAAAAAGACATAGAACTGGCTCCATATTATTACCATGTGGTTGAGGGAAATCTGAAAGTAACTCACAGATTTGTGTTTGGGCAGTACTAGTATTACCCATTCCCTCTTTTTTTGGCAGCCTTAATTCCCTATCAGGGGCTGTTCCAAAGCATCTAGAAGAATTTCAAGCATCCACTCAAATTTCTCCTACTTTTCATGCCCAAAGACCTTTTATAGGACTCTGGACTCCCCAGACCACTGTCAGACACAATCAGGTTAACCCCAGCACATGCAGACAAAGTTGTCAGGGCTCCTCTTCCAGAAAGATGGGAACATCCCAAGAGGGAGAGAGCAATCAGGCAAAGTAGATGCAAATATTTCAGTTGGTCTCATTTGTACCACAAAGGATAATGTAAAAAGTTGGCAAATTGGACCTACAAATTCTTTACCATCAGTAGCTTTCCTCACACAGTGCAATTAGGGACAACCATAAGAACTGGATGCCAAGGAGTGGAAGAATGGGGCATTGTATTTGTCAAAAAAGTCACAGACATATTTCTACAATGACCTTTAGTTAATGCCTAAATACAAAAATAATTTTTCAAACTTATTTTTGCTTTAATTATTAACTCTGGTTGTTAGATCTTGCCCTGGAGCATAGGACTGCAGTGGTGGAACTGGTGGCACTCAGAAACTCACTGTGTTCACTAGAAACTCACTGTGTTCACTAGAGGTATATTTTATTAAAATTATGATGCAGATATGTTCAGAAAACTTGGGATTGATAACACTCTAAATCTGAGACATTTGAGGAAAAAAAGTACAAAATTTCCATTAAGCTCCAAGTGTGGTCTATCATTACCTTAATCATTCTGAGGTCTCTCTTCCCCAAGGCTCCACACCTAGCATGGCATTGATGGCATTGGGTGGTTTAACACACCTGGGCATGGACACCAGCCAAAGCAATGTGTGTCCTTCTGCTTAGTTTTTGTTGTTGTGGGAAGGCAACAAAAGAAGTTCAGAAGCCCTTACTCACTTGGCTACCTTCAGCCCAGGTACACAGCCTGTTCTTATTAACTATTTGGCCCCAGCCTCAGGACTCTGCCTTACCATTTGCAGTTCAAAGGGTGCAATGTAGCTGTGGGCACAAGTCAGTCAGTGTTCAAGAAATGTGGTGGGAAGGATTTGAGTTCACCAAGATCCAGCCCCACAGCTCCAGTCATGCCCAGTGAAGGTAAAGCACTCCCAAATTCAGCTTTTACCCCCATTAACTGGCTGAACAGCCATTCAACTTCCACGCGCCCCCAGCCCCCACCTGCTCCCCCATCGCACCTGAATGCCCAGCAGGATGCAGAGATACCAGGGAGGCACATCGGTGACAGTATAGGCAAGCTTGATCCCTCCATGGCCAGTGCCCCCACCTTCCTCTGGGCCCTGGGCAGAGCTATCTGGTGAGGAGCAGAAGTGGCTCCCATCTTCACCCTGAACAACAGGAGAGCCTTTGTTAGTCACAGCCCAACCCTGCAGGCACTCAGCAGCTGCCTCTTGAGGCCACACTCCATGTCTGGCAGGAATACCTTCTGTGTAGCTTTCCATAATGTCAGGATATATTAAAAAAAAAAAAAAAAAAAAAAAAAAAGGCAAGGAGAGGAAATTAAAATAGAGGTACAAAACATTTATGGAAAATTTTTATATGCACGTGTGTGTCTAGACCTGAAGAAACACTAGAGGGTGTCTCACCCTCAAAGGGGCACCTGTACAAAGTGTGTTAGTTTCATTAAAGTCTAGCTAATGATGAAGAAACAGCAGCAACCAGAAGCAAGGAAGAGTGTGCAGTGGGTTCATCAGTAAAAGCCGCACTGTCTGCTGGTCTCTGTCCCTCTTGGCAATTCCACATAAAGAGCAGTTTTGATAAAATATGCTAAAACACCTGGTTGTCACTAATTACTAAGTAAAACGTGTTTCATATTTCATTTCCTTGGTCTTCTCTTTACAGTCTCCTTATGCCCATCCTTACCAATGTTCTGTCTCAGTAAACACACCTGCCTTTTTTCTTACTAGAAAACTTCACTCCCTGCAGAGGAACTAGGTGAAACACAGGGACACACCAGTGGATGGGGAATCCCAGTGTCCGTTCCAAAGGATTTGACTGAAATTGCTCCCCAGGACGACTCAGATCCCCTCCCAAGTAGTCAGAAGCCCCGGGGCTCCCCAGGGAGCTGTATGCCTTGCAGAATTTACTTATATCAAGATGCATTTTGCCAAGGAATTTCTTTATTCAAGGTCCCTCCCCAGAGGTACCCAGCTTGAGCTGTTTCTACCTAAGTATCACTCAAATAAACTACCTTAATGGACTTAAAGCCTGAGACTCTGCTGTGGGATACCTGGGATGGAGAAGCTTCTTTAACAAACATGGTGTATTTATCCAGCCTAGGCAAACTGAGAGCATTACAGATACTTTTAGAGAGGTGAAGGCAGAGTTAATTCCAACTGAACTCAGGCATGAACTTCAAGAGCAAAAGGCATTCTTTAATAACTCCCTGTGGAGACATTTCATTTCAGAACAAGAGAGCCTGAGCCATGGATTAACAAACGTACAGCAAGGTACTTAAGAGTGCCCATGCATGGAGTTATTTGGGGACAACTACTCCTGAATAACACCGCGGGTAGATGAATGCTAAGCTAAGCAGACAGCAGTAAGCTCCTTTCTTTTCATTGCAATTTTTCCTGTGTTAACCAGGAGGCATATTCCAGCCAGGCAGAGCCTGTGCCAGCAACAGTCCTGCATGATCATCACATGAGAGCCTGACCCTCCCCAGGAGCTGGAGAGGAGTGAATAAGCAGGGCTCAGCAGCAGAAGGATGGAGTGGAGATAACAGGATGAGACAGGACTAGAGGCAATGAAGTTGAAGTGAAATACAGGAGGTCCCATCTTAACATCAGAAAACAGTCTGATTTCACTGGGAGGGTGACCAAGCACTGCACAGGTTGCCTAGAGAAGTTGTGGATTCTCTGTCCTTAGAGATCTTAAAAACTGGACACAGTCCTGGGCAGCTGGTTCTGGGTAACTCTGCTTGAGCAGGGGATTTAGACAAGGTGACCCCCAGAGGTCCCTTCCAACTTCAGCCAGCCTGTGATGCTGAGATGCTGGCAGGAGGACAAGGCAGGAGCAGTCTGGAGCAGCAGAAGGAAACCACTGTTGAGGGTTCTCAGTCCAGCTGCTCCAATGAATCTGGGATACCAGGACACCTTCCATATGCCTCAGGCTACAGGCACAGCATCAGGGCCCTCAACTGTATCTTAAATAAGTGCCTCAGGAAGGCAGTCAGAAATGGAACTGCTTAAACTACAGGTAAAAGACCTTTGTTTTCTACCTTCTTTGGGGTGATTCAAACTAGAAGTCATGAGCCTGATATGCATTATGGCAGAGCAAATAGAAACAGAGACCCTGTTAAAAATTATGAAAGAACACTCCTGACTGGCTCTGAGACTTTCCCTGAGCCTCTGCCCACAGCTGGCATTCCCAGTGCACCAAACACCCCTGGACTGGCACATTGTTTACAGCTTCTATTACCCTGCTACAACTCTAGAGGGTGCCTTCCACCACTGACTCCCAAATCCCTTTTTTCACCCACCTTTCTGAACATTCACCCCACTGGAAATAGGTCCAGAAGACAAAGAAACACATTCTTCATTAGGATAAATTTCTATCTTAATTTTAGTAATTAACACACAAAATGCTCTATACAGGAACACAGAGACAATGAGCCACTTGCTTTTTAGTACAGATACACTCACGCTGCCATTCATCTATATTATCATTTTAGAAATAACACAGAGAAAAGTTAAAAGGGTGCTAGAGAGCAGAAAGCACGCTGAGGCTGCAGCAGCAGCAGGCAGCTGCAGTGTGGAAATCATTCCTTGGATTCTTGTCTATAAGAGCCGAGACAGACACTACCACACATCAGAATTCTTGCAGCCAGCCCAAGCCCCCAGCTTTCCCTTTTTCCTCCCTTCACAGGGCTCACACCTGTTTATGCAAGAATTACCCTTCAGAGAGCAGACTCACCACAAAGCTGGGGTTATCTAGCCCATTCAGATCTTTGTCTGAGGAGGGGGTCATGCCTTCCACTTGCCTTCACCGACTGCCTTGAAAAGGAAAGACCAGTCAGAAGAGGAAAGCCTCCCAGATTCCCACTCCTCTCAACATGCAGAAGCTGGACTTCAGGAGCCAAGCAGTGCTCAGTCCTAGCTATTCATGTGAGCTGTATTGCAGAAGCATTTCCTTTCCTTTGGCTTATATAAGTGACTCCTTTTCTCCAGCTGATTAGAGGACTGGCATTCAAACCAAACTGGAGAGCAGCCCTTCCCTGGAATGAGTGAATCAGTAACTGATGTCAGAAAAAACTTCATCTGTAGGTAAGGATGCCAGAGGGTATCAGACAGGTGTCCTGGCACAGCCTTGAAACTTGTTTCTTCATTACTGTTTCAACAGCAACTTTCATTTTCTGTGTGGGTTGGGCCTCTTTGAAGATTTTTGTCCGCATCTTTAGGAAATTCAATTTCTAGACAGTTTCATTTATTTCATATGTAAACTACTGTGTATTTTGGCTTAAGTACAAACATCTTTCATTATACTCCTATTACAGCATGAAAAAAATGGGGCTTTTCCTGGGAGCTTATTTAAGGTAGCAACCAATGATCAAGTATTTAGATATATTTGTTGTTTAACTTAAGTAAGTTTTAAATAGAATGAGTCAGAGTTACAATACTGTGTGATTTAGAATGCTGTTTGCTTAGCTTTACTTGTTTAGCATGAGAAGCTAGAGTTACTGAAGCCTTGGGCCATAAGTTGTGGACTTTCACCAAGATATGCTTTCGGCTGAAATACAGTTAATTCTCCTAGTTACTGGTACAATGCTGTGTTTTGTCTTTAGAGAAGAGTAATGATAATATACAGATGCTTTAGTTGTAATATTTATCCTGATTCTAAGACTTTTTTAGTTAACCATATTCTGTCTGTGAATAGGTGCACAAGAAGTGCAAACCACAAGATAAGGAGACTACAATCACCAGCAGAAGCTCAACTTGATAACATAAGATAATGGCCTGTCTGCAAGGAGACAGAGAAAGAATCTAGTAAGATATTAGAAGACTCCAGACCAAAAATCATAATTGGACTAAAAAAATGCATTAAGAGTACATAAGGGGTAGGTGTGTAAATCACAAGAATATAATTACCAGGGGATTTGTTCACGATCCTTCTCTGAAGACATTCAGCTCATATGAATGACATTCTGCTGCTGCTGTACCACTCTATTAAATTGTTTATTTTTATAAATTCTGATGCCTGAGACTCTGCTGCGGGAAACCTATGGCTGAGACCAAAGAAGGAGGAAGTGTATCTGAGAGTGGGGGTGTGTGTGAGCAAGAAGTCAAAAAGGGCACCCATCAGCTCACTGGAACTGCTCACTGCAAAGGTACTCTGATCTCAGCAGTTAGAGCCTTGGGTGGTGTGTGTGTGTGCAACTTCTTGAATGCTGTGAGAATGCTCAGGCAGCAGCTTCTTTCACACAAGTTATCGGAACATGACCCCAGAGAGATATAGAAAATGTAAGACTGAAAAAGAGATGACTTCAGGTCCATCCAGCTAAGGATCCCAGCTGGGGGCCATCAGATGGCCCAAAGCACAGTTACCCCTTTCTTAACAAGTAGCAAATGGTGTTAATTTGTCACCAAGCCCTTCTAGCCTCCCCACCCCAACCCTATTTAGATTATATATCTTTAACTTAATGGCTTCTTAAGGCAGTGGGTTTCCCAGACCAGTTACAGAGAAAACCTGCAGAGAGGGACATGCTATCACCTACAGTCAGTGCCCATCCATTGAGAACATCTCCTGGTTTCCACTCAAGACACAAAAGAACCCTTGTGCCTATTCCTCCTGTAGAGTTTTGATACTCTCAGCCTTTCTCTTGAGACCAGGACTGCATTAGAGCATGGGACAACCTTGCCCTAAATACTATCAGTGAAGTTATGACCTGTTGGACAGATAAATTCTAAGGCATCAAAATCACTGAATCATAGAAAGGTTTGATTTGGAAGGGACCTTAAAGATCATCTAGTTCCAATTTCCTTTCCATGGGCAGGGATACTTTCCACTAGACCAGGTTGCTCAAAGCTCCATCCAGCCTGGCCTTGAACACAATGGTCAAATGTTCACAGCTTTGCCAGATTTCTTCTCTGAAGCCCCATTATATAGGAATGTCCCCATAGTTTTAACTGCAGGGGGTGCATTTCCAGCTTCCAGCCTGTGTGAAAGTGGTCCTGGTATAAGGCCACTTTTCTTCTGCAAGCTCTAAACAAGAAGTCTTTTCCTGGTCAAACCACGCTGGACACTTTCACCCTCAACTCCAGCCACTCCTAACACAGAGGGAGCAACACAAAACCCACCAGTTATACAGTCTTACCCATCTCTTATTATCCAGTGCACTGTGTGGTCGCAGTTCATTGCATATTTACTATTTCATTGTATATATCAGCAGTGTCCATAAAGTAATACCAGTAAGAATGCACCATCGCAAAGCTCCAAGAAAAGAAGCATTGGATTATCCTATTCTTTTTTTCCAGATACATTCCTGCTTGCATTCCTAGATAGAAACAGTGTAGTTCTCCCAGCAGTCATCTAAATCTGTCTGTTCTGATATCCTTGATTTCCCATACCCTATTGCATGAATCACTCATTCTCTGTGCTTCACAGTCTCTCTGAATTTTCTTGTCAAGCCATGGCACAACATTCCTCTGGGGCTAGTCTGTCTTCCCAGTACACTTTTATGAGATCTTCCATTAAAAAAAGTCCTCCACCTCTTAATTTCAGCCCAGCATCTGTTCAATGACTCCTCAGTCCTGCCATAACCTTGTTGATGAGATGAGACCCAAGCATTCAGTTATGAGGGTTTCTTCTCTTTGGTTGTGTAAACCTGTGTAACATCACAAAGGCACGGGTGCATAACACCTGTGTCATCTGCATTAGCATGTGAAGCTGCCCCCACTAATAGCACTAAGTGAACAGGGGGAAAAAACCCCAAAATAATAATAACAGCAATAATAATAAACGAGTAACGAAAACAATCCTTTTTCTCAAAAAAGCTGGGCAGAAAAACAGTTTGACCTTCTGGGAAATCCTTCAGTGCAAAAAAAAATGCACTTTTTAGAGTACCAAAAGATTGCAGATTTTCACAAAAAACACAGGAAATTAGTCCTACATAGCCAAAAGCCTGAATATCAGAGTAGGCCTGTTAGGAATTAAGAGTTTAACAGTACCAGCCTCTGGCCAACAGAAGGTTAATAATGTATAATCTAGATTAAAGTTATAAAATAGTACAAGGTACATGTCAAAATAAAAATTTATGAAGCCCACGTGAAATGCCCTGGCCTGGAATATCCTACCTTTTGAAATAAGCAAAAAAAAAAAGGAAGTCTCTGTGTAATGCAAATATTTATGTACGTCATGTATATATGCACATGTGCATATTTATGTATATATAACAAGAATAGCAAAAAATTACTAAATTGTGAGGTTTTTCAGAACTAGAAATTGTTCAATTAGCAGAGGTGTGTGCTTAAGCAGTAATGTCATCAACCACTGGCTATTGACAGCAGTCTAACCGTTATACAAATGGCTTTTAAGTATAAATGAGCAGGTATACACCTGTTCAAGCTATTTATAATGTTTTAGGAAATAAAACAAACAACCAAAAAATACAGATTCCCTTTAGACTTTTGTTTCTGGCATATCTCCTGCTATCAGTCAAGTTACCTGGCCAGCTGCTCAGGACAGTAAAGGCTGGCTCAGTTTACACCCCTGGGGGCAGAAGCAGCCAAGTATCTGTTAAAAGCAACTAATCAAGGAAAACGTGGGAACATAGGAGACCAAGTTCAAATACTCAGACTTGACCCCAAGCCTCCTGTATCCACAAGGAGAGCCTGGACCAGCTGTATCCTGACTCTCCTGACAGGGTCATTTTCTCTCTTTTGCTATATTCCACCCTCCAAGTCTTTCCCAGGTCACTCTGGGTGTTTTATAATTTGGGAAAGAATAAGGACCTAGTTTGATTTTGGGACTCCGATTTTAAGGTGCACTGGAAACTTTAGAAGGCAAAGGGAGAGCTCGTGTCTTGGTGTCTGGCTCAGATGAAGATACCTAAAGCTGAATGAGAGGCATGCCCCCGTGTGGGGCTGGGCACATGTAACCCGGGGAGGTGCAGATGTAGCGAGTCATGGCAAGCCCCTTGCTGAGTGGGCAGGTGTATCCACAGTGCTTTCACAAATCTGTGGCACTGAGTCCCAGCTACTAGAGCTGGATGAAGATGGGTTTAGAGGGAACTCAGGTCTATGAAATAAAAATAAAAGCAGTGCAGTATAGAACAGGCATATCACAGCGACTTTGCACAAAAAATAACCCAAACACTGGAATCATCTTTCTGGAAAACAGTTTGTTCTTCCACAGCACTAGCTGGTTTGCATGAAGGTTGGACTAGCAAGATAGCTAAGCAAGTGACTTGCAGTGACTAATTTAGCTACAAAACACCTCTGTGTCCTTCTGTCTGCTAAACCTTCTTCAAGCAAAGAGGATCATCTATGGTCACTGACGTGAAATTAGTATGTGTGTGCTCATAGCATCACACAGTGGTTTGAGTTGGAAGGGACCCTAAGGTTCATCCAGTTCCAAGCCCCTCACCATGGACACGGACACCTTTCACTAGACCAGGTTGTTCCAAGCCCCATCCAACCTGGCCTTGAACACTTCCAGGGACGGGGCATCCACAATTTCTCCAGGCATCCACAACTTCTCTGTAGTTCAGAGTTCAGTAGTGGAATTAGTAGTGGAAAGTCAGCTTTTGCAGAACAGTTCTGCACTGGTCACTAGGTGAACCTGGGTGAGCCAGTGCTTTTAGTCACACCCTGAAGAAGTGCACGACCAATATTTCCCATGAGAAATGGGATCTCATCTAGTAAGTGCATCCAACGTAATACACTGCAATGTACTTGGGGTATGCAGCCAAGTTTCCTTGCAGGAATGTTTGATTAAAACACAACAAGGGAATAAACATGACCAAAGTAAATCCCTTAAACAGTCAGGGTTCATTCCTTTCTATTTTTTGTACCAGGATCTCTATGGCACAGCAAGAAACTGAGTGCAGAGCCCTTAACAAAGGATTACCTGTCTGCTTCACCTTCCTCCTCCCACATCTCTCAGGTGCCTTTTGTCCTCAAAAGGACTTGACATACAAAGACAACTGAGGTACTGAGGCACATACCTACATTGCCACTGACAGATCCCCAGGTAAACAAAAGCAAATGTCCCAGGGAAACTGCACAGGCTGCAGTCAGACAGCAACACCCACCCAGCTGGGTGCAACACATAAGCTTCCCTGGCTCCTTTCTGGCAAGACCCCTGCACTCGCCCAGCTCTCCCAGCAAGTCTCCCCTGAGCCAGTCCCTTCCTCTTTCCTCCTGTCACCATTCATCCAGCTGCACCACAGCACTGCCCTGGTGTTACAACCCATCCCTTAGATGGGGTAACTGAGGTTCTTGTGAATAGACCCTTTAGGGCAGATTAGAGTGAAACAACACTAAATGTGTGTATATGTAAATATATATATATTTATACATATATATATAGAGGTTTATTTTAGAACAATTTGGTTGCAACAGAAAGAAGGTATGTAGCTTTTTTGGTTATTATCTTTAGAAATATAACAATATGAAAGTATAAAGATATCACTTAAGAAAATACATAAGGAAAAGAAAGAAAGAGAAAGAAAAGAGTAGATAGCAGAGGGAAAAGACATCACCACTTGTGGATCCAGAGACAAGATTTGATTGCTGCCATTTGGATGTCCATTGCTCAAAGTGATGGTCACAGTCTTGATCTGTCAGGGGTGAGGGAAGCCCATAAAACAAAAAGTTCAATGGGTTAATATACATTAAGGTCCAGGTGGAAATGTCTATATACCTCCCCTAGACAGGGAGAGTTTTACACTGTCTGGTGAAACACTGTGGATCATATGCAGTTCTCTAGACTAGTCCTCTAGAAATGAGTTTGTGGGCATTTGGTGGGTCTTTGATAGTTTATGACCTATTTTAAGACATGACCACTGTTTCTCACACCAGTATAGATGAGCCAGTTATGCCTTATCAGAAGGGATTAATACCTTCAGGCCTATGTGTGAATATCCAAATACCTCCTCCAATACCTCCTCACCAGAAGTGAGGACATTGGCATGACAAAAAGCATTATCCCGCCTTGCAGGATCTGCTTCTTATTGCCCTTTTCTCTCATCTGTCTCAAAATCCAGACTGTTGCTGAACAAAGGTTGGTTTGTGTGGTCATCCTCTGGTGGTGGGTTGACACCCACCATATGCACACCCCTCTGCATCTGGATTGATCAGAGGTTTCCCCCATCCACACCCTAAAACTCTCCTCCTCTGCTTTGGTTGGGGGATGCAAACCTGGCCTCTGCAAAGCACCTGCTGCTTTTGCAAATGGTCAATTATGTGAGTTAATATTCTAGTCTCTCACACCTGAGTATGGATCCTGGATTCCACTGCTGCCAGGGGACAGGTCAGTCACAGGGCAGGGGCTCTTCTCCACGCAGGGCTGCTCCTGCCCTCCATACGGGACAAACCATATGGGCTGCACAGTGACAGAAAAACCCCAAGGCAGAGCATCATGCAGCCTTTTCTGCCTCCCCTTGCAGTTCATCTACCTGTGCTCCTCCAGGGGCCCTCCTCCAGACATCCTCATGTCATGAGGTAGAAAAGTGCTTGTTCTTCTCTAGCACTGGTACTTTTTGGTGTCAAAACACCACAATAACAAACTGCAAAGCTGACAGGGGCTCTGCCAAAACCAGGAGAGTGGTATGAGGGCGTGGGCCATGACAGGATGGAAGAACACATAGGGGAGATTAAAGTAGAAATCCTAGTGTCATGGTGCCGTGCTGATGACAACACTTGTGCTTGGCTGCCTGTGCCATGAGAAGGGGGATGCTGCTTTCACTGGCTGGCTGCTTCAGCATGAGGAGAGGCAGGGGACAGGGTGGAGAGCAGCTGTGCATCATCCCCAGGGCTGGGGGCATCCTGGCCTGCTGAGGGTGTGGGACAGATAAAACAGAAGAGCTCCAGGAGCTGATCCCAGCCAGGATGCCAGCTTTGAAGTTGTAGAGCAGAAGCTGGAGGAGAAGATTTTCAAGGGCAGGGTGACATTCATGCAGGTGGTAGTGCATTCACGCAGAGGGAAGATTTAAAAGATTCAAAGTGGCACAGGAGATGGTATGGGGAAATGCCACTGTAGCCCAGGAAAGCTTTATCCCTCAGTGTGTCCCCATAGCCAGCAGGGAGATCCGAGTGCAAGTGCAAGAAACATATGCACCAGCTTTGAAAACCATCAGCTGAGCTTAGCCTTGCAGGTCGCTGGGGTGGAGCGGCCCTTGAAGGAAATCACCCACAGGGAATTCGCCAGAAAGGTGGACAACCCTAGTCAATACCCTGGAGCTGGGAGAGCTGCAACCCCTGGGCCACGCCAGCTTCCCCACTAGATTCCCCCTTCCTTTTTGCCTTCCTCTCAAGGAAAGGGCTTGCTGAGCTAGGGCATGGACATGCTCCTCTCCTGAACCCACAGTCATACCCTGCAGGAACAGCCCAGTGCCCAACTCCCCAGCTTGATGCATATGGCTGCCTCTGTAAAGCAGGAAGCAGGGAACAGCATGGAAACTCACTCTGGCAAGATATTGATTTTATAATAATAAGCTCCTTTATCTCACTTAGTCCCAGGACTAGCTCTTAAGAGCATTAGTAAAGGAATAATCCATGTCATCTACTCAGCATTTTGAGCACAAGCATGGTTATTGTCTCCCAGGGGTTTTGCTGAGCCTGTTCATTCCCTGGCACGCGTGACAAGACTTACTGCTGCTGACCCCTGAAGGCCATGCTTGCGGCATGTGCTCAGTCCCCAGCTACTTAACATCAGGACACATCGAGCAGCAGGGAGGGAGTCTGCCTTTGGCTCTTCCCACTGTCCTCCAGCCATCAGGAACAGAGGAACCAGCTCGTAAGCCCTGGCGGGAAGAAGGTGCACAGGTGCCAGGCTCAGGGTCAGCAGAGAGGCCACTTCAGGGTCAGTCCTATCAGACTGGATGGGTGTATTCCCAAAGCCCATGGGGCATCCAGCTGCTGAGAGACAGCTGGGTTTGCACCCAGGGCACGCCCCAAGGCCAGCTCCTGTGCTGTCAAGTTACACTGTCACACAGCCCAGCCTGCCTCACTTTACCTTCATTGCATGGACAAACAGCAAAATCACTGTGCCAGAAGGGTAAAAGGAAAAAAAAAAAGAAAAAAGAAAAAAGAAAAAGAAAAAAGAAAAAACCCCAACAAACCAGCAATATTCACTGGGCTGGGGGAGAAACACACCTCCCTGGTCTGCTCTCCAAAGGGAGCCAAGAAAAGCTCACTATTTAAGAAGGATTAACCAGAAAAGTGAAGAAATTAAAGTATTTTCTGAGCAAGATCATTATGAGTTGTGAGAGGTTGAAACAGGTTTTCCTGAGAAATCAAGTAAATTCTTTGGAGAGAAGCCCAGAGGTACCAGCACAGCCAAAAAAAAGGACTGTCTGAGAGATAGATGAACGGAGTAGGATTAAGGCATTCCCATATCCAAAGTCCCACAGAGGGGACAAGAAACCTCTCTGCAAGTGCAAGGAGGCCCATAAACCCCAGGTGACAGCAAGAGCAGGTCCCAGTGCTGAGGAGGAATGGCAAGCAAGGTCCAACCACTGTGCCACAGCTCCCCTCCTCAATGCAGACCAACTGGGCATGAGGACACTATTTGTGCCAATGCTATTAATGAATAATAGCCTTTAACCCTTATACCTAAAACATGTCCCAGGTTGCCCCAGGACAGGCAAGGATGCAGCACAGGAGGGGCAAAGGAGACCCCCAGGGTTAGGGGAGCTCCAGGGGATGCAAGGAGGGGAGAAGACAGCCACAGAAGGGAATGCCCTAAAAGTCGCCCCTCTGGTCACACAGCTGATTGCCAGGGAAAGCCTTGGCACAAAGGCATTGTCTGCTCCAAAATAGCATGGTCTCAAGTGCTCAGGCAACATGGGGCACCTTTTCTCTTCATGGGTGCACACATGGGACCAGGCAAATAGGGGAAGCTAAGAGCAACCTCCATTCCAGGCCAGTCCTTCCAGCTGTAAAACCCCATAAAACATCAGAGCCTGAAGAGACAAGCAGAGACATGCCAAGCAGAGGGGACTCCAAGGAAAAGGAGAAACAGACTTCTCTGCAGTTCCCACAGCAGCAAAGCTGGTGGAATTGCTGGTATGAAACCCTTTGGATTCCCATGGCTTACATCCCCCTCCACTGCTGCTGACAGAAAATCAGCCCTAGGCTCTTGCAGGAGGGAAGAGATGAGCACTGGACGGTCTGCAGCTCAAGAGACTCAGCAGTGAGCTCGAGCATGGATTTTGGCAGGTAGAAGAAGAGGGTTCCCAGTGTGCAGCTCCAGCATCTGGAAAGATGATAACAGCCTGCAGTCCCTGCAGGTGAGAGCTGTAAAGGATGGATCCCAAGGGTTTGCCGTTTCTCCCTCCCTTCCCACACCTGGTTTCTTTCTCTGTGGGGCTCTGGAGTCGCTCAGCCAAGCAGCCAGAGCAGGGCTGGCAGTGCTAGGAGCAGGGACACAGGGCTTGTGCCGGCGCAGAGAGGCAAGCCCCGGGGGAAGAGCAGCTGCTAGCTTTGCCTTTGCTGCTCAAGGCTTAATGCCCTAAGAGCCCAGCTGACTCCTGCTCAGGCGCAAAGGGAAGCCGCGGGCACTCGCACGGCCAGGCACCCGATGGTGCTGTGTTTCCGCAAACCATGACGGGACAAGAGTTCGCGAAATGCATCGCGCTTTGCCTGCTGCCCTGGAGCTGCCTGAGCTTTGCCTGGAGTGATGCTGCAGTGCCCGGGACTGCCTCGCCCGGTGCAGGACACGTCAGAAAGGGGCTGCCCAGAGACGCTGCCAACGGGACCGACGTGCACAGCAACATCTCAGGTACTTACGGGAGCGATCCCCCGCCTCTCCCCCTGCGGGGCTGCTCGGGGCCCCACCGTGCAGGCTCCCACGGTGAAGGGCGCAGGGACGTGGCGGTGAAGGCTCGACGGTGCTTCTCCCGTCGGGCGCAGAGCCGCTCCCAGGGCATCTGCAGGGGCCGCAAGGCTTTGTGTGGTCCTTACGGCCACAGCATCTTCTGCGATCTGGGAGAGGTGTGTCGTGTCAGAAGCAAAGTCACTAAGCACAGGAAGCAAATTCAATGCTTGACTGTCTTTGAGAGTAAAGAACTCCTCCATGTTAACCTCTATGCATACCAGCTCCCTGCCCAGGGTGCGGGTGCACTGAACACATCCCTCTCCCTAGAGGCTGAGCTGGGACACTTGAGAAGAAATGGAGATTTTTTTTAAAAAAGCACAAATAATCGCCAAATGCTGAGGGTAATTTTTTTTTTTTTAATCCACTTCCCAGAGCAAAGCATGTGCCATTCTGCAGCAGGTGGTACACGACATTGGGGCTGCTGTGGGGTGACTGCCTGCCCCGAGCCATGCCACACTATTGACCTTCCCAAATCTTTATGAATTCTATGTTGTTTCCAAAATGCCTGTTGGAAACAGTCCCTGGACCACCTTACCTCCATGCAACAGTGACTGGTGCAAAAGGCGGTAGCAACCAGCACTGGACAATTGAACCATAAAACAGAACAGGCATTCAGCAGCCTCCCTGGCACTGCTGAATTTATTCATATAGACATCTGCACTACCTGTAAACAGCATTACTAAACCTGGAGAAAGTCTGATCTTACTCAACCTGATTTGTTTCTTTTCATTCCAACCGGAGGAGAAGCCTACATTATCTCAGCAAAAGCAGAGGCAAACCAGACCTCTGTCTCACAATAGCTTTACTGTTGCGCTCAGAATTCCCCACAAGTTTCCCCTAAGCTAGATAAAGCACATTTTTGCCTGCAAGTTTTAAGCTTGGTTGAACTAGAGTTGATCAGAGCATTTTCCTTTAATTTAGGATTTTGATACCCATGATACCTGTTACAAAAAAATCTATTCATCCACATTTTCTTGGCCTCATGGTAGTTTTTTTGCAAGCACACAGTCAGACTGGCATTCTTTTTGGAGCCTGCCTCAATTCTGGCTCTCCTCAGGTATTAGTGCAATGCAGAAAGGATAATCTAAGCAGAATAACTAAGTAGCTCTGAATAGATGTTTGTTGCAAGCTAGAAAAAAATTAGATTGGGACAAAAAAAATCATCTCTCCCTAGCACAGAGTAGTATTTTTATTGCTTTCAGTTCCAGCCAACAATATTCTCCCAGAATAGTTTTTTATTAAAAAATGTCTGTCATCTTCCTTGCACTCCTAAAAATTACTCTCTGCACACTGTACCTTTTGAGTCTCACTTCCAGTTGCTCACACTGGACAGTTTTTAATTGGAAGACTTATTTTCCAGATAATGCTGCTAGACTTCCCTATGTGTTCCTTTTAGGACTATGCAAAAAAAAAAAAAAAAATGCAAGCATCACTAGGGGGGCCTTTGTCACCACCTGCACTGAACATTTCCCCTTCTCCCCCAGTGCCATGCACAGCTCTCCCCCCGCCACGCTATGGATACTACTATGTGGACAGAGGCTCGGGCGTCTCCTTGGGCTCAGTCCTGGTGTACTGGTGCCAGGAGGGATACCAGCTGGTGGGCAGCGAGAGGCTCGCCTGCCTCCACCGGGAGAGCACTTCGTCCTGGAGCCACCCTCCACCCCACTGCAAGGGTAAGGAGCCCACTGGCATGACCCAGCCCCTGTGCCCACTTACAGGGTCTCAGTGGGGTGCGGGTGCATCACCACCCACTTGTTACTTTGGAACGGGAGTTGCAGATCTGACCCTCACATGGGAACTCCCTCACTCTGACCAAGCCAGAGAGAGCAGGAGGAGGAGATGGGGTGCCCCAGCTATCCCAAAAGGGGACAGTGAAGGTCCAGCTTGACCCAGTCAGTTGTGGTCAGCACAGGTAAAATGCCATCCTTCAGCAAGGTCACTGCACTGCATTTCATGAGCTGCATAAGACCAAGTCACCGGGGTGTGTCAAAACCTGGTACTGGCTGACATTCGACTCCAGGGGCTAGGCACAGGGACTCCAGGGCACAGCCAAAAGCTTTCACAACAGGAGGAAAACTGAACATAGTAGTACCCAAGCACAGACTGTTTATGAACATACACGCAGAGCATGTGCCAGTTGCAAATGGCCCTTACATTTTCCGTGGTACAAGCTCATCAAAGGAACGGTGCTCATTATAACGTCAAAGCTTTAAAAGCTTTTTCTCACACACTGGGTATTGTGTGCATACATAAAATAATTTCAGGAATGTTGCCCTCAAGAAAGTTATACATTTTTGCAGTGGGAAGCAAAACCACAGAAGCTGTAAATGCTATACAGCCTACATGTGAATGAGAATCAAAGACCTGAGGTCTTTTCAGAAACAGTTTACAGGCAAACCTGTGCTGCAATAGCCAGCCAAAAAAAGTTTGAAATGGAAAAGGTCTGCTGCATTCACTTTTGCTGCTTTTCTTTCACTCACACAAGATAAGCAAATCCATTTCAAAAAGGTATCATCTCCCATAGATCAAATTAGGAACCAAAGTGCTTCAACCATAGGATACCTCTGCAGGTGCTTCAGCTCAGCACCACCCCAGGTAGCTTGTTCTTCAAACATGAAAACAGAAATAAAGCAATTGACCTCAATCCAGAGCTCTAAAACACAGTCAGAGTGTCTTTGGTGCATAAAAGTAAACCCAGCTAAATAAGAGCAATGGACTTTGTTGCAGTAGGTTACAGAGATTCCTCTCGTAAAATGTTCATAAAACTCAATAGCAAATCTTATCTCCTCAGCCCTAAATGGAAGTTGTAGTTTGCACACTGCTTAATGCAGAAACAACTTGGAGGAACAACAACAAAAAAACAATGAAAACCAAAAAAACCTCCACACTCCTCCAAAATTTAAATCACCCCTTGGGTTCTCCAAAAAAAAAAAAAAAAAAAAAGAGGTTTTAATACAGTTTTGAGGAAAAAAATTCCCCATCTACATACTCTGTTTAAAATAAAATCTCTGTAATTTCAGAAATTTCAGTTTAGTTATGTTGCAAGTGACTTAAAGTTGGGTTTTGGAATCTGTATTTTATTACTTTGAAAACCTAAACATATCATTTTTTGCAATATTAGCAAATTCTTTGACATTATTTTGTCCTCAGAATGGGAGCCACTTCCCTAACTTTAGACAATTACAATGTAAACATTATTTAGGCTCCCTTTAGGGTTTGACTCATGATGTAATTAATCTGCTCTTTCTGGAGATTGCCCTTGTGGCAGGTAGGGATCACATGCTTGGATGGACTGTACACCCATCCAAGAAATTCTGGGGGAAGTGGCTATTTCCATGATGAGGGTGGTAAAACACTGGAACAGGTTGCCCAGAGGGGTGAGAGATGCCCCACTCCAGGAAATATTCAAGGTCAGGTTGGATGGGGCTCTTCTAATGACAGGTGTCCTTGCAGGGGAGTTGGACTAGATGACCTTTAGAGGTTCTTTCCAACTCAAACCATTCTATCACTATATGATTAAGTCCATCAACGTTTCCTTTTTTTTTTTAATTTCACAAGCCCATTTTCCTTTCACATACTCATGATTCCTCACTCCTTGTCAACATATTTTTGCTTTTTAGCTTTTTTCCCTTTTAATTTTTTTTTACATTTTCTTTTTTTCTATTTAACTTTTTATCCTTTTAAACTTTTTTCCCCTTTTTTCCTCCCTCTTGATTTTTTTTCCCTGTTTAACTTTCTTACCTTTTCTTTCCTATTACTCCTTTTTACCTTTTGTCCTTCTTATTTTTTTCCCTTTTGCACTTTTATCCTTTTTAGCTTCCCCCCCCTCCCCCCAAATGAATATTTAAGCAAAAAACGCATGTCCCAGGCTAGGAAAACAAAAAAACAAACAAAAAAAAACCAAACCAACGAAAAACCCCAAACAAACCAACAAACCGCACAAGTTACCGTTTCCCTTATCTGTATTTGGGGCTTAATTCCTACTACTGCTTAATGCAAGCCACATCAGACACCTTATCTTTTCAGCCACGTGTGGTTATTTTATATTAATTTTTTGAGTGAGACAAGAAGTTTTAAGATTTTTTCTTTCCCCATTAACCTCGTGGCTGATTGAGCCGGCGTGGGCGCACCATTACCTTTCACGCTGGTTATTGACACTCACGCCGTGGAGCATCGCTTCGGGGCTACCCGCAGCGGGGCGGCGGCCGGGGGGCACGGGCGGGGACACGGGGGGCACGCAGTGGGGGCACAGGGGGCACGCAGGGGGTCCCGTGTGCCCCTCCGACGCCGCCCTGCCCCGCAGCCGCCCCGCAGCCGTCGGGCAGCGCCGCCCGCGCCGCCGTGGCCGCCGCGCTGCTCAGCGGAGCCGTGATCCTGGCACTGTCCGTCTCGTTCGCCGTCTGCTGCTGGCGGGACAGGGCGAGGAAGAGCCGCGGGGGGTGAGTATGGAGTGGGGGGAGTGGGAGGCGGTGAGGTGGTTTTTGGAGGGGAGCGGAAGGAGAGGCTCCGCTGCCACCTGCTGAGACACGCGGGATGCGCCCACCCGGGACACTCCTGTTGGGAGTTCCCTTTCACAGCCCTCCTGCTCGCACGTCTGAAACCATCAGGCACAAAAACGTAAAAAGTTAAAAGGCTGCTCCGAAGCCAAAGTGTGTTTGACTTTGGAAGGAGGTTGCGGCAGCGGGGATTCTGCTGGCAGTGACAGAGAGGGCTCCTGTTACACGCCTGAGGAAGGGCACGCCATCCAGAGGGATCCGGACAAGCTCAAGAAGTGGGACCGTGGAATGCCATGAGGTTTAACAAGACCAAGTGCAAGGTGCTGCACCTGGGTTGGGGAAACTCCCAGGATCAGCACAGGCTGGGGAGTGACGGGATCAAGAGCAGCCCTGCAGAGAAGGACTTGGGGATGCTGGTAAACAAGAGGCTGGATATGACCCATCACTGTGTGCTCACAGCCCAGACAGCCAAACATGTCCTGGGCTGCATCAGCAGCAGTGTGGGCAGCAGGTCAAGGGAGGTGGCTTTGCCCCTCTACTCTGCTCTTGTGAGACCCCCACCTACAGTGCGGCATCCAGCTCAGGGGTCCCTAATGTAAGAAAGACATGGATTTGTTGAAATAAGGCCCAGAGAAGAGCCACAAATATGAGCAGAGGACTGGAGCACCTCTCCTATGAGGAAAGGCTGTGAGAGTTGGCATTCAGGCTGAAGAAAAGAAGGCTCCAGGAAGATCTTGTACCAGCCTTCCAGTACTTGAAGGGGGCCTCTAAGAAAGATGAGCACAAGTTTTTTAACAGGGCCTGTTGGGACAGGACAAGGAACAATTGTTTTAAAGTGAAAGGGGATTAATTTAGATTGAATATAAGGAAGATATTTTTTTATAATGAGGGCGATAAAACACCAGAACAGGTTGCCCAGAGAAGCTGTAGATGCCCCACCCCTGAAAACATCCAAGGTCATTGGATGGGGCTCTGCGCAACCTGGCCTGGTGGAAGGTATCCCTGCTCTTTGCAGTGGGGATGGACAACCTTTAAAGGTCCCTTCCAACCCAACTGTTAGCCTGGTGATTTACAAAAAGCTCCCCATTATTAGAGGAGGAAGGGAACAGACAATACATGGAGGATGGTTGGTAGGAATATCCCTTTTCTGAGGCTACGTTCAGTGTAATTGCCTGCACATAGCCCGGTGTGGGAAAAGAAGGAGCATTCTCTTCTGGTAAGGACTGGGAGAGAAGACATGGTGGGGAGCAGGACTGGGCAAGCAGAGGCATCAGGACCACACAGAGCATTATCTCTGCAGCAGGAAAACTGCTCTGTTTTCCTGGCCTACAGTCCCATAGCACCTCTTTGGTATCCTGGGCAAGGGATTGCAGCAACAGGAACTATGCAGGAACCTACTACCTAGGAATGCAGCTTTAACCAAGAGCCAAACTCCTTATTGTCACAAGGAGACAAGGAGCAAAAAAAACCCACAAGTAAGAGGGAGTATCTCAGTCTCTCAGCAGGCACTTGCCATACCTCTCCCCACTGACCTGCTCTTCCCTGAGCTGGCTGGTGCTTTGTCAGCACCCATTTTCTGTAGGGCTGAAACAACTTCAGTGCCTTCCCCCAAGGAGTAGAGAAAAGGGGTCAAAACCACTGGGTGACAGCTTTGCTTTAGGATAAAAACATGCCAGATCTTTATGGAGTGTGAGTTAAATTAAAATACCAGCCCGATAAGGTGCAAAGAAAGCATTTGCATGGGCATGTCTCACCACCTTGCAGGCAGCAGCATAGGAAGACAGTCAGAGGACGGAAACATGACCCCTCCACCCCTGAGAGGGGCAGGAACGCTTTTGGAAGACTGAAACACTACCACCGGCGTGATTACCACCTCTCTGCCCTCTCCAGCTCCGTGTTCCCAGGGGCATTTGCAGGCTGCAATAACCTGGCTTTCCAAAGGTACCGCTAAGCACCTCCCTCATTTCCTTGCTGTCACTGTCCCCCCAGCTCTTCACACAGGGGCAAGAGCTGCTCCCAGACTACCTGTAGACAGGAGCAGCCAGCTGTGAAAGCTCACATTGCTTGGGCAGTCAATCCCCTGCTTTCCCCTATGCTCCCCACGTAGCACCTAACAGCAATGAAACTCTTGCACCTGCTCTTTTGCAAGGGGCAGATGTGGGAGAGGACCAGGGCTGCCCTTTGCCCTGCCTCAGCATCACCTGGGTGGGCTACAGGCTCCCACCAGTACTATAGCCCCCTCTTCCCCCTCTCCATCTTGCCTTTACCAGTAGCCCTGAAAACCAGCCAAAGCTGCCCCTGGAAAGCCCCTGGCGCCCCGACGTGCAGGCTCTGCCCCAGCTGATGTTACAGCCCAGCCAGCTGCCCCGCAACATCCTGCTGCCCACCATGGCCTGCTGTGCCGACATCCCTAGGGACCTGCTCCCCCTCTACTACAGAAGCTACGAGGAACATGAAGTCTTCAGCAAGATTGGGAAGCCGGTTTGAAAATTTAAACTGCCGTTCAACTTTTCTTCCTTTTCTTTTTTTAACCCTATCAATTCCTTGAGCTCAGGAAAGAATTTCGTGAGAGCCAATTACTGCACCCAGGTTTTCAAATGGAGAAAATCTGACTCATGTTGAAAGACTTTTTTATATATATATGTAATCCTTTTATTTCCCTTCCCTGTCCAGCAGTTCACATTTCAAACAGGAGGTTCTGGGTTATAAGCTTCTTAATTGATCATTTTGGCAAGATGCATAAAGCCAAGTCAGAGCAGCTCCAGCTTAACCTATAGACTGAATATATGCAGACTTTCAGGTTTCGAACATGAGCCTGATTTTCTGTTTAGAACTCTTTTAAAGGCTGAAAGTGAAGACAGCCAGTTATCAGAAGCAAAGAACAACTGGAAGCATTTACAATTCATCACACTTAAATATAGGCTGAGATTTTAAGGATTTTTTTGTTGGTGTTCAGAACTCACCATACCCTTGCATTTCTATACAGACAATCTTAGACTTGGAAGATGCAGTGACAAGTGTGCAAAGATAGCCAGCCAAGGGGCAAGAGTGAATTTATCTCTAATACAAAGAACCTAGCACACTGGAATAAAAAACAAGCAAAAAAAAACCAAACAAAAAATCTAAAAAAGCCCACCCCCAACAATTCAAAAACTAACCTATGTGCCATCAGTTACATTCAGAAAGCAACGACCCAGAATTTCCTGGGTGCAAGTATGGGGCAGGTTCCAGGCAGCACCTGCAGAGCTTGGCCAGGCAGCTTCAGGACACTTCGGCCCCCGTTCGCACTCCAGAACAGACTTGTGCCTCCGTAGCGTGCCCAAGGCACACGGGGCTTGTCGAGAATTGTGGCCTCGTGTGCACAGAGATGCTGTTTGTGTCTCGGGAGGCACTACGGTGTTAGTCAGAGGAGGTGGTGGCAGCCCCAAGAACTGCTGCATGCGTGGGGCCGGGAATAAGAACGAGCACCCGCAGCATGTCCTGCCATCCAGTGCTCAGGGACTCAAACTGCAGTACTCAAAACAATCCTGCTACAAAGGCTAGGAGTTCTAGTCTGCTGACTTCGTTTCTGGCATTTGCATCACACTTCAAGGAAAGAAGCCTTAAGAAGATGCAAGGTAGCACTTCCTTAAGACAAGACAAAAGCGGATGTTGGAATCACTGCCCCTTCTCCCTGAAAAGAGAGTTAGGGACAATTTTTTCTAATAGCAATAAAGGAATCTATCCCCATATCATCTCCTTTGTCATCTTTTCACATGACTAAGCTATGGAAAGTCTGTTTTGGGGCTGGCTTCGATGGGGCAGGAAGCAGGTGGTAAAGCTTTAACAGATCACTTGAAAAAGATTATTATCCTCACAGTGGCCATTTACCAGGCATTGCACCACGAGAAGGAAAGGGTCTTTCCTTGTCCTAAGGCAACTGAAGCCTTAGAGAGGACAGGGAACAGATCTGCTCGGTGCTTCCCCTAACCTTACTCTTATCTCCTCCCTTTTTCCAGCAAAGCCTAACACAGTGAGGGGAATAATCCTTTCTCAAGGTAAGCTGTTCTTCAGTCCTCCCCAGATGCTCATGAGACTGCCCAAACTCCCTGTGGAAAAGCTACTCTGCATGCAGACATGCCAGCTGTGAATTTGGACACGGTGCTATAGGTGTTTTGGGCTCTCACAAGTACATTGGTGCCATACCCATGGAATACACTTCCAGTTCTGTTTCACCAAAGTAAGTTCCTCGGTCAGGAATTCAGCCCAGGAAACAGTGCTCCCCCCAATTTCTTGTTCCTGTAGGAAAGAGTTGTCTTTTTAAAAGACAAAATCAGGAAAAAAACAGAAGGGAAATTGAAGAGCATGGGAATGAGACTTTTCCAAATCTCCATTTCCTCATCTGTTTCTATCCCTTGTCATGTTTTATAGAATAGAAAAAAACTCATTAAAATTTTGTGTCCCTCCAAAGAGATTTTTGTTCATAAATGCATTTGGGACTCATTTTGGTGTTCCTTGGATCTGAGTGAGGTTTTAAAACCGAAATTGAGTTTTTTTTTTTTTGCTACATAAGATTTGACATTGACACCTGCTTTTACTAAAATCTGAAATGATGCACATTTAGATATAAAAATCTCTTGCCAAATGTGTCCAGAAAGGTGCTGATTTTGAGGGGTAATGTTATAAAAAGTTAGCATTTTCAATAAAAAACTGACAGTTTTTCATACAGCGAAAGCTGTCAACTTGAAACAAGCATTTTATACAATTGGCATTTAAAAAATTATTGACAAAATTGAAGTTTAATTGGAGTAACATTTTTCTGACGTGTGTGTGTGTGTGTGCAAAGCTCAGCTTCTTAACAGAAATATTTGATCCCAAAACATTGTCAGACTTAGCAAAGTTCCTCCACTGAGAAAAAACACAGCCAGGTCTTTCTCTAAAGTCATTTCAAATAGCAGGAGAACCAACAGAAGAAAGATGGGTTAAGGTCAGCAATTCCAGCTCTGCTGTAAGTCTCCCTATCAATCTCTTAGTCTTTGTTGTGCTGGTCCAAGGAGCTAAGGTAAAGAGTTGAGTTAAAATGTGAAGAGCCACACTCAGCTTCAACTTAGGAAGGCACCATCAGTAAGATAACAAGAAGCACCATTTGCATTTAATTACCAAATGAGGAAGGGGAAGGAAGGCAACTATGCAGAAGCTTTAAGTAATTTGTAAATCAGAAGAAGCAAACCTGGTAAGACTATAATTCCATGCATTCTTGCCATGTTAGTCAGCGGTTCCTGTTGGATCCACCACCCACCCAGCCTTTCTTCCTCAGGTGAGGTGCTGCCCTCTCCACCAGACCACAAGAGAAACTCCAGCTTTCTCCATGCTAAGGAAGGAGGTTTACAGCTGTTTAAGATCCTGGCTTCCCTACCAGAAGCTGAAGCTCCAAGAGGTTGAGCTGTAATGTTTTATGCAACATAGAATCATAGAATGGTTTGGGTCAGAAAGGACCTTCAAGAACATTTAGCTCCAGCGCCCCTGCAATGGGTAGGGACACCTTTCACTAATTCACATTGCGTAAAGCCCGAGCCAACCTGGCCTTGAACACTTCCACAGCTTCTCTGGGCCATCTGTTCCACTGCCTCACTATCCTTAGAGTAAAGGATTTCTTCCTAGTATCTGATCTAACACCACCCTCTTTCCATTTTACACCATTCCCTCTTTGCCCTATCACTAGATCAAATGCAATATGCAATTATGCACTACACATCATTTTTTTAAAAAAAAATTGAAATTATATCCATGCCATATCCAACAGAAAAGTGGACCCTGGAACTGAAGGAAACCATCTGAAGAGGGATGGAGATAACCAACCACAAAGCCAGCTCATTGACAATTCTGTCCCAGGCCAGCCTCACAAGCAGTCACTTTCTGCTGGGTGTCTGAACAATGAGAGAAAGACCACTCAGTTTCCTTTTTTAAACAGGATTTTAAGCTTCAGACTCCACACTGTAAACCTCACCCTGCCTAGCTAGGAAAAACTAAGTTTTGGTCACAACTTCAAATTCTTCAGTGAAAGTACTAGCCCCCTGTGACTTGACACTGGCATAAGAGGTCTCAGACTGACTCTGAAGATCGGGGCAAGGTTAATGTTGGGACCTATAAGATCCGAATGCTAAAGCCACAGAACTCCCAAAAGATATCCATTGTGAACTTGAAACAATGACCACCTTCTGCCAGTACAAGCCTTCTAGACTAAAGTTTGAAATGCCAGTAGGAAGAAGAGAGAGCTGAGCAAGTACCACCCTCTCTCCAAGCGTCTCTGAAATGGAGACGTGTTTGCCAAATTTTTAAGACTGAGGACTGTGGAAAAAAAATAGCAATTTAGCAGGATTTCACAGAAGACAGCAACAGTAACTATGTGATGTCTAAATCCCACCAAAAGACTCATCTGTGTTGCAGCAGATGCAACCTCCTCACCACCACACGTCACACAGACCAGTCTCCCATAGGTTTTAGATTAAAAAGGACTTTTCTATACTGTTTTCCTCCACAATGACACCACCTCTGTTCAAATTACTTCTAGACCTAAGTCACTGCATCGGACTACCCTCAATCAGTGCTTTTCATCAGCAAAGCTAGTGACGAATTTGTAGCTGCCAGGATCACTTGCCTCACTTCAAACCTCCACAATGTAGCACTTCAGACTCCTGCATCCCCACAAGTCACTCTAGCTCCCCATGCTGGTATAGGAACAACTTAATTTGTCCATTTCCATGTCAAGAGCCTTCCCTTTGCCACATAAACATAACAGCATTATGTCTAGGGCAAAAGCAAAATCCAGAAAGGAGGGAAGATGAAAATTTCACCCATCTACAGTGCTCTCACAGGTAGATTGCAGCATACTCAGGTTACACCTTTTCTTACATTGTAACCCAAAGCCATGATGATGCTTCACCTTTTTCCTCTTTAGGTGCTTTGTTTACAGTGACAACCATTAACAGAAGAGGACTCAAGAGCTTCTTCCCACCAGTGGAACATGCCAAAGTAGGGAAAAAGAGATGCAGAGATTGGGCAACGAGGAAGTAGCACAAGCTCTTGTTGTTACTGTATCTGCATTCAGCTTGAGCAGATGACCATAGAACAGTAAAGTGGAAAGCACTTGCACAGCAAGCCATGCAGCCACATGCTGCTGGAGATGTAAAGCAACCACCACTCCTAATGCACAGATTCATGCCAAACAGCAGTTCACATTATGTGCTCTGGGGACACTGAACAGTCATGTCACTGGTGGCTGGACTGGAGGGGAGTTTGTTCCCCGCAAGAAGTTACAAGTACCTACGCACCCTTCAAGTAGAGCCAATGACAATTCCAATCCCCCAACCCTTCAGGCATTGTGCTTCCTCTCAGTTTCTTGACACACCTCAGTTCTGAGCAGTGACCTTTTATTCCAGCACTACAGCTTTCTCCAGAGGGAATCAGTCCCAGGCAATACAACACCTGCCATGCAGTGGATTTGTGTGTGCTGGAGACCAACTCCAAACTCAAGCTCCTTTGCAACGTAAGGCAACTTCTACATACCCTGAGGAGAGGGGTGAACAATAAGCACCCAGGTTTTACAAGCTTTTCAAGTGTATTTTTCTAAACTCCCTTGCAAGGGTGAAGACAAATTTATGCATGACCCTTTGCCCCCCCATCAGAAGGGAAAAAAAATAAAAGCCCAAAATCTCCACAGCAGCATGACCAGCTCTACCAAACTGTAAAAAACTCAAACAAAACCACACAGCCAAAACCACCAAAAAACGCCCCAACCAAACAAACCCACCTCCTCTTTTTCTGAAAATCCAGCACCTTCAAAGCTTATGATTAAACAAGCCTTTCAGGAAAAAAAAATACTTCTCGGACAAGAATGTCTACGATGGAGGAGAATAAGAAAGTTCAGAGTTCAGGAAACAGAATAAAAACTTCATGATTAAAAACTGTCATGTCATGGGATTTGGCAGTAGAGTTTTAAGTATGGTTAAAATAGTTCTGTCAAAACACTATTTACAATGGCATATACCTGCCAACACTCAATTTGCAAGTAGGAAATAGAAGTTATAAAAGGAAAAGGTATTTATGCAATGGCTCTTCACCTTACCTAGAAGGTGACATTTTATTCCTTGCTGTAATCTAAAAAAAATAATCATTCACTTGTTACATATTAAAAGGTAGAACAACAACAAAACCCCAAAACAAAACCCAAACTAAACAAACAAAAACAAAACCCAAAGGCAAGAACCCTTATTATTTATCTAGCACCGCTGTCTCTCAAATTACTACACCTGAATTGCAAATTCTTTGAAAATGCAACACAACTTCTTCTACCAACACATTTATGGCTAACAACTCCGTTTTTTCCCCTCAACATACACTCATATCCATTTTGGAGGAAGAGTCTGGCCCATCCTCCTCCTCCAACTTCGTCACCAGACACTATCTACCATATGTGTTGCTAGTCCTCAGTCAGCAGCCTGTTACTCAAACACTCTTCTTTGCTTTAATGCAAGAAAGAGCTGCAAGTGTCCTTACAATATATAAAACAGACCATGCTCTGAAATGATCACATGGTCAAAGCAGACACATAGATGATCTCTTTTCAATAAAGCATCCTGCACAGAATTTCTTGCCACAGGAAGAGAGTCAATCAACAAAAAACTCCACAACAAACCAAATTAAAACAACCTACTAAAAAACCCAACACACTACCTCAGGAGAAACTAGTTGAGCTAGCTGAACAGACTGAAATACCAGCTTGGGTCCCAACTGGTGGGATGCAGGAATCCACATTAGACAGTAAGCAAAGCTAAGCTAAAAGTGGCAGAAGCTGCAGCCAGCACACATCAATCTGAACACTGATATACTTTATTGTTATAACACTGATGTTACCCACCAAAAAATCTTTCATGGGAAAGCAACACCTTAAAGAAAAAAAATTGTTCTAGTTGAAAATCTTCTCCTGAGGGCTTGTTGCTAGGGCCAACCACACAAGCTGCTGTATGGTAGCAGGGAGTAAACACTCTCCTAAGCAGCTAAAGGATGTTTTCCAGTGGTAGCAGACCATTGGCACAGGTTTCCTGCATACCATCCTAAACTGCAACAAAGGGACTAATAAAGAACTGAAGAAGGCAGCAGCTTCAGGAATTGCTGTGGTATATAGAGAGCAGTTAGAGCTGTTTTGGGAGGCTTACTTGTTTTCAGTGTCAGAAAGGGCACCCTTCTAAAACAGAACGTTAAAGGTAGAAACATCTAGAATCTGGGGAAGGTGACAAAAAAACCCCACCCCAAACCAAAGACCATTTACATCTTCACCAGCACCTCCAGCAGACTGTTCCTGCTAGGCTGCATTCCCAGCACAGAGGCACCAGCAGGCACTGCCACAGGACAGGCCGTTCCCAGCCTGCTGTGCTTCTCCTTCCACCACCAGCAGTTACAGGGGGCACTGTACAGGGGATGGCTGGATGACAAAAACATCATTTGCTTTTTGGGGGAGCACTGGCATCGAAGGGTATGCACATTCCCCAAGTAACCAGGGCATGCAACTCAGCAACAATACCTGTACGGACCAGTACATACAATTCCATAACACTTGACAGTAAACACAACACTAAAATGGCAACTTAGGTGAGAGAAGAGCAAAAGCATGTAGTTGCCAGGTGATGTTTTGCAAAGCAGGGTACTTAGAATTACTTTATGCAGATTCAATACTCAGTTCTTCTGTCCAGTGATCAATTCAGAACTTGCTCCCACACTCTGAAAGACCAGTCTCCGCCCCATCCCCATTTAGGTGTTCACAGTTCATCAGCAGCAGAACTCCTTCCTTGCCCTGCCAGCAGCAAACATTTTCAGTAAACTACAAGCCTAAACTATATAGCTCATACCAGGTGAGAAATCCTTCTACACAGGCATCTCTCTCTAGGATTTCAGGCTCTCTGCCATCCTCATGAGCTACATCAATAACCACCCCAACCACAAGGTTGTTGGTTTTATACTTCCAGGCAGAGATATTTAAGAGTTTACCGGAGGCCTTCTGTACGTTAAGAACTCTTCATCCCCTGTTGTTCAGTGATATTTTACACCTTTAAGCAAAGATGCTGACTAAAACAGGGAGTTGTAACTCAAATTCTCTGCCACAACCTTCAGGCACATTATTGCATGCTATCTACCCCAAGTGCCATGGCATTTAATTCAGAAAATATAAACTGGTTTTTCATGCTTCAGATTTAAAAGATTTAATAACAGTTAGAGATGATAGCCTCTAGCTATTGCCATGAGTAAGGACAACAGAATCCCTTTAAAAAATTTGAAGTATGTATGCCTCTTCCACCCTTCAATACAAAAGTTACCACGCAAAGCAGTATTTCCAATGATAAAGTGGCTCTGGTTTAGATGAATAAGAAAAAAAACTCAAAAACCCCAAAACATGCAACAACATACAGTTTTACCAGATGCAATAATTAAAAATCCAATGTCAAAAGAACCGAAAAGCAAACATGAAGTCATCATCAAGTTTTCTGTTTTATTTAAGATTTTAGTTTTAATTCTGAAGAAAGAGGTACATTTCCTTGGTTTTAGTTTTAGCGTCAGGTTATAACCATGTTTATTTATCTGTTTCTTTTTTTCCTGTCTTTTCAATACTGCACAAACGTCCAGAAACTACAGGGTTAAGTAAAAGCTGCAGGCAGAGGAGGTCAGAGGTTGCTCCTGATGGTGATCATGTGGCCCCAATGCAGTGCTATCCCAGAGTGCCCTCATCAGGTGAATCTTTTAAAAAAAAAAAAAAAAGAGAGACTAACAGAGGAGATAGAAAGACTGAAGTAAATATCACTCGTGTTTCAGCTGCTTATAATTATATTATGTATATGCTAGGTATTAAATCTGTGAATACTTTTAAAACATTAAAGTTTATTTTAAATCTAAAGCCAAAATTAAAGAAAAATCTTATTCTCCCCTCTTTAAACCACTCTTTAGCAACATGCCAGTTACTCATAGCAGTAAGTGTTTTGTCTTTCAACACACTTCATCTCAAACTCTGACTGATGCAATAAAATCCCCTGCTCAAAAAAACCCAAAAAAAAACCAAAAAAAAAAAATAACACCAACATAGCAATTTCCCTGTGTAGTGCCACACAATGCAAAATAAATGCTGGGCCACTGCCTGCCCCATATGTTCAGTAACTTCATTTAAATTAAATACTTATTTCATGTTCCTGCATTTGATTCTGCATTGCATTTTTCCCCTACTGCAGACTGACACTTTTCCACTAGGCAGAAATACTCATGTGCAAGAGACATAAGACAGTAATATTCTCCTTAGGCATTGAGACTGCATTTTGCTTTCTCTCTTTTTTTTTTTCCTTTGAATGGTTACAAAATATTTCAAACAGTGTATTCCAAACACTGGTTCTGCAGAAACTTAATGAAAAGATATGGTCATGACCCTGTGATGGCATTGCATTTGGGGGGGGAAGTTTGATCAGGAACTGGATTCTTCAGAAAGAAAGATATGACAGGGAACAGTAGGTGGGCATGGGAAGGAGTCAGGGTGGGACACTTCCTGCACTTCTAACGTTTTGGGTCTTATTTTTCTTTTTTCTTTTTCCTCCTTTCCTAATGACGATCCAGCGCTGAGCTCTGTAGTAGATCTGTGGGGGTTTTACTGGGGGGTCTGAAGGCTGTCTGAAAGCCTGGAGGTGGGGAATGGAAGCTGGTGGGGTTTGAAGGAGGAGAGTAGGGATTCCAACTGGCTCTGTGCAGAGGGATCTGTGTGCCGAAGGGGTTACTGTGGTGCGTCTGTGAGGGCGCTGCACTGGGGCCGTCCACCTCTGTGAGGGCCTGAAGAGATTTTAGCCAATGTGGAGGATTGTCATCTTGAAGGGTGTCTAAACTGTTTCCTGTGGAGGCTGGGATACCTATGAAAAGAAAAAAAAAAAAACAGGGATACAGGCAAGTCAGAGCAGAAGCAATAAGTTGAGCATGAAGTTGGTCAATTTAACCTAACAAAAAGCAACAGTGAAAAAAAACATGATTAGTTTGTACAGAAATGCATATTACATTACTATATATGATCACCCTGCCCACAAAACATTTAACATTATGTCCAGATAGGAGAAAGTTCACTCTCAGAGCACTTCTTAATGAAACACACACATTTTTCTATTCAACATCCTGTTCAAGAACTGCATCCCTGTCCACATGATCTTACCATACCAAGCTGCCAGTACACTGCATGCTTCACCTTCTACTCTGCCTACTTCAATCATGCTTCAGTCTCTCTAACAGAGAAACGCAACCAGACAGCCTTATAAAAGAGAGCTTTATAAACAAGTGGAGTACGTCCCTTTATAAATAACAAAGTCCAGTGATTGCCTTCAGTGCCTCAGGACCAGCGGCGCACATACCGGACATGCCATCCAGCAGAAGGGACACCTATAGATTGACCGTACAGAAAAGTGCTGCTCCACCTAACTGCCTGCAAAGGTCTCGGGCATGCATTGCAAGGGCCTAAGTGACGCTCTGTTATACCTAGCAGTTCCACAGAAATTCCTGGACCCTTGAGGTTTTGTGGATGGAAGCTGGAAGAGACCACCGCATACTGACTTTTTTTTTATTTAAGATGTAAATCAGTTTGTGCCAAATACCCATTTGATGGTTTGCCAGTGGAGCTGAAGGAGTGAGAAACGGTTACCTGTGATGATTGCGGGGTCCATCCAGCTGCCAGGGCTGTCCCAATTCAGGCTGTCGGTGGTGGCAGTGTTGGACGTTGGTACACTGTGGTTGGCGTTGGAGGGGGAAGAAGCATTGGGCAGTCCACCAAAGTTGATGTTAATGTTCGGTAGAAGTGCCCTTAGCCCGTCCTGCCATTCCTTCATATTTAAACTCTCTACAGAACTGCTGTTGTCTGGGAGATTTACCAACAAAAAAAAAAGTGAAAGATAAAAAAATAAAAAGCTGAAGTTAGAAACAGATGTCCTTCTTTGGTGGGGTATGGGATTTTGCTTTTACTTTTTAAGCTAAGCATTTAATACTTCCCCTATCCAAAAAACTAGGATCAATGTTTCCATGATTGATGAATTAGGCAGAGGGGCTGGCAGGTTTTAAACCATGTGTAAGGGAATGGGAGAAAGATTTAACTCCTCCCCCAATACGTATTTCCCCATTTCAGTTCAGAGACTTGAATAATCAAAGGCACAGTGGCTCTTCCTCTATTACTAACAGTGGAAAATCTACCAGGTACTTGATGAGGATACCTCTGCTGCAATTTGGCTGTTTTATTAATAGGCAGCAGGCTTAAAAGGGTTGCTTTGTTTGATGCTTATCAAAATGAAGAAAGGCTAGGTAGGGCTTTGCAATAGAAACCGAACATGAGAAATCAGGGAGGCACGCAGGAATATCAGAAAAGTCTTTTGTTTTGTTATAGCTTGCTCATTCACAGCCCTACAGATGTTCTTCCGAAGGAAATGGTAATGAAGTTGGAGGGAAATTTCCTCTTGCAGTTGAAGAACAGTAGTGAAAATTCTTTAGATATCTTTCAGAATAATTCCCGACAAAGCAACATCCTCAAAACTTTGATTAGAAGCAAACCAGCTGGACACCAAAACCATCAAGTCTCAACTACTTGCCTAAATGTTTCAGGACATGTATAGATAAAGGACAACAGGATAATGTGGCTATTAGCACTACAGCCAAAGATCCCTGAACACCAAAGTTACACCATGCTATCTAGAACAGACTATCAGGTTCTGTGATCCATCTCTTGCTTTGAGAATCTCAAGGCAAAACAAACAAGACACAAGCATTCTAGTATTCATCAGCCAATACGGAAAGTCATACTTAATATTAACTTCTGGTCAAATATATTTGAAAAGAAGTATTGTGTAGTATGTTGGCACATGGTTGTCTTTTTGACAAATACCTAAACTACAACGGGTTTTGGTGTTGTTTTTAATTTTTGTTGGGGTTTTTTTGTTTGTGGGTTGCTGTTGTGTTTTGTTTTTCTTTTTAACATCTCTGCTTATCCTAATTGAAGAAAGGACGTTGATGTCAATCAGAACTGTTCTAGAGAGATACACAATACTGCTACTTCATCAACAAGAGAAGAGATTTAAGCCTTCACAGAAAATTAGAAGATATCACTAACTTGCAACTCTGTGTTGCAGAGTGAAGAAAGCAGTCTCAATTGCTATCACAGCCTGCCCTGGCCATATCTGCGAAGCTGAATGCTCAGAAAGAAATGACGTCTTGAGCAATCACCTTTTTGTAACTATGGAGCGGGGAGAGGGGAGGGCAGGGGGAACAAACCAAAACAAAACCAAAAATCTACTTCTTGAAATCCTGTTTCCATGCAGAACTTTTCCTCTCCAGGCCGGAGGTTTTTAGAATAAACTTTATATATAAAGATTCTGCTTCTGTACAGAATTACAACAAACAACTTCAGTCAGAATTCATAGCAAGTTACACTTCAGTCCAAGTCACCAACTGAACTTCAAAACAAATTATTATGCAAATCTGCTCTTCTCACTTGGTTTATGATGGCTGTTGGAGCAATGCATTCATTTCTACCCCTGTGCATGCTTGATACAGCTGTTCTAGCACAAACATCCATCTGCACACCCAAGTGCCCCCATTTTGCAGGATGGCAACTGATACCCAGCATGTCTGTGGCCAGACAGACTGATGCTGCACATGGAGTGTGGACAGGGACAGATGCACTTTTGCACAGATGCAAAAAGTGTACTAAGAAAATCCTGCTCTGTGCCTCAGCAAGTTCGCAGAATACACCCGACCACAGTCTCTGGAACATTTACAGTGAACTGCTTAATGGCTGAAGTTGGGGAGCCACTTGTGCTCAGAGGTCATGCATGAGGTACCTCCATCAGGAAGACAGACAACTCCTATGCATTCCCATATAAAAGGAAAAGGCAGGTAAAAACCAAGCAGTGGAAGCAAACCCAAAAGCCTGCCTGTTACTACGCGTATCATGTTATATCTACAGTTCAAATTTTCAGTGTGACAGGAAGAAAAAAGAGCCCTAAGAAAACTGAAGCTCTGCCTCAAGCAAGTAACATCTTTACAGTAACACCTTAGCACAAAGATGCAATCAAGCCTCCAGACATAAGTATGACTGTATCTAACACTGCGTGCAGCAATGTGCTCTGTGGGGCCTGGTGTATAAATCCCTTGGGGTGAAAAGAAAGCAGGCTTACCAGCAATTGCTTCTGTGTTTGTTTTGCATCAAGCTACAGTGCATACAGCTGGCTTTCACTTCTACTTTAATTTCTCCTACTCTAAATCAAATCTACTTCCCGCTCCTTCCAGAGCTCCTACTTTTTCCTTTGCAATTCTAATGTACAAAATAAATGCTTTGAAGAATTTAGTACAACACATTTTTCATCAAAACCTACAATCCCAAGGTTAAAAATAATAAATCAAAATTTTTAAAAGTATTAGTAAAAATGTCCTTGATAGATATTTGTTCACAACCCTCTTGAACATCCATGAGCCCATTTGAGACAAGTTCTAAATTAACTTTTCAGAACAAAAGTAGTCAGCTCATAATCACAGAAATAATTGTAACAGGTTCTGCATGGTACACCATTAGTTTCCACTTTACTTTCTCACTGCTACTTCCAACAACTTTGCAAAGAAACACAGCCCTGTTCAATTACTCACTTCTACCACAGTGTGAAAAAGCACAGAAAAAAATGCTTATTGGGTTCATGCATGAGTGTGTATACTCATCTCAGTACCTGTGAGCTGGGGATCTGCATGCTCCTGATGGTCTTAGTCATGGAGATTACTAACCCCCAACATGCCCTCAAAACTCACGTACAAGAAAATAAGCATGTAGTAAACTACACACTGGCAACATGTCATTAAGAAAGTCTAATGAAGACAAAGCCTGCCAGATGTTATAAGGAACAGGATAGGAAAATAAATGTTGTAGGGCTTTAGGCTGTCTTGGGCTAAGAAAATACCTATGTTTTGTCCTGGGTACAAAAGTGACAAAATAAGGAATTAAAAAAAAATTTATTGTCTTTTCCAAACAGCTGGGTTTGTGGGACTGAAAGGCAGGCTAGGACAAAAACACTGCCCTCTGACACAAAAAAAAACACAAACAGCCAAGCACCACATTACTCAGGTGTCTGTAACAACATTTTCCAGCTTAGCTAATAAATGCAGAGGTTTTTTTTTATTTTTTTTTTTTTTTTTTAAATATTAAAACATCAAACATGACCAAAGCTTTCTCAGCCTCTAAGGAAAAATGCCAAAATTAAATTATTTTTGTAACATGGAACGTGGTAAGGGATTAAAATGCCTGAAGGTGTTAAAGCAGGGGGGATCAACTGAGAACTCAATGCTCTACACCACTATGCACTACTCTGAGGCCTCAGTTACTGGCCATGTTAGATAAAGCACCCAGATAAAATATGAGCAATCTCCAGGCACCATACACCAACACCCAAACCCAACAATTAAATCAGTATGTCTTTGCTGGAATCTGAGAAGTTTTAAACAAGAGCCTAAATGAAAATCCAAGTCCACCCCAGAGACAAAAGTTACTTTCACCAAATGAAGAAAACAAGTACCTTCAGAAATCACTACTCCTCCATCAGCTAGTTTGTTCTTCCTGTTTGTACTTCACCATAAAGCTAAGTACCATAGTTAAAAATGAGAAAAAGGTCAGCTCTCAGTTAACACAGATCTATTAAAAAGGGCATTTGCCTATTACCTTTCCCTACTTTTAAACTTAACTGCTTGGAGGGAGTAATTTTTTGACTCTCGGCAGTCCTCTCAGTTGGACATCACAACCAGGAGCATAAGAACCAACTCTACTAATTTAAAGCAGCATGTTCATGGGAACAGTAGAAAACAGAAGAAAACAAGGTAAAACCCAGCTGACTGCAAAGAAAGTATTTTATACACAAAAACAAACATGAGATTCCTCCCCTCATGCCTCAGCATTGACTCCCAGTAGAGAGAATGTCCTGGTGAAGCACCACTGAGAGCACCATTATTCACATGAAAAATTGGCCCAAATACACATCCTGAACTCCAGTCTTCCCTCGATGTGCATTTCATAATCCTGCCTGGTCTAGTGGAAACTTGTGTTTATGGGGGTGAACAGACTGCACAGTTCTAGCACTGAAATTATTTTTTTGTCTGGTGGTATGTCAATGTGAAATAAAAGCACATGTATGTAAATTTTCAAAGTCAACCACTGTCTTAGAGTGAGAAAAGGAAAAGAAAACAAACTTCATCACAAACACAACTTTTCCATCCAATTTAAATAAATATTTAAAGTTAACTTAATGAATACAGTTCAGAAGCCTGAACACTAATCGGTATAAAAATTGATCATTTAATTAATTTCTAAATAAAATCATTGCCCAATTACTACATCCTGCCAGACAGCCTGGTAGCATTACCTCCTTATTCTCTACCCACAATGCCTTAGCACTATTCATTCAATCTGGGCAAAGCAGTGTGTATTTGGGGAAAAGACAGTGGAGAGGATGATGGCCAAAGCAAAACAACATTCTGTTGTACATAATCAATATTTTAGAAGGTGTTTGCACAAGCATATGCTGCACTGACATGAGCTGCTTTGTGACTTTCAAAATTCTGATAATGACACCACAATGCAGACCCAAAGGTGTTTCAGATTTGGCTGTGTCACATTTGTGACACTGATGCACTTGATCTTTTATATTGAGGGTGATGGGATAGCACAACTTACAGTTTACTTGCTGTGAGACAAGCCCTCTAAAATGAATATCCTACAGTGACTGGACCATTTCAAATTATTGCCTCAATTATTATAAAAGCCCATGGCCAAATCAACAGAAAAATTCATACAGTACATGCTTAAAGAAATATGACTAATAGGAAAGATCACAAGACTCAAGTGTAAAGCAAGCCTATTTCTTTGCTCTGCCAAAATTATATTCCAAACTATTACAAGAGCTTAATTTTGCACTAATTGTGTAAAAACATTAAATATCTTTATGCCAAGAGTCCTAAATATTCTACTCGATCTGAAAAGCAAGCAGTCCTGCAGACCTGTAATTATTTATTTCTTTTTTAGGAACACATCAGTATGCCACGTGTGTGATCAAGACACACAACTGTGTCAACTACAGAAAAGCTGCAAATAAGCAAAATAAATTCAGAGCAAAATCATAATATGATAGAAAAAGAAACTTCTTAGCCATGCCTCATACGTGACTGCACAAAGTAGCAACAAAAGCAGCACAGACTATCAAGGCATATTGGTAAGAGAACAGCTATTTCAACAACCTGCCTGTAAAAATGCCTTTGTGAAAAATTCAAGGACACTGTACAGTAACAATTTTGAAGCCAAAGAAGCATGAGAGGAAAGAAAAAATAATGGGAAAGACTACCAGGAAGAGTTCGCCAGGAGTCTTTCAACTCAGGTAGAAACAAATGGGGCCCCTGGAGAAGCATACCCTTTGAAGTGACATCCCTGGTCCCACTCCATGCTTTGTGCTACCATGTTAGCAGGTATCACAAATACTGTGTGCTTTCCCTGAAACAGCCTGTTGTCCTATTCTGAGAAGTGACTAGGGTTTCTCTATTTTCGTCTCAAAATAACTTTCCACTAGTGGTATTTCTGTTTTGCAAACAGCAGTCCAGTATTTCCCTTTGAGGGGGAAAGAGAAGGCAAGGACAAAAAAAAAAGAAATTATGCCCATCACGTTAGAAAAACCTCAAAAGCCTTTCATCTAAAGCTTACATACTCAACCATCAACAAAACAGTTATACTAAGAACTACACCATGTCACTTGAATATGAATAATAAGCTTGTTTCCTCACGCAATTTTTAAAAGCACAAATAAAATCCCAGTTAAACTTCTTTGGTCTGAAGGATTCCACTCTCAGACTTCATTGATTCTGTGTATGTATGATTGCTACGAATCCCACAATGCTTAAACCAAACAATGAAGCTTCATCCATTCACAGAGGCCTGAGAATGGCACTGGCAGATTAAAGAAGACTGAAACTGCCCACATTTAAACAGCAGTGCTGCCCATCAGGAATGCAAGTAGCCACTTCACATTAGGGAGACAGCAAGTGACAGGAGCACTAGAAGACAAAGCTGTTTGCAGGGAACATTTAAAACCCTCAAAAATGTTGTCTACACATGGCAAATAACTTGACAATTCACAAAAACAGCTAAGTGTGATTCCACAGTGTGGATTTCCAATGGAAGTCTTAAAGTCATAAGCTCTACAAGCTAGGGAAAGAAAAGAAGCACACATACATTCACACACATTTATGCACATACACACACCTACAAAACTGGCTTTGATGGATAGTAGATACCAGTCTACCCTCAGCTTTAAAATAATGCCAGTAAAGCACCTTTTATCTCAACTCCACATTGATTTCCACGGTTATATTATTTTCACCCAATTTAAAAGACAGCCATGTAAACAAAAGCACACTATTCTTCAACTGCAACTTAACTTGACAATTAGCTGAGCTATCAAGTAGAAGAGGATTATATTGAATTCTGAAGTATACACTTAAAAGGGGAAACAGTTTTTCTAAATAATTTTCCTTTTTGATGAGGATCTGACAACACAACTTTTAAGCTTTCTGTGACTAAATAATTGTTATGAGTCAGAAAATGCCATTTATTTTCAGGGGAAATCCCTTCTATAACATTAGTATGGGGACAATATGAAGACTCATATTTGCTTGCATGTACAGTGTCAGAATTTTACTAGGTTTGAGAAAAGCAATTTTACATTAACTCTTCTGAAGAGTTCTTACGATTGACTTATACTTGCCATGGTTCAAGAGACCAAAGCTAATACATAATTATAGCAGTCAGCCACCCAATTTTAAGCTATAAGGAAATTTCAAATTGAGATTCTAACTTGCTTTGAAAAACACTCTTGAATCCCTGCCAGATGATTCCAGAGTATCCCATTATTTTTTATTACTGACTTTTTACTAGTTTGTTGCTGAAAACCACATAGTGGTCAACTCTGCAGGACTTGATTCAAGCTGGAGTCCACTATACTGCACACAAAACAAGACAATATATTCTGTAATGCTTCCATCTTAGTCAAAAAATAAGCTTTTTTTTAATGTGAACTAACAAGATCCTTTTCATCCAAAAGGACACCATAAGCGAATATGCAGTTCTTGATGCTAATAATCTTAAAAATTACCATAAATCTAAATTAAGCGCACAAAGACTTAAGACACTGAAACAAGGGAAACAGATATGGAAGCCTACATACAGAACAATTTGATTAAAAAGCTCAGAAAGCATGCAATTCCATTCATCCAAGAAAAAAGTTCATTTTAACATAAGCTGCTTTCTCTCACATCATGTATCAGGGTTCAGTCTCACCAGGTTACTGTGTCTGACAGTAGAAAAAACAAATTTTGACTTCAAATGAAAATCCCATCTGTACAAATGTATTTCTGGGTACATGCATAGATATATGCACAAATAAAACCAAAATATTTTAAATTTGCCCTACGTGCAATGTCATAAGGAGAAAAGGCAAAGAAAAACAATCAGATCTTAAACCTTTACTTATAATTAGCAAGAGCCTATCTCGTTACAGAGATTCTGGATTCCAGGAACATCCGACCAAACAATCCTCTGACCCAGAGTGTGAGACAGTCGTAAGCATAATGAAAGCTTACTCTGACAAATGATAAAGCAATTTTTAATTTTTCTGCATTTGTAGCAAGTAAGGCTGATACATACTTGTAGATTATTTCAATCATTCTGTGGTAAAATTAGATAAACTGCAACAAAGCTGAGTTTTCATCTTCCATGACATGATATTCATTCTGATTACTAAATGCTGTCTTCTAATAGAGGTGACCTAATTTTTAAATACAGGGTGCTTTTTGGTTTTGTTTTTTTTTTTAAAAACTGTTCTGAGGACAAGGTGAGGTTCAAATAAGGCTGTGATGTAGAAGGAACCATGAGATGGCAAAGGATGGAAAAGAATTTTTCTTTTTTTGCCCTCAAATGTGATTTGACATCACTGCGAAGAGGAACACTTTCTGTAAAGCTGTTCTTTCAAGTACTATTATTCCTTCAGAATATTTCCTTTATGTTCCTCCCCCAGTACATTTTTTAAAAAGATTACGTTTGCTCTTTCTCAATGGTTTCTCAAGTTGATACATTTTCAAAAAGTTTACATAGAAGGCCTATGAACTGTTTCTGCTTGTTGCTGAAATGCATCTGTCATAACTGAAATTTTGTGCAATGGACTTAAAAGGAGTTAAAGTTTCAGGTCCATGCCAAGGCACAGCCTCTTCTTAGACACTGCTACTAAGAGGTGGCACTGCCAAGTGCACTTATTTCCAATCTTTGAAAGAAAAATGCCATGTTTTTAACATCACTAAGACAACTGCACCTTTTAAATCATGCCAGTGGTTTACTGTATACTTTGAAGTGCCAGTGTGTATTTCAGAAAGGCATCAAAGAGAACAGAGCACCCCGAGGCTAAGCACATGCCTGCTAGAAAAGGGAGACACACCACACCAGACAACCAAGCTACCACGAGCCATCCCGAGATCACATGGGTTAACTGTGAAAGGAAACAACATTTCTAAATTTTGGTGAACCAGTCCTGAAGAGATTCTGTAAGCAATAAATGCACTCTTCCATCCCTAAAACACAGGGGTTGACATTTAGTGCAGCTGAAGCTCCTCTGGTGACACTACTACAGACACAAACAGTCAGAAAATTTGATGTGAAGTATCTCCCATCTGCTTGTTTCTCCCTGTTTCTGGGAAGAGTTACTAAAAGGAGCTGTCAGGACTGATGGTCCAGAATGCAAACTGGGTCAGCTACTCAGGCCACCTACTTCAGCCAACTCCACATTTATTTCAGATCTTGTAGTGTTAATGTGATTAGTCATTCCTCTGATGCACTGCATCCAAGAGAAGTTGGAGGACTTTTTTCCCCACTTTTTTCTTTTATCACATTTTCCTCCCCCAAAATAAAATTACACGTTTAAAAATAGGCATCTTACTACTCAAAAAAGCAGGATGCCTGTCTTTCACTGCCATGACTAATAATCTTGCAATCCAATATTCTAAAAAATTTGTAAGAGTTTAAAATCTAGCTCCAGAGATGAGAACACAGATATTTATTTATTAAGCCTTATTTGAAACAGTATCACCCATACAATCACAGAAAAAAATTCCACAGGGCTTAGAAAACAGTTGCAATATTAGCACTGAAAAGGCTCTGGAAGGGAAAGGTGAGTGTGTGAGATGAGATTTTGGGACAGATGGAGAAGTAGCTGCACTTAAAGGACAGGTGTTGTGGATGAAGTTCTCAGAGAGAATCATTATAGGATTACACTAAGGAAGCCAGGCCTTCGAAGTAAATGTAGAAAGTCTATGGGAGTTAAGAGACAAGACACCAGAGGTAAAAAGAGAAATATCTATAGCAGCTTGCAACTTTGACACTGATTTAATATTTTGGAAATTAGTCTGAAATTCCATTTCCATTTAATTTATTTTAAACCTAGGAGCACCATCATGGGTGCATAAAAACCCCACCAAATTCCTCCAAAGAAACAAATGAGCAAGCCAAAAGTTTATTTTCAAATTGAATTGTGCCACATGCTTTCTCCTCACCAGTGAAATGGAAAATTAGTTATGATGGTTAAAAGGAGAATCAATTTCAGGGAGGAGATATGCACAGACAAAACATCTCCTAAAGAAGAAAGGTGGAGACCTAAGAGCTTCCCTTGAAAAAATGGGGCACAGTGAGCATAAAGACTGATGAGAAGAACAAAATATTCAATGGCTAAGGCTGCACTAACAACAGTCATGTTGATGAGGAAAAAAGGATACACAAGGATCAGTAAAAGCAATAATGGAAGCACCTGAGGGCTTTTTTAAAAAAGGTACTTTTCATTTAACAATACCAAAGCAGTTTCAAATGATGAGTGACCCTGTTATCAGGGCAACATACTGTCTTCTGAGAGGAGCTACTCTGCACTCTGGAAAGGACAGAAGCCTTTGGAGGTACCATGTGGCACCTACAACTATTAACTGTATCAGCCAAGATTTTTGTCAGATGTCCTATTTTCCATATTTATACCTAATCAGAGAAATATTTCAGCTATAGGCAGCCACAGATCTAACCAGGGGGCATAGAAAAGACTACATTCAGCTGCCATGTTTTCTGTCCAGCTGCTATGGGAAAGCCAAACATCAAAGGAAGACCAAGTGAGCAAGCAGTCTTCTTTAAAGGATCAGGACAGAAAATTAATGGATCAGTGCATCTCTCACTGTTAAGAGTAAGGTAGTCAATACTCAAAGTAGACATTGTACCTTCCACATATTGTCAGGTCAAGAGGAAAAGTGGAGGAAAATGCTCTTTCGACCATGGTATCCAAATAAAGGGCATGTAAGGCAACAATGTCTAAGTAACATTGATTGTCGCTAGGGTATGGGATTAGATGCATTTTGTACACAGCGTTTGGAGAATTTTAATTTTTACAACACGCTGAATTCAACAGCCATACCACATGAACCAAACTCTCTTTTAAAAAGGCACAGTAGCAAAGCATGCCAAAAGCCCCATATCAAATTATTACTCTGAGACCACAGAGAAATGTCAGCTGCTATACCACAGATTTTTTGTTTGTTCTGAGACTGTATAAAACAAGGCATGGTGGGTTTTGGTGGTTATTTTTCTGTTGAGGAGATAGAATCAACCCAGAGAGAGGAGACAAAGTCGAAAAAACCCCACAGCCAAATAAGAAATGTGTGCCTCAAATAGAAATGCAGTTATGTTATGAGAAAATACAAAGTCAGATGATGACTCTTAGTATTTAAGGGAAAACACATCAACACTAATTCTGCTATCTCATCCTTTTTTGTGCTCTAAATAAAGCCTTTAAATAACATGACCATAGCCAACATATAGGGATCTTCCCCTGTATTACTAAAATCTTGTCCAAAAGGTAGTACTAGGCAAGAACAGACTTCATGTTCAAACTCAATAGCAGGGGGCACAGAGGCCAGAAGATTTAAAGCAGGAGGAGATGCAACACCATAGATTGTTTAGAAATAGAAGACCTGGACTTGGAGTAAGTGGAAAGAAGTTGGACCTTCTTAATAAAACCTTCACTGCTTTGTCCTCTTTGTTACCAGGTATTGATTCACAAAAACCTAAATGCAGGCATGACTTGAAAACATGCATGCTGATCAGTATCCTGATAAGGAATGCAACACCATTAGCACAGACACTGCTGAGTGGTACCCAAAATTAACAAAGCTGTCTGTTTATTGTCTCATCTTTAAATGCATGTAGTAACATCAATTAGGCTGTACATGTCCAACAGATGTTACATGTCCAACAGATGTAGGCCAGAACACCAAAACCAAAAGGTCTCGAGAGTAAAATTTTGATTCGTCATTATACTACACAGACTTCCAAAACAAGGGGCTTGAATGTAAAGACCCAGACACAGGTCAGAAACCTACTGCCATCTCCACATCTGTCAGCTTCATGGCTAAAATATCTTAAACTTTACAGTGTTTTATCTTCAAGGACCATGGGTAAAACTTCCCCCCCCCCACTAAACTGGATTTAATTCTTTATGCTGCCTGTCTCTGTGTCCACTTGAATCTATTCTCCATTTAGATTTCTAATAAATGTATGATATACATATAAATAAACTGCCTGTCTTTGTTTAAAAAGCATTTGGACAACGCTTCAAGATGTATGGTTTAACTTTTAGTTTGTCCTCTGTGGAGTCAGAAATTGGATTTCATGATCCTTGTGGGTCCCTTCCAAATCAGTGGTTTCAATAATTTGTTTGGGAAGAATACACATCTTATATTGTGTAACAACCTTGGAAAAGTTCAAACTATCTCATTATTACTGAACATGTAAGTGCTAACAATTAAGTTTTTGCTCATTTAAAATTACATTCAGGACAGCTGTGAAATTAATAAATGGAATAATAGCCAGTGTTTCAAAATGTCAAATACTCCATCTTGCGCAGAACTGACAGGAAAGGTGGACAACTTTTGCCTACTACTTCTAACTCTGAGTTTGGTCCTATGCATTTTCTATGTAGCAAAATCAATGACTACCAACCACTCAGTAAACTGCAGAAATGAAACTATATATTTCTATTTTCACATTATTAATATGCATACATCTCATTTTATAAGCATCTGTCTCAAAACACACTCAATCTAAAACCTACTTTATGATCCCATACTGTACCTATTATTTTTGAACATACCAGCAGGCAGTGGGGTAGCAAAGATGATAGTGTATTACCTATCAAATTAGAAACAGTTTCCTGTTATTCTCTAGTAACATAAAAATAAAGGCACACACCCACTCACATTACTGTCAGTGAATCAATCTTTCCTCTGGCATTATCTGCAGAACAAAGAATAGCTGCTGTCCAATATTCTTAGAATAGCTTGCACTCAATCTAGGGTAAGATTGCTTTTAGCAACAAACATGCCATCCATGAAGAAGTCACTGAACTTTTCTCCTGATGCAGTTACACAGTTATAATCACACAGTAAACCATCTAATCAATCCCACACCAGAGAACAGCAATAAGCCTAAGCTGTCCCTGAAAATGACAACATGTAACATCTGCTACAGTTTGCAAAATCATACAGTAGGGAGAGGAAAAAAAATGTTCTCTGGGAATCAATGAATCAAAAAGTTCATTTAAGTATAAGTTGGGGACAAACATGCCTGATGAATATAACACATTTGAGGTATATGTATAATAAAACTATTAAGTCAATCACGTAATTTCATTGGAAACTACAGAATTAGTTAATAAATACTACTTCCTCTGAGAAATAGGCAACTAAACTTCACATAGAAATTATTTTTAAATGAGCTTAGAAAAAAAATTTTAAAAATGTAGGTAGTGCCTGTGTCCCTCCATTTAAATTTGGTACAAATCACAAAACAGCCCCACCTGTAAGGTTATGAATACAGCACAGCCCTGATTCCCATATAAACAAAAGGTAGCTTCAGCAAATTACTTTTTAACATGTCACACACAAGTATTTCTTGGTTTCTTTTGCTGGTACATCTGAAATGGCCGAGGTGATGATATTGACTGAAACACCCTAAATACAGACTAACTAAAGAGCCGAGAAAAAGGAGCTTCAGGTGTACCACAACCAATTGCTCCATGCTGCGAAATAGCTATTATGATATGCAGTGCCTTGCTAGCAGGTCAGCTAGAGTAAGTTATAAAGCACTATAATAAAGTTTCATAGACATGAGTTCTCTGTACTGGTACACAACTTTCCTCCATCAACCCCACCAGACTTGTATGTGTAAATCAAGTGAGGAAACAAGGAAAATTCTGTAACTATCTACCCGCTACTGATAAAATTAAAAGCAAACAAAGAACAGGAATTATTTTTTCAAAAAGAACACAAAAGGAATTTGTTCAGAGACCTGTATACTAGATACAGATTAGAAAAGACAGAATAATCAATAAATTGGAAACTATTAAATCAGTACACAAAGAAGGTATGAGGTCATCTCCCGACTTTCAAATTATTTGTACTTCTCAAGCAGTTGGGTCAGTAAAGAAAACCCTAGCCACTAAACATACAACTAATACAAATCCATAACCCAGCAAACAAAACCAGAACTATAAGAGTTCAGCTGATTTCTGGCAGCAGGAGAAGAAAAAAGGAGTAACCTATGTTTGTACAAATGACTCTTTTTTCAAGATCTATGTCAGCTTTGATATATCACCTGAGAAGTGCCTGCACTGCAGCAACTGCTGCTACCTAATTGTCATCCAGGCAACTACAATGTTTTCTACAGCAAGAGACTAAAACCACCTAAAAGGAACTTTCCACAGAGACTACAGCAGATGTTTATTTTGATTTTAGCATTGTAAACGCCAAAAATATTTTGAGATCAATTGGCTGCAGAAGTTGTATATAAAAAAGAACATACTTAAATATCAATTCCATTGCCTTAAAAACTATGGGGGAAGTACATGGCCTGGGCTGTGCACCAACCAACATAACTTGCTCTTCAGAAGCTGTACACAAGATCTACAAGTCTTCTACAAACACAAAAGGGTCCACTTTCAACCTGTCAACGACAACTGAAGTAATGCAATACTTTTGCAAACCTAGAATCAACCTGTACTACGAGCAGATTTTTTTCAAAACTAAAGGACTTTTCTGGTCCCATCAGTTCATAAGATAGTCTTGTCACTGGTCCCTCAAACTAGAAGCATTTAGAACTGAATGGTACAGTTGAAACTTGATGTCTTGCTGTGTTTCTGTAAGTTCTATGTACTTCAGGGGAAAGCGAGCAATATTGCAGCTATGGATGCAGCTTTTACTCCACACCAGAAGTAACTTTTTCTTCTTTTTTTTGTACAACCAGTATCAGTCATTTTAGGCTTGAAACTTTGCCATTGCCAGTATATAAAGAGTTTTGAACTACCTGCATTTGTAGTCTGGGCCATGTTTATACTTTGAATCAGTATAAAGACCCTACAGCTGTACTGTAGCTACAACAAGCCTTCAAAGAGGACAAAGTGCAGGAAAGTAACAGCCAAAATTAGCTCTTGTATTAGAGCATCAAAACCACACACTGACTTCTTCTGGTTCATTTTCTTATAGTATAGCTAGTACTTCTAAAACCCAAGCAAAGAAAAAAACACTGGCAACATCTCAAGAAGCAGTATTCTCCATCTCAATGCTACAAAGCACTAACAGACTTTCTACCTGCAGTTCCTTATACATTTAGTACAACTTTTTCCCGTTACAAGAAGAGAATCTGCGTGGACCAAGCTAAATCAGAAGCATGGAAGGACTTCAAACTCCAGAAGTGAATTTTTTAATCAAGACAATTATTGTTACAATTAGCTCATTAGTTGTAACATTTGATGCAAGAGCCTATTAATCCATTCAGGGCAGCCTGAACTGGCCTGACTGCACATTTGTTTTTCTCCAGCATCACAACCCTCACAGTCAGGATGAATCCTCTTACACACATTGCAAGCATCCATTCAGTGGAAGATTAGCATAATATTAAGGCCATCTGAAGTACAGAAATGAACAGCACTGAATGTTTTATTGTGCAGCCATTTGGTTATGCGCAAGAGGGAACAATCCAGCCAAGACATCTGGCACAAATTACCATCATTACAATTTTTTGCACAATTTTAAAAACTCTGGTCAGCACCTGCATGTCAATACGAAAGTCACAATGTGCTTCCAGGGCCTATTCTTAAGGATAGCCAGTCTGGCACGACTGAAGAACCAAAATACCAATCTGCTTTGGCACAAAATTAAGCGGGCACAGAATACTCCACCTTCCTTATAAAGCTCAATATTACAAGGCTAAATATACAGTTACCTTTTCTTTTTTAATGGAAAGGGCCTATTTAAAACAATATTCCTCCCTCTGTTCATAAACCTAGTATGACAGTCAAGAGACAGCACTCTACCACTTGTAGCTGGCTATTCCCTTTTCCTGTCCTGGCTCAAGAGAAGCTGAGAGCACAAATTAAGTCATATTTACAGCTGTCCCAATTCACCTACCTGATATAGGGATCCCTCCCAGACCTGTGCTGTGTTGTGGTGGGAGATTCAAGTCCAAGAAATTACTATTTGAGGTGGGATTTGCTGTGTGGTTCAAGTGCATGATGCTATTGCGTGGGAAGGCCATCCAAGGATAGCGAGCTGCTTGGCCTGGAAAACTGAAGGAGTTGTAAACTGCTCGATGTTGTTGAAACTGTGGGAACCTCTGTGGCATGACTGGAAAGGTGCTACTGAGAGAGTTGGCATTTGTGGGTGCAGCAGGATGCAGGAATCCAGAGCCTGGCCCTTTGGCAGTTGTAGTGTGTGGGGTAGGGTTCTGAAGAGATGTAGGCGAAAGGGAAGGTTGGTCTTGGACTGACAGTTCCTTCTCGATCAGGTCTGCTAAGGCTTTGCGGGTGATGTCAAAGGGGTCAAACCCTAAGTCGTCCTCTTGCTGTTTGGAGGAACCAAACCCAAAAGCTGCTTGCCAGTCTGTGGAGGAGGATACTGGTATAGTTTCTGTCAGAGAGGAAAGGAACAGAATTTAGAACAAGAATTAGTAACTATTTATCCACATAAAAATTTCAGCCTTTGTATCTGACTGTGGTTTGCTATCCTTCACATAATACTACTTTATACATTCCCCAAGACACCTTATTCATCAGCTTAGAATGCCATTTTCGGATCAAACAGTTATAGATTTCGATTAAGGTGAAGTGGTAGAACTAGCAAAGAGTATTTTTACTGCAGAATTGCTCTGTTCCTGAACTACAGTAAAAGCTTATCAATTAAGTATTTTTCAGTAATAACACCAAGTAGAAAGAGACCAATATGCACTCACTTAAAATATTCTTCACACCCATGAAGTTCATTCATGGAAATGTGAAAAAGCAGCATTTAAATAAAATTGTTATTCAGTTCAGTATTTTGCTTTCAGTATTAAAGGTGAGCAAGAAAGGTGGGCAGGAGATGTTTCACAGTATTTTTTCTTCAAACTGCGGTCATGCAAGCTCAGTGCAAGGGTAGTATCCCTCGCAATATTAACTCCCTCTGCTGGTAGGGACCTGGTCTGTTGCTTTACGTAGGTTCAGTATCCTCTCTTAGAAAAGAAATTTACACCCCTATTTTCACTCTAAAATTCATGATGATAAAGAGTGGCTAAATTGACGAAAACTTGTCCTTTGCATTCTTATTTAAATAGCAACTGAACATTTCATATTAAATATGATCTCTACTACCTGCAAATTGTCTCACTGCTACTTAATCCTCACAAAAATGATGCATGAAGTACTTTAGCAGCAAGTAATTTCCTTGGTATTAAATACTGGTTACAACCAGAATTATGACATCCAGAAACAAGACAAACATCCAAAGACGACTAATCAATGACAAACTCTGCTGTCATAAGGTAACACTTACATTCTATTTTTTACTGATACTGTTTCAAGTAATTTTCTAACAATTCCCCCAGATTTAAAATGTGCAAGCTCTTAAATACTGTTAACCACTCCAAAGACTATATAAACACACCTAAAACTATCTTTCATTCATATGATACGGTATTACATAGGAAAATGCCTGGAAAACACAGGAAAATTCAGTTGATGCAACTAACCATATTTTAATCTTTTCCGAATTTACAGAATCGCACTTCAGAAAGAGAAAGATTAGGCACCTTCAGGCAACTTCACAGGATACTAAAGGAAATTCTGAATTCTACAGAACTGCTTCTGATACTAGAATTACAGATATCACAATATATACTGATACCCTGTATCTTCCTCACTCTCAGTAAAAAGCTGACATTAAAGCATACATGTCACACCCTATTATTCAGACAAGCATGCTACTAAGAAAAACTAAAATAAGCACTCTGGCAATTTGGCCATACAGCTTGAGAGCTCTGTAAAGTTTCTTTCAGAAGAAACCCCTAGGTCAGTGCAATTCTTTTGAAGTGGCAAATTTTAACCATTTGTGAAGGGAGGAACACATCATATAGAGCAAGTCCCAGAGTTTTAGGTTCTGCACAGTTTTAAACCTCAGTTGCAAAAGCAAGCAATACCCAGCCATGTAACCTGTGTACATACCTGATGTGAAGAGGCTCTGTGGTTCTGGTGCTGTGGGCCAGTCACTTGAAGTCTGTGGAGAGCTGGGGAATGGAGGAAGCCCACTAGGGATGGGATTAGGGTGTCGGAAGTTGTCAGAGAAGAGTGACTGTGATTCTGTTACAGCCCCTTCAAAAGGAGATCGCGCACTGTGATTAGATGAACTGATGGGTATAACTGGATTGGGTTTTGTTAAACCAGGAGGTGGTGAAGGTGTGTCACTGTTTGTTATCTACAAGCAAGAGAGGAAGAGAAACAATTAGGACATGAGTGTTTATATATAAAATATTCTTCACTAGTTCAGATGAAAAATTTCCTCAAATATTTTGGCCACAATTAGGTTAGCTATATAGCTCAGCACAAGGTCAAACTAAAAGGAACTTAGCAAGTGCATTTTTAAATTTTGTTTAAAATTATAATACACTTCAGAAAGTACTTGCTTCTCCAACTGCAGGTTGCACCAAGTCTTCAAACCCAATTGTTACTTTCACAGCACTTAACTTTACGTCTTACCTGCTGAGAGCTGTCACCATTTCCTATACTGAGGGAATCTGAAGGTTTATCGATAGGGCTGCAAAAGTGGGAGGAGAGAAAGAAAGAGTAAGACACTCAAGTATTTAACAGGAAAATCAACATTTGCTTTCATAGTTGAAGACAAGCCTTAAAAACAAAGCAAAATCAGTAAGTTGGAGTTAAGAAGGCAAAGAGTCCACTTAATTTTTTATGAGACTGCTTTTTTAATCATAAGCATTCAAATCATGTCATATACTGTAATACTTCTTTCCACCACTCTCCACTCTGCTTGTTGATTGCCTTAAAAAACAGAAGAAAAGTTTTGAACATATTCATAGTAACTCTATCCACACAAAAACCCAGGACTCTACTGCTATGGCAGTTACGTCATAATAGTCAGTTTGCAGTTATGTCATAATAGTCAGTTCCATCTATGATACTACTGGAGAGAACCTTGGCAAAATTTATTTTCCAAACATGCAAGTTTTCAGTTCCCATACAAGTCCTAAATAAATTGGGGAGAGATAAAACATGAAATTAACTATTTAGTCCTGGTGGCAAGTTAAGCTTCCCACTGCCCTTTAAGCTTTTAACTAGTAGAAATTAGTCTCAAGGTAAGAAAATTGAGTTTTGAGACAACAAAGTGGGGGAAAAAGACACAGAACAAAAAAATGCCAAAAGTAAAGAGAATATAAGATACAGCAGAAAACAACCTCAGAAAGCTATTTACGGCAATTACCATGACTTGGCTGACAAGGCACATCTCAGGATTCAACACTCCTGACAGGCATCTGTGAATTGCTCTAATTATGCTAAATACCACATTCATGAAATGGTATTAGTTGAAGTTCACACTACAAACTTTGCTTTACAGTTTCAAGGTACTCTCATTTTTATCTACTGCTAAGAGAAGATGCACAAGCATCAGGCCATGCAGGCCAATACACACATCCTATAAACAAGGACTAGAAGTAAAAACGTAAATTTCAGTTCCATTAAGAGGTCACAATGGGATGCTGGGATGCAAGTCAAACTACAGTCACGATGTGTTAGCACAAGACAAATATATGTAACAATTTTTTTTAACTGGGTGCAGAGTTTTGCTGCTGTGAAGTTTAACTACTGCATGCAGTCATATAGAATAAGGCCAACAATTTTCAAGATTGCTTCCCCTCACCCCAAAATGACTTGTCAAAACCCAGCAGAACTATTACTCCATTCTCAAACTGCCTAAGAGTAGTCCATCAGTAAAAGTTTTAGTGAAAAAGAGCACTGATTGAGTCTAACAGATAAATAAAGCTTCAGTACTTAAGACTATAAATGAAAAATCCTAAGAATATACTTGCAAACAAGCATTACTCCAGTGAAGATTTACAAATACTTTCTACTCTGGGATCCAACAGCATGAATAAATTTCTTCTATTTGAAACAAACTGCTTTTGGTTAGTAATTTCTGAATACAGCAAAAATGTTTGTTGTAGATTCTTCACTACACAATAAAGTCTGATTGTAGAGCTGATATTCCAGTCAAATTCTTTTTCTATAGCTAATAAAGTCATAATGTTACAGTTTAAAAAGCTGTGTGTAAGACAACTTTTAATAACAATCTAAATGATGGAAATGTTTATTATACTTGAACATGCCTAAGGAGCCTTTAGTTGCAAGACTGGCTCCCAGCCCTCAGGAACGAACTATCTGTTACAATATTTTTACTTACAGTTAATATATTATTTTCAGAAGAAAAGGAAGTTACACTTCACAGAGATGCAACCACAGGCTCTCTGATCACTCCTCAACAGAACTGCTATTAAGCCTAATAAGAAGGTATCACTTTCAAGAACGCTCTCAATGTTATTGCATTGGTTCAATATTGATTTGAAATGCAGATCAGCTACCTAATCAGCACCACCACTCCTTGAAATATCATTTACTTTGTTTTCCCATCCAACCTCAGAATAAGCCTAACCCATATTACCTAACAGGGTCCATAAAAAACAAAACAGCATGACTACAGACTAAGATTAGAACTGCAAGCAATGCTTAAGATGGAAGAGGACACCAGTTCTATTCAAGGAGGGGACCAAAGAAGACAAAATGTTGGCTGGCAGTAAGAGGTTACTGCAAGCAGATGAACTGCTTCCTCTATACAAAGAAACCTCTCTTGAATCTGCTGCCCTGTTGTTCTGTAACAGAGTGGTAATTGAGGAACCCTTACCTCTGCAGTTGTTTCTGAAACACATCACTGTAAGGAAATGACAAATACTCAGCCCTAACTTTTAAGGTGTCTCTACTGAAGCTTTTCCAAGCGACAAACCTCCTGATGAACAGAAAATAGTTATGTTACTTTTACAGAAGCTTCTGCATAAAAAGAAAAAAAATGAAGGGCTCAGCTCAGACTGGGACCATGAAGCTGTACATGCTGTCGTTCCCCTGGTTGTTCAGTTCCCCTCAGTCCTTACGTGCACCATCACTTACTTCACGTTAGCGTTCTCCTGCACAATCTGCCAATCAGTCTTTTTAACACAGGCTATGCTAAACCCAGCTTTTCGTGACCTGATCGGGATTTGAATCCAGCTCTCCAACCAGAGAGAGACTGGGGAATCGTTCCCTCCGCACCGGTCAGTGAGTGAGAAAGCAAGCTATCTGAAGTATAAAAGGCAGCACAATTACCCGAAATCTGAGTCTGCACCATCTGGAGTCATATGTTCTGGGTCTGTGCCATTTTCTAATATAGGAGGCGTTTTCCTGTGTTCCATTGTTAAACCATTGGCTGATTTACTTGAACTCTGTAATGATGGCCAGGCATCTTTGTTATTACTGTTGGGTCTGGAAAAAGGCAAGAGTAAAATAAAAAAATAATAAAATAAAAAAAAAATAGTTCAAGTTATGAAGAAGGTGTTTTAAAAATTGTGAACACTAGGGAAATAAATCCTTGTGTGCCAGACAATCCGTAAGAATAGATTTATCTGGGAATTCTTAGATTTTAAATGGTTATGACTTAAAAAAATAATTAGTGGGATAGGCAGGGTAGAGAGAAAACCAGAGGGAATTCTGTTTTCTTTCCTGAATAGATAGCTGCTCTGCCAATGTTGAAGTCCAGACTTCTCCATTTGGGGGAGAGGAAAAAAGTTAAAATAAAAATTAAAAAAAGCCATCAACAGTTCAAGTTCCCAGACCTCTGCATACCTCATTTAGAATTACTGGCTTAGCCTGTAAGTCTTTTTAAGATCGGTAAGTTGTAAGTTAATTTTTTTATTTTTTTTTTAAATACGGTTTATATTCCAGGCCCTATCAAGGCTGGCCACAACAGATGAAGTCATGAAGTTTATGTTTTACACTCAGATAAGGGTTCACAGCTTTGCTAACAGACCATGAGACAAGGGAGACAACCACACTTCTCATTCAATTTACTGCTCCCTTCATTTCCAGTTTAAAGCCAGAATTACTTCCTTTTTATAAAGTAAAACTAACTTGCATTTCAGAGTGCACATTGGAACTGACAGAAGCTCAAGAAAGGACTCAAAGCCCAAGGCTGCTGTAAAATAGTTACACTCTATACAAACTGAAGCAGAGATGGAATATATTCATAACTGAATACATTCAATATAGTGTCATCTGTTAATCCTGAAATTTTATTATAAAATATCTACTTTCATGTTGAGTTCTTTTATATTATCTTTTTATTTGCTTCAATTAGGAGCTGGTTTTAGTGTCCAAGTGCTGCCTTTGTAAGGAAGAAGCTTTCACAAAAATTTTTTTTCACCATATATATATCTCTCCCGATGCCCCCTCGCCCCTTCATTTCTATGTTCTTATTGCACAGTTTATCATTTACTCTACATCTTCAGGTCCATTTAGTAATTTCACAGTCAGAATCTGGAAATTCCTGTAGCTGCTTATAGCAAAGAAGTGTTTCCTACTTCTAGTACATTTAATTATTAGTAGTAGCAACCCTCAATCTCAGTTAATACTGTAAGATTTGCTGTTCTGGTCCATCTTTTCTCATATACCTATAAAATATATACACAGATGAGAGCCTTGACCTGATTTACAGATCTCATCTTGACTTTGTACACATTTGGACTTAGTTAAGAGATGGCAAGTTGATGAGATACAGAACATCAAGGAATGAAGACACACCATCATCAGTGCAATGTCAATCACCTGATATTCTCACTTGTGTAAAAGTAAGTTGTAATTTATATATATCAAGAGTTTCAGTCCATTAACAGATTTATTTTAAATATCCAAATTTATATCCACTGCAGTGCATAAATGCATATAGCCATCTCTATATTAAAACTAATTTCAAAATGTCAGTTAAAAGTTAGTTTAGCATCCCAAGAGAATGGCAAAGAAACAAACTGGTTTATGTTTCGGGGTGTGTTTTTGTGATTTTTCTTTTTTTTTTTTGTTAAGTTCAAAGCTACCTGGCTCTAAAGGGCTGTTCTCTAAAAGACCAGCAGGTGTTTAACAAGTGCTTCCACTTGTAGCATCAGAAAGCATTAATTTCAGTTCTTCAGGAAAATAAAAGAAGCTTCATCTGTTTTAAATGTAGAATATGCCTCCCACTGAAAGAAAACACAGTCATTATGACTATCAAGAGAAGAATACACAAAGTGGCACTGGGGGATTTTAACAGTTGCCTTCAGTAGGAAGAAAAGGTCTACAAGCAAGACCTTTCAAAATAGAACAGTTGTGGAAAAACATTTATCACAGTTTAACAACTATTTAGAACTCAACTTCTGTTCAATTTCAGAATGAAACAGAAATCCTGCACCCTAGAAACACCAGAATCACAGAACTGTCAGAGGCTCTGACAAACTGCCAGAAATACTAATACTGTATCAACAAATCAGACAAAAAGAAGAACCCGGTTGGGTAGAAAGTTGTAAAGGAGAACAACCAGCTCAAAAGCTACCTTTTGTACTGATGAGATGGGACTTGAAGAACCATGTTGAAAATCCCAGCTGCAAAAAATTCACTTTTCAATCCTAAAGATGGTGCCTAGCCATTAGCAAAGAACACAGTCCGTGTTGTGATGATGCTGTTCAGCTGACAAGAGAAATTAACTCCAGACCACTTGTTGCCTTTAGAGTAACATGCCATTTTTTCCATAAGTGCTAAATGTTAGCACCACAGACTGGCCAAGCTCCAACTCCTAATTGCTCTCCAAAGGCTTAAAAGTTTGCTGCAGCTCCAGATAAAGCATTTTTCCCTTGCTGGTATAATTTGTTTTTCTGGGATCTAATTAGGTTTCAAATTAAAATTAGTTCAGACTTCAAACATGAAATAATCAATATGCAGATGCAAGAAGTGGTGCATTTGCTTTATTTGCTGTACTTTACTTTCCAAGCCAATATTGAACCAGTAACCAAGAAGCAAGAAGTGGCACTGTCCTTAAGAAAAAAAGATCCAGCTGAAAGCCCTGACCACTTGCAGTCAAAGAACATATGACACTTTCCCCAGAAATCAATCAAAATCACCCCAGTATACCAGCTAAGATACCAGTTCTCAGGACTTATTCAAGCTTCATTAGTAGTATTTTAGAGACAGTACCCACTTTCTTGCTCAGGCAGCTGTGCAGTGATGCTGCCACTGGCAAACTATTGTCTGAAAGTTTAGTAGTGGATAAACTAGTACACAACACAAACCCTGATTACAGGACCAGTGTGCACACTTAGTGCATTCTAATTTTCACATTCCACTCTGCCCATCTCCTTTGATTTTCATCTCCATGAAAATCCTACCAAAAGGAGTGGAGGAAATTGTCAGCAATTTTTATTTCTTTATCTTAAATATGGCATTTGAATGAAAAATTAAGGACTGATATACACTCATACGGAGACAAATCTTTCCATAACTTACTGAACAAACTACTTCAACTGAATATTATCTTAGCAAGCCATAATAAGCAATATCTACAACACAGTGAAAATATATGGACTGCACTATAAATCATGATGTAAAAAAACCAAAATGAAGACCCTTAAGGTGTCTCAGTTGTAGTAAGACTACAGACTGCATTCATAACACCACCATACCAAGAAAGTAGACAACTGGTCTTTAACAAATATTACATGCTTTTGCAAATATAAAACACAAGGTCTTTTTTTCAGACTAAGAATATCTTGTTCTGAACTACTGATCCAAATGCACACAGCAGAAACACATTTTTCCGAAGACTCACGGTCACTTTGTATTAGAGCAAAGCAGTGTGTGTGTCCTGGTTCTCGCCAGGAGAGGGTTAATTTTTGCAGTAGCCAGGAAAAGTATGTTCGGACCCAGAGGTTATTCAATACTTCATTTTCTAGGGATAGGGAGGGGTTCCCTGGAAGGAAGACTGGTTGAGTACTGTTGGGGGTTTCTGCAGGGTCAGCAATCACTTGTGAATCTTTGTCTCTTTCTTGTACCCTCTCATTAGCATAGTTGCTGTTGATGTTCCATTGTCTTATCTCATTGCTGTTTCCAGTAAATTGTTCTTATCACAACACATAATCTTGACCTTTTGTGCCTCCAATTCTCCTCTCCAGCCTGACACGTGAAGTGAGAGAATGGGGAGAGTGACGAGAGTGGTGTATGGTTTGAAGTGGTTTCAGTGGGAACGCTAAATTGCAGAATACCATTCCAAAACCACAGTAAGTCTCTCCACAGAGAAAACCTCTATCAGAGTTTATCACACAGTTTATCACACAAGTTCTAAAAAGAGCAGGCAACTTAGGGGATGCTTAGGGAACAAGGAAGTTTTCTTTGAAATAACCAGAAAGCAAGCATAGCCAGGCAGTCCAGCATCAGTACTTACACATCATACCTCTGCAATGCTGTCACTTTGTTCTTGTTCTTGTCAACTGTACCCGTAGATAACTGGAGAAAGTTGGGGTTTAGTTTGTATAATTCTTGCAGTAGTTTCTGTTCATATTCCTGGTGCTTACCCGCCTGAGGAAAGAGAAACTCACAATGAATGAATTCTGGTTTATTAAATATTTCTATAGTCATATTATTTTGTATATAATAGACATGCGTATATCCCAAAGCTTAGTAATTTAGCTTTTACAACTCAACAGGTCACTCCTGTCAAACTCAAAACAGTTCTTCTCACTCTCAGCACGGATGTGATCTCAACAAATCTAAAGCTTACCTAGAAATCACTTGGATGTACCTACCAATTTATAACTTTTGAGACTTCTAAAAAAGAAAAATAGCTACACCCTTATTAGAACTGATCCTCAGTTCTAATTAAGACCTTCACAATATACCTTATAAATCATGAATAGCTGTATCTCCAAGGCAGTCTGCATTTGATATATCAACCATACTAAGCTTTTCAGAGGATGGGTAGGAATGAAGAGTTCCTCTTAAACCAAAAGTTCTTTCAAAATGGAAGTAATTTTATATCAGCTTAATAGAACAGCAGAGGTGGTCTGCTTGTTAATTATGATGTGACAAACAGTATATTCTAAGCAATAACTGATAAATAATTCTTTTTAATAACCGAAAAACTGAAATATTCTTTTAGTTAATTGAATCAAAAACAATTGCTTGCTTTCAGAAATTGAGGAGGTCCAATCCAACTTCAGAATATTAGAATTTGGCAAGTGAAGGAAGAGTATTTTTCAGTCTAGCTTGCAGATAACATTCTGTGGCTAAATACATAAAACAAAACCAGCAAGATCTATCCCTACCCCCAACACTTAAAGTGACATCTGAAACAAATTCAAGATGAGCACTCATGTTTTTTGCAGTTTATGACACTCCAACTTAAGAATTATTACTTGCAACTGAAGTATTGTTATGAGTTGAATCAATGCAAAACAGAACAGTGAATTTGAAGTTGTCAATAGCTTTTATCTACAGTTTCCAGATACCAAAAGATGCCCTTTAGCAAAGGAAACAATTGCCAAGATTTATGGTCAGGTCTTCTGAACCTTAAGTCTGAAACATGTAAATTATTATCTATCACAACTTCAGTATTGATTTAAAAGTTCTCACACTACTTGTGCATCTAAAGTGTAACTTTTTTTTCATTAATTAATCCCTTTATAAAGCTTTTGTTGCAGCTGGAATGAAATTAATGCACAAGCAATGTGGACATCCTCCTGGAAAGCATTTACAACCTAAACGAAAAATATAACTTTTTAAAAAAACCTCCAAACTAAAAATATTTTATGAAATTCAAGAAAACAGTACTGCTGAAAAACTACATGCCCTTATGGGTTTCTTTGGAAGGGCAACTGTATTCTCATTTGAATATTCCAAGTCAGTCAAACACTATCAATACCTCCAGTTTTTTGCTACTTAATTCTCCAGTTCTCCATTACTGGTTGATTCTGAACATGTCCTTACGTAGTCAACCTATACAACCCTCAAAAAAGGATATTGAAACATCTGGTGTATGCATTATCTTAGCCACTTTGTCAGTGTCTACACCCAAGCTGCTCTGTGCAGTAGAAGAGAGTTTGGTTCTGGAGCATGATACACCTAAATTCACTGACACATACTGTACCCTGGAAAGGCTTCTTTCACCATCCACTATCAATATAAGCAACTAGCTTGATGCACAGATTGGCACTACAAATGTTAAGCAGGTGAGTAAGAAGAAACACTTTCTTGGATCTCTCATCTTGCTTCAGTGGGAAGACTGAACATCATGGACAGGTACATAAAACTTCAGCCTTAAGTTTACTTACTTCTCACATAAACATAAGGAAGAAATCCTGTACAAGAGCTTGCAGTAATTGTGCTTTATTTTTAACAAGCAATCCAGAAGTCAAACTTATCATCTCCAACCCACCTCACCTAAATTCCCAACTTCATTTTCGGAGACTTCTGGAGTTCTAACAATTCTTTTCAGTTTGTTACAATGTTTAGCTCTATTAACAAATATTTAACCTAGAATGCATATTCATCCATTGAAATTTTTTTAACAGAGAATCAAAGTGTGCAAGAATGAACATTCAATCTCATTAAACAGACCTGAAAATTCACTGACACTAACCCAAATGCAAGAAATCTGGCACACTGAAAGCACCGTGCACTTAACAGTTGTGTGCTTTCCCATAACCTCTAAGAAAGCAATATGAAATAAAAAGTTTAAGCTATGTCACAAGAAACAGGGTAGGAAGATTCAAGTCACCAAGATCAAGTGTAACACACTCATGCCTTCTGAAGGAACTCACATGTGAAATCGAAATCCTGCCCAAGGTACATTGACTATCATTTGAAGTAGCAGTTAGGCCAGGGAACTGACAAATTGCCATTGCCTTCTACCAAAAGGGCTGTAGAAAAGATCCCGTGAACTACAGGGTACTAAGTTACACCTCCATCCTTCTGAAGACTATAAAGTTTATTGTTGTTACAACAACAACAATACTAATAGAGTTCATGGATAAACACAGACACTGGGATTGAATTAGAACATCTTTTGTAAAGAGGAATCCTGCTTCACTAACATAACGAAATTCTTTACAGAGTCAGTAAGCATAAATAAAGAGGATCCAGAACATTTTCAAAGAAGTCTTTGATAAGGTTTCACACCAGTTATTTGCCAAGCTGCCGTGGAATAGAAGAAAGTGTGTTCCTGTGTGGATTGAAGCTGGTTCCAAGGCAGGAAGACAAAGATAAGTCTTACTGGTCACTCTTTTAGGGTGCAGAAACAAGCAACGAGGACTGACGACTGGTATCAGTTCTATGCAACACTATTGGCATGCACGAGAAAGGAGTGAAAAGCAAATTCTTGCTGACAATATTAAGCTCTTTGGGTAATAAATTGCTATGCTGATAATAAGGAACTCCAAAGAATCCCTCAGAAATCAGCAAACAGGTAAAAAGGTGGCAAATAAGCTTTACGGTACCTTTAGAAAGGGCACTTAAAAACTAAAATAAAATGGGAAAAAAGCACATACCACACTACATATAAAACACTGAGGACTAATAAATTTTGCTTTCCCTACATCATGCACCTGAGCCCTGCGTCTCAAAGAGGACATAGAAGGTACAGAGAAGGGCAACAGAAATTACTGCAGAAATAAAAAAACTGTTTGGCAAAAGTTTAAAAGCCCAAAAACTGAGTTGAAGAGAAAGTTTTGCCACATCACAAAGGCAGTGAATCAGACGAATAAGGATTTTTGCTCTCAGTAAGTACTTCGAGGTTGGAATTACAGGACACTTGAGAAAACTGGAGAGCAGTTTAACACAGGCCCTTTACAAAACAGGTGGTGAACTTGCAGGGCTTGCTGCCACCAAAGACCATAGTGTTGACAGTATCGGGTTCAAAACAGATTAAATAAATCCATTCCTGACAGCTCTGTAAAAAAGCCTAGACAAAAGTATACCCTCAAACATATATACTGTAACAGATCTAGGTGGTGGGAGAAATACAAGGAAACAGGGGAGGTGGCCTGGTTTGCAATTTGTCCTTGAATATTACCTTCTATTGCAATTATCTTCAAAATTTATACTATCTGAACCAGTGAGGTATTTTTTTAGTTTATGAAAACATAGCTGAAGTCCTCATAAATAACTGCTACTTTGTGAAAAGTGTTTAATAGCTATAGAAATTCTTCCTTTTTCTCTGGCTTACATCAGCCACATCAAATAAATTCTACTAGAACGTTCTTGCTGGGACTAGGGGTGGGGACTCCCTGCTTCATGGACAGATCATGTGGAAAAATTACAGCATGGATGCATAGTTGGCATAACTGAGATTGAGTTTAAAAGCTTTACCACACCTCATGTAGAAGGATGGTGGCAGACCCAAAAAGCCTCAGAATGCACTGCATTTGAGAAGGTAAAATAATCCATTTACTTGTTCCCTACTGTAGACAATAAGCACTTTGATGTTAAGATAGTAAAAAAAAAAATCCCAGCAGCATTATTTATACACTATTATAGCTACCCTCAATGTTTCATTTGCAAATGGTTTCTATACACTTGACAGAGTAAGAGGGATATCCAGATTCAGATAACATGGTCAATCACAGTACAGCAGCCAATCCACGACAACTGTTCACACACACAAATGGTTACAGTAAAACCCAGATCTGCACTAACTTCTTTCACAGAGATTGTTACTTTGCACTGCTGTGAAAAAAGGGTAAGTAGCTAACTAAAGGTTATTTGAATTCTTGACGAAGATTTTTGTCTCCATCTTTTTGCCTTGTGAATACTCAGTGGACTTTTCAGACTTCAAAAGTAGCATGTGATGAAAAAATTGAACTAACTGTTCTCTTCCAACATCCAACTGGTTAATCACCCTTTGGATTTCAAAATTCATCTCTGCCATAACACTCAGCAAAAGGCTACGCTACTCGTATTAGACTAAATCACAGACAGTAAGACACATATGCCATGTTTCATCTGTTTCCCATTCATTACACTTACCTGCATTTCTTCTTTTGTGAAACTGGCTGCTTCATCACCTAGTTCATGTAGATACATGCAGTCCGGTTTTGGACACTGCATATTTTTTAGAAAATAACTGCAATATTTTGTTGTACCTAATGATGCCTGCAGGGGAAAAAAAAAATCATTCCTTCAGTACTGGCAGTTAAGAACGCCTTTTACCTGTATTCCCAAAAGAAAAATAAATTTCTTCCCAAGATTTGGAATTTCATTGTAATACATTTCTTGATGCCGATGGAATAAGAAGTCCATTTGTAAGAAACCCATATGCTTGAGGATTAGATAATTAGTATGCATTTTTACTTTCAACAAATCTAAATAAATGCCAAAGTAAAAGCCTCAGTAAACATTTGCATTCATAATCATAAGGAGACAAGGTAGCAGAGTCAGAAAATCAATGTTAACTAGATTTTCTGTAGCTACAAATTTGGCCCAGTTAGCTGGAGTATATCTTTTTACACAGCCACCAAAAGGAAAAAACTTCATTTTCCCAGAGAGCTTTTGAGTGGTGTGGTGCATGGACTACAGAAATGCTCTGTAAAAGCAGTCAGATTTTCAAACTGGTTTTACACTATACAACAAAAAACTCACTATGAGAACGAGGAGGTGGTGCACCTCCATCTCAAACGTTTGTGGTAACCCTCCAAAACATTGTCTGTTGGAAGCTCACTGAACTTTTGTTTTGGGATTAACATTAGGAAGAGGTTAAAACTGAACATTATTGTTCAGCAACACAAACATATTCATACAAACAGTTTTGTACTGTGCACTGATATTAATGTCCTAGAACACATACATAAGAATGTAAAACTATTACCACCTTAAGTGTTCTGCCGTCTACCACCACATTATTGACACACTGTATGGCTCTGAGGGCATCTTCTGACCGAATGTAGGTTACATATGCACTGGCACTTGGACCCTAAAAAGAAAACACACAGTATTTTATTTATTATTTTTCTTTACCCAGACAGATCTGATCATGAGGTTGCCTTTTTAGCTGCTCACTTTATAAACTGGCATATTCGGGGCTCAATGTTTTTAACAGGAAACTGACAAAAAGGGTAGAATTCATAAATACTCATGAGGCAAAAAATGGAGAAAAGAAGAAATGCAATGAAATGTTGCTGCAAGTTCTAAAAACATTTAAAGGCTCCTTATCCCCAAAACACAGATTAGTGAATAAATGCTATATTGCTGGTTTTTTTAAGAGGTTCTCACCCTGTTTCCTAATTTTTAATCTTTCTACATTGCATTTTGCATCCAGCTTTGAGTCTGGAGACAATGCCTCAGTAACTTAACAGTAGTTTGATTCCTGCAATGTTTTGGGTGGTTTTCTTTACACTCTTTAACCTACTGCTTAATGAGAAACAGGGGGCCCGAGATTCACTCTGCACACTTGTATTCTCTAATGGGGGGGAAGGGGGGAAATTACAAGGGTCTCTGACTTACCTGTGAGCCTGCATATGATGTGCTGTTATTAATGACAACTTTATGTATTTTACCAAACTTCCCAAAATATTCTGGTCGTTTCAAAACCTACAAGAAAAGAAAGTTAAAGTGGTATACTTACAATTCAAACAGAGGTGTACCTATTCTTCTGTGAAACTGTACAACTAAGGCCTTTAATATAAAGCCAGACCTCTCCTACGAAGAGGAGGAGAGCATGTAGATTTAGATTCATCTTCCCACACAACACATGGTTACTTGCAATACAGAGAATGCTGCCACTGCAGAACTTTAATGACCAATATTCCGCATTTTATGTTGTATTTAAAAAGTTCTTTTGGTACTCCAATTACCCTAATCCTATCCTGGTAAGAACATCCCATACGGCATGAAACATTACTGTATATATCTATTTTATAATAAAAATCCTATTCATTCCAGTTTCAAAATAATTAACCATGTTAAACTTGCATTCAGCTATGTTCATTACTAGGTACAAAATACCGAATCCAGATTTACTTGCCACACTCCAAAGAGAGAAAGAGAAAACCAATTAGCTCAAGGTAGTCTCAGATTTTCCAATGACCAGACTAAGTACAGGAAGACAATACAGGAAAATTCTCAGGGGCAAGAAAAATATGTTTCAGAATCATCATACCAAAATGAATGAGTGACTATCACAACCCTAAAGCAAGAAAAAATACTCCTGTCTTGCCCTTCCCTGAATCAGTTAGTAATAACACCATTCAGGGATCCAGTGCAAAGCAGGAACATCACCAGCATATTAAGTAACTCTGCTGAATAATACTCACCTGTGTGCCAATGAAATTGGCAATATATCTGACACATTTACACCAAAAGCCCTTCTTTTTCCATACCTGTCATGGAAGAAGGTGCAAAAGTACTGGCTACCCAGACAGAACCTAGATAAGCTAAGGGTATTTCTAGTTCTAGACAATAACCTGAGAGGCTATAAATCAACATTTGTTTCCTGAGCTCCATCTTCATATTAACACTGGATAAACCAGTTAAATTGCACTGATCCAAGAACATCTTTACCTAACTTCGTCCTCTCCCTTCTCAAGGGAGCATCAATGTCTTCAAGAACTAACAGCATCACATTCGGAACATCGTGTAGAACTACAGGGCACACTGTATAGACAGTCAGTCATTTCCTGGTCTCTTCTGACCACTCTGCACTTAATCTACACCCTCTTGAAACATCCTACATGCACCCTCCAGCCATCATTGCAGAGAAGATTGACAATCCTGAAGAAACTTCCACTTTACTCAAGCATATTGCAGATTATACTCCTGATAAGATGTGACAGCACAGCCTTCGCAATTTTTCTAAGACCATGTCAACAGAACAGGATCCACAGATCTCTAACTGCAGCAAAAGCAAATAGTAGCTAACTTCCCCTTCCAAATAATCTCCACTTATGAAGGAGTGTTTTGCCTGTTTAAATGGAAAACTTGAATATATTGCACACTTTTTTAGTCCACCTTTCTCAGGCTAGGTTTCTTGAAAATCAAGTTATCTTGGTGCTACATGCAATATTCAGTTAAGCATACATTATTTTTTGGTATGTCATTGAGAATAATGCTACTGACACACCCAGCACAACATATTTCCCACCCCCCAATAAACCCACTTCTAGTTATTTCAGGTATTCTGTGTGGAATAATCTGAGGTTTAAAAAAAACTAACTGTATTTACCACTATTCCTCTTACTCACAAATCCTTTAACTGGTCAAAGAGACCAAATGCATTTTTCAATAATAAATACCACCAAGCCACTAATGACAGTTGCTTCCAAATACTTGCTGCTATATTTTAGTATATACTGAAATGTAATACCCCAGTTAACTTTTAACTTAAATTTTTCTCTTCCATTCTTATCCTCCTTTTGTTTCCCCCCCCTTCACTGAAAGCAGCTTTTTACATTTTTCTTTACTAGTCTACGAAAACACAGACCATTCTCTGAGTGCCCAGAAACAGTCACTTCTGTTTGAGTTTTCTCTGGACAATTTAGTCCAATAATGTGAATTTAATCTGGCACAGTAATTTTGAAGATATCTATCTCATCTTGTAGTACATTTCCTCCATATCCTAATTCAAGATACTTTTACTCATTAGTACTTATTCCACTGGCCACCTGCAGCTGACTAATGAAAGAAGTAAATAAAAAGTTTTAAACACAATCAGTTTCTTTCAAATTTTTGATGATGCAGAGCAGCAAGCCAGCTCTTTCCTGGATCTTCCTCTTACTAACGTTTTTCCTCTCCACTTCTTAAGGACATCACCCTTATGTTTCTTCCTAGTTATACTTCAAATGTTAGCTGTTCTTTTCTCTCCCTACAGGTTTGTGCTACACTTTATATCAGTTCTTTCAATCAGTAATTCAAGCAAGCTCCCATTTTAGAATTAGTGATGCACAACAGCTATATAAGTGGCAACAGATCCAACCTAGGAAAATGAGTACCTAAAAAATCCTTAAGCTTCTTTTTAGCTTGAAAACAAACTCCCATTATTAAATAAATACAAACAACAACTCAAAATTAGTAAAAGAAAATCATAACGCATCTGTACTCCCTAAAAGAGAGATGAACACTTATTGAGGCTATTCTGGAGGAGGAATCAGAGTAAGTTCCTGTAGGAAGAGGGGCTCTCGTGAGCAGTGAACTTTTTCAATGCTGCTTCATTTTACACCCTTCAGGGAGACAGACAAGGTATTCCAATGTATGGCCATAAGTTAAGAGCAAGATCTGCTCTTAACCCACTCACCTGAGTGAACCCACTCACCTCTGGATCTGCTAGGCGCTGAGATAGCCCTACGACGAAGACAAGGTTCTTCTGTACAACCCGCACACTGGCCAAATGTTTGCGATTCTCTGATATCTTCTGTTTCCTCTCATTTTGTTTCTGTTTCTTCTCATTTTTTATCCTCTGCAGCTCTTCCTGGGAGAGTGGTTTGTACACTGCTGGGTCTTCTGGGTAAGGCTAAACATAACAAATAGCATTAAACTCAACCCAATAAGAAATGACATATTTGAAAATCATTAGTCCTGATGTTTTAGTGCAAACATTTCTTAATTCTGTCTAGACTTATCTGATTTTTATGACCACCAACATTATAGAGGCATATTCAGTCCTTTGGGAAAGGTGAACATCTTGCATATTTTCACAGAATTCTCCTATTCATAGACATAATATTGATTTGGGCAATATCCACATTCTAACCTCTTGCCTAGTCAATTTCCTAACACTACAAGCAGCTGCACCAGGACAGCCAACACATCCTGTTAAAATTTCAGTAACAGAGCATACTAAGCAGGGTGAAAGCGTGCACCACATATTCACTTGATATTTAGTCGTGATACAGATCTGGATACCTAATGGTATTAACAATACAACTTAAGAAAATAAAAGAAAAATGTAGTATCAGTGGTCAACCAAGTTCAAGACAGTATCACCATTACACTGCTCAATCTTTAAATGGTTAACTTCTAGTGAAGAGACAGATTTTAACACAATTACTGCATACTGACTTAACAGTATTCTTGCTATGTCTGTGTACCAGTTTGAAGTTTGGTCTTTCTCTGCTCTGGACAATCTGGACAAGGGTGCATTTTTAACCTCAAGATTATCTGCAGATGATAACTCTTCAAACACAAGCATAACACTGTAGATTTTAATCTCAAAAGTATCTAACAAAAATACAAGTGTCCTCAGAGTTACCTAGAAAGACTGCTCTACTCATGCAGAATGCTGCTATAAAGGCACTATTTTAGCCTGGTCTTGCAGTCTACAGTGCACTGTCCTCTGCCCCCAATTAGTCCTCAAAGCAGTCCCAAGCATTCCTTACGTGCCCAGTTTTTTTCAGACTGAAAAGTTAGGTTTCACACCATATATAAAAAGCAATGCTAAGCACAAAAGCAAGTACATACTGTATCTCAAACAAAAACAAGTGTTTCTAAACATTGAGATTAAGTAAAAATAAGAGTACATGAGCTGTGCATTAAGGTAAAGACTTAAGATAACAAAGTTAAGCTCACGCTCACCAGTATGTTGAGCTAAGGTCTTTGCTTGCATTACCGTAACCCAAAGGTTTCAGTATATAAGTCCCACAAAAATGAATTTAACTTCTTCCTGACTGTCCTCTGTTAATGACAGAGTATAAAACTAGTTGTCATACTAAATAACCTGAGAAAAATCTGCAGTAGCAGATGAAAATAAGGTTTAGGTTAAAAGCATGTATTCCTCATAGTTGCACGATGTTATTCAAAGAGCCACCAAATGCTCAGACCTGTAAGTTTTTTGAGTACGTCCCCAAACAAATCAAGGTCCATTTTTCAGCCTAAAGTTCAGCATCATTATGTTGTATTTAAGACATCTTCTAAACATATTTTGCAGTTGACTTCAGCAGATGGCATCTCACGGTTAAACATCAAGTCCTCTGGAACACGTTTTTAGTATCACAAAGCAATTTAAACTTGTAAGATACTTTAGCCGTAGCCAAAAGGTGTCCTTAATATGCAAACACAATCAGTGCTCAAGTTGTCCTTGAAGAACAGTCAAAGCCATACTGTTTCTCAAAAAGATACATTATTCCACAGTAACACCAATACATTACACAGTTTTCAGAACATACTAGATGAACATCAGTGACCAATTTGACACCAATCAGATCCTCTGAGACTTGCTATAGCAAATTATCTTGTTTTAACACACGTACATGTGAGGACTTCAAAGATGCAGAACAACGCTGCAAGGTATTCTGCTTATTTCATGAGCTTCTCACAGTCTGTCTTAGTCAATCATGTAGAATAAAGTTTATTGTTAACTCAGTTATCAGTCGAGTGCACCAGTACAAGATAGATATAGTTCCAAAAATATGGCTTGCCCTACATCAAGTAATGTGGTATCATATCCACAATCCATTCTTTCACAAACTAATTCCTTCTCCACATCCCATACTATGCAAGGCAAGGCTTCCAAGTGTGCTGCTCTCCAGTACTGCACAAGAAATGCATTCCTGGTTTTCAGCATGTTCAGTAAGGCTCCTGAAGGTCCAAGAAAACTACAGCAAACTGTGCCACAGTTCACTGGCTTCTTTCTTGCCAAGTCACATTCAGAGCATATTCTCAAGTGAGAACCAAGTCAGACAGCATGCTCCTTCTCTGTACAGCTATTTGATACTGGAGGTCCTGAACATGAATCAGGAGACATCCTGGGTAGCTGAAGCATAATCCTGAACAGAATGTTATATGTCCATACTAAAACCAGTAGTTTGTATTTGTAAAGGAGAGCACAAGAATTCCTAGTAGGAACACAACAAAGCAGCAGCTTCAGAATCAGGGAAGAGAAATGTCTCAATCTCAGCAAAAAGTATGAGGCCACCTGAATAAGGATTTCAGTCATTAAGAAATAGCAGTAGTTGGTTTGCCACACGGATAACATCACTTGTTTGAGCAGAATCATCAAAAGTTCTCACTAGATACTGTAAAGCTGTATTATATAAATGTTTCATACATGTGTTTACCACTGACATATTTCATGTTTCTAAGGAGTATGACTAGTTGGATATACTGACTGACACGACCTGAAGATGAATCTGTGTGCACTTCTTCAATTCAAAGAATAAACAAGAACCACAGTCAAAAGAAGTGACAGACACATTTCCTATGAATATACCATGTAGCATGGTAAAAGATTAAGAGATATTGTACATTTAGAGAGGGGAGAAGGCAAGGAAGCATAACACAAACACTTCAGAAGCTAATTCTACAAAATCAGTATTAGAAATCATTTTCCATTCAAATAAGGATAAAGTCGGTCTAAAAATAGCAAAATAAATTATTTCATCTTCAGAGTGATTGCTTCCCACAGTTTTGAAGTTCATGAACTCAGATGATGGTTCAACTACAAACAGATGCATATAGTGCGGACTGCTGGAACACGCTATGAAAGCTAAGCAAGGTATGATGCTGGTGTATCTCACAGTACCATTTTTTCGGCTGTTTACTATAACCTTACAAATAAACCTTACAGGTATCAAGAGCTCTCAGATATTGCAAGAACTAAAGTGGCAATGCTACTGCAGCTCACTTTTTTTAAAAGATGCTTGTTTAACCTACTACCACCGATGCCTTAGCTGGTAGAGGATCTGAGATCCAAACAAAGTAGCTAAATCAAGTGTTATCAGCATTTAGGTATTTTCAGATGCAAGACATTAAGAGATGTCAACACTACTGATTCAGTGACTAAGTTTAGCAGACACCCTCCACTTAAGCAAGGCAAATTCTCTTCAGCAAAAACCATTGAGTGTGCCATCGTGGAAAATGACCAAATTTTGTTTATGCTAACTGCGAGTTGCTGGTAGTCCAACAAGAACTAGAGCAAAATTATGAGTGTCTCTTCTGAAGTCTCATTTGTTTAATCAGGGATGGCCCTTGACAAATTCTTCCTAAGTTTGTCTTATCATTTAAGTTGTGTTTTCTTTCAAACTTTTTCCCCATTTCCCAATTGCTGAAAGCTGAGCTGGGACTTAGCAGGCTCTTTGTTCTTGTCATTGCCAGATGGGTCACAATCCTTCCACACAATGGACGTACCAACATTTCCCACTTGTTGCCTTCCTACCAAGTAGGTCCTGAAATGAGAAATACAGAGAAAGTCAATAAGGTTTTTGCACAGTATACACCATACTACTTATATAAAGAATTTTTAAAAAACCAATTTCCTATCTATTTCAAAATACTGATTGTTGCACCAAACTACTCAGTTGTGGGATTAAAAGCACCAGAGGAAAGAAATTACATTTGGAGATTGTGCATTAAGACAGTGTTCCTTTCACACAGTAGTAGGAGAAACATGACAAAAACATGCATAAAACATGTTAATTTTTTGGTCATACATGTAGCACCTTAATATTTCTCTCCATCCCTAACACAAGGTGCCAGGAGAAATAAAGCTCCATAAGTCAAGGAACTGGAGAGAAAGGCAAAGCTGCACTGCAGGAACAATTATGTATCAAGTTATATTGCTCGGTGGAAGAGCAAAGCAATTATGAAACATGAAGGACCTGGACTTTTTTATTGCTGTATTTAAAAACTGCAACAAGTGACACTACAGTCTGAGAGTGGTATGCTCTAATAAAGCAATTTAAATGCTATGTGTTATTCACATGACAAACGGTATCTAGGCTGCTTAATTTTAAAGAAAAAGAAATATCGCTGCAAGGATACAAAAAATTGGCTTTATAACCAGAAACAGGAAGTCTGGTGACACGTAAACCAGCTTTTGGCTACAGAAATCTTTTGAGGACAGCATATTTTCATTCTAATTTGACTAGTTAACAGCTATTTTACTCACAGGTAAGAAATCAATTGACTGGAAAAAACAGAGAGGCTTACTTAGCACCTTAAAATTGACTACACCTCTAGGTCTGAAAGATATCAAAAACTCAAAAGCAGGACAGCTCTTTTTTCAAGTAAGTATTTTTCGTAGTTAATGAAACAAAGAAACAATTTCCCAGTCTATTTCAGCAGATTCAGACAAAGTTTAGAAAGCTTTTAATACGTTAAAACTAAGAAGTACTAGTTTCCAAACAGCACTCAAGTTCAATTCATACTAGCACCTCACTTAAATAAATCAAAACAAAACAAATGTTTCTGTACTACTGTTAGTCACACGAGCAAGCTTCAGACAGACTAAATCAATTGACTGCAACCACCTGAACACATTCTGCACATGCAGATGGTAAGCTATATAACAGTTCAAGTACACAGATGTATTTTCTCCTTGCCAGAAAAACACATAGGCTAACATCTTTTCAGTTAGAAGCACATTAAGGCAGCTTAGGAAAATAATGGAATAAATGCAATGTAGAGTTATGATCTACCAAACCAATGGCATAGGTGCCATTATAGCAAACAGTCAAACTATTTTATCACAGAACGTTCCAAAACCTCCCCCAGACTCTTCAAACAAAATCCCTGGACAGCAAACTCCTTCCTTGCTCCTCTCCATAGGCTAGCACTCAAATCACTGAAGAAGTTGTATTGCATTCAATAAAATTGGCACAAATAGCAGATTTCTATTATGTAATTGTAAATAACATACTCAGCCTGGATTTAATATATGCTTAGTCACAGTCCATTTTGCAGTAAGTATACTGCACTGGTATACACATTATAAAAATATGACATACCTGTTAAAACTATCGTACCTACTATAAACTTTCCTGCTAAAATTTTGTTGCTTTGCCATGTTCTGTGCTTTAGCATTTTAAGTGGCCACAACCAAAACACACCATAGCAGATATGAATAGAAAACTGCTCATATCTTTCCCCAGAAGCCTTATATCTTTCCCCAGAAGCCTTACTACACAGAGATAGTAACTACTTAGCCACATTGAACACAAATACACATACCTGGTTCCTTTTGTCCAGCACACTCCAAAAGGTGGCTTCTTCAGACTTATTTAAGGAACACTGTAGCTCAAAATAACTTCTTTCCAAGATCCTGGTGGCATCTGCATCACAGTGTCTTTGTCCATGCCATGAAAGAAGTGTCCTCCCTCAGCCTTCTTCATGTCAGCCTCTTACAATCCAGTGACAGAGCTGCACCTCTGCTCAAGAATATCTTGCAGTCCATGGATAAAGTATCAAGAACACAATCGTCGTTCATTATGAAAGATGTCTCCTTTTATTCCTGGTATGTTTTATTCCAACTGTAGCACTTGTTCTAGTTTTCCTCATCAAACAGCTTTTCCAAGCAAACTGTATCCAATTTGGCAAAATACTTGCACATCCAATCATAGACCAGAGTATTCCACATTTAAAAGTTCAGCTGTGGCAGTATCCGTATTTCAAAGAATTCAAATATCCAGATGCAGTGAATCATGCTGCCCCTGGGATTTTTCAAATACATTTCACCAACTTCCAATAAAACACAGGTAAAACCCAGCATAATTAATCCAGGTGAATGATGTGACTTACAGAAACCAGGAAATTCCAGAAATCTCATGTGTAGCAAAAATTTGCTTGTACTATGGAAATTACTATACAGCATGTGTCATCTACAGCAGGTATCACACATGGAGAATTATTTGGCTGATGACATGTAGATCTTCCTTGTAGAACACAGAGCTCAAATATCCCAGCAAATTTGCAGAACTTTTTAACAAGCATATGTTGCTGTGACATAGCCTTCAGGCTTGCAGATCCATCCAAACACAGGTTAGCAGTAATAGCTCTAGCGTAGCCAAAGCCCGAACAAGCAACAATATGACTGTAATTGCTTAAAGAATACTGTGGCAGTGAATAAAGATAGTGAGACCAAGTAAGATTACCTGGGGTCTGAAAAGAAAGTTGTAACATGAAACAGGAAGACAGAAGCATAAACTGAGGATAGGATCATAATTAAGTAGCAGGATAAAGAGGAGACATAAGTAACTGCTATTACAAGAAGATGAAGACCAGGCAAAAAAGTTACTATCAAGGGACGTCATTAAAAACAAAAAGTTATTGAGAAGGAATTTTATTAAACACTAAAGATAAGAAAATTAGAAGATTAAGCAAAACACGAAAAGGAGGAATAAAATAATTCAAAGGAAGTAACAGGCAACCTAGTAAGGCTGAGATTTACAGTAGTGGCCAACCAATATATCAGCCAGACATCAAGACACATGGAGAAACTAAGTGCTACCTTCAAGGATTTGGCAAGATCAGAATACTAGACACACAGACTTATTGTACAATTTCAAATGCTTTTAAGCTTAACACCACTGGATACTTTTCCAAAAGGTTTACATGTTTAGTATCCACTAAAATAGAGATTAAAAGCTTCAGTGCCACCAGGAAAACAAGCAGGTGCTTTATAAACTTACCTCAGCCAGCTAGCTCTGTCAGATTAGCTAAACCTTGGCCCTCAGCAATCTCTGGAATCCTCACTGTTCTAGACTTTGTTAATACATGAGCACCTTAACTCAAAGGATTTTTTTTTATTTTTGGTAGTTCTCTCAGTATCAGCACACCTTGGTTCTGATCCACAGCTTCCCCTATTGATCCAGTTCTGAACTTAAGCCAAGACCAGCCACTAAATAACAGCTTCAACACATGCAGACAATCTGAAATATCCAACACCTCACTCTTGATCTAGGCTAGCACTAGACGAATGTTTCCCTTAAGGAAAAGGATGTCTTTGGTACCAACACAATGCAAGTCTTGCGATATATGCAAGACAAGCCGCTGTTCCAAGAATTTACCTTTCTGCAAGCAGGACAAAGTCCATTCTCATCAGTGCGGATACGATGCCAACAGAAACGACAAATTTGGTAGCCACAGGTGCAAGGGAAGAAATTGATGTCATCAATTTCCAGAGGCTCCATGCAAAGAGGGCATTCCACAGGGTCTTCCTTAGCGTCAGGGCTGCGAGACATCTTTATGTGTTCGCAGAGCAGCAAAAGTTTATAATAACTTAATAGATCAAGAAGGTCAGCACTTGAAGGCCTGCAAGGGGGGGGAAGAAAAAAGGTATTATTAATACATTTGACAACTTTTCTTTTTTATCTTTTAGTATTTTAGTTATTCATCACTTTCCTTTTCTCCACAAGTTATCTACCAACACACAAGTTACTCCCTAATAAACTTGAGTGTTTTTTCCTACTTATGAGTCACAAAAATAGTATGAAAGATGGTACTGGTGATGCACCTCCCCACCCAGATAGACAAGCACTTTGGCAGTTCATTAGCCTGTTTAGGTTTCAAAATGCACACCTGCAAAGCAATGCTTAAGAGCATATGCAATATATTGCTTCTGTTTTACCAGCTCCTTTAACTATTGCTTTCTTGAAGTCTTTTACAAATCCAAAGTCAAACCCTTGAACGCAAGACAGTGTTTATGATTAATTTATTCCATTGCTCAGAGACTTGGAAGAATCAAATCTGAAGTAACATTTAGGTCATCCACTCAGACTTTTGGGTAGGTTACAGAATTACATAAAAACAAGGAAAGCTTCTTATTCAGGAGAGTTTGTTTCTTTTGTGCATCTAATTTTTTTTTGTCCAGTCACTGATCTCTGAGGTCAGCCTTAGGACTACAACATTAGCCAAGATTTGTCAGGTACACAGTTTTCTACAGGTGTCAAACAACTTTCATCAAATCAATTATGCTTTTCATCAGCACCCAATTCACACCAAAGTCCAAATACACGCATGTGGTTGGGAAAACTTAAGTTGTAACTTAGAGTGCAGTCACAAGGTATTATTGGATCAGCATTTTGAAGAGGACTACAATTCAAGTTGCCATTTTCTTCACTTACTTCCTGAACTCAGTCATTTGACTATGTTTCTATTCTGTCAGTTTAAGAATGCAGCACAGCAAAGTTAATTTCAGACTCAAATCAAGGCACTTGGAGTCACCACTGAGAGAATCAATTTGGGAATTTTCTTCTTTCTTTTTTCATATAAATAGAACTCTGGATATGTGAAAGTATCTAATCTCAGCAAGCTGTCTCTATCTGCTGCATGAGACATGCATGTAGATGGGACAGAATTAAAGGACAACCGTAGAATTTTTAGGTGGACCACAGGAAGAAAAATAAAAGGAAAAAAGAAACAAACTAAATGCCCACTGAAAAACACCAGAAAAGATGTGACCAGAATTCACAGCTGGATGGTCATAGTAGCTGTAGTGAACTACATCACTTCTGCAGAAATAAGTGAGCTCCAAAGTTTTAGAATTATTTTTCCAATCATATTTTTCCCAACACATCAGTAATGTCGTTATAATTGTACCACACACACACAATCTGGAATCCCCCTCTACTTTCCCAGAGAGTTTTCTGTTTCATTTCCAACCAAAAGCTATAGATGTATACTACCTAATCTTTCTCCAGGCTTTTAGGAGCAAGTCCAGAAACCAATTCTCACATCCACTTAACCTGACAAAGAGTGACATTTAATTCTGTCTCTGGAAATAGGATGAATGAATATTTTGAGATCAAACCCTTGCTTACAGATTTCAGTATGGCATGATGTCAGCCTTACATAGTGTTGGTACTTTAACCACTCCCAAAAAAAAAGAAAAACAACACACCAGTCCTGTTTTGATCTTCCTCAATCCAAAACCATACTTCCTTGCACAAAGTCTATCTTATAAAGCCAAAGATTTTCAGCTCAAGTTGGGACCTCCCACCTTGCAGGGCAGGATCCATTCAGCATCAGTCTACAATACTTTTCCCTGTCCTGTATACCTCTTCAGGAACAGAAATTCCTCTACAAGCAGCCAGGAGAGAACCCTGAAGAGAAACACCACACATGCACACCACCAAAGCACCCTCCAAATAAAGCTTTGTATGGGAATGGTTGAATTGTCAGTAATCACAGGCTGATACCAGAAGGCCAGACTAATTGCAAGTTCCACACGTTTGATAGGGAGTACATCCTCTTTGCACAAAGTACAGTTCTGGTACATATACACACCATTGCCTTTGAGAGAAAAAGTTCCACTGGATGATCACATAAAAGTAAGGATGACAGAATGGCTTTTAGATGCTGTAAGCGTAATTTCCCTACATGGCATGCACTAGCAACAACACTGTGCTCCTTCTAACCTTCACGATTAAAATGAAAAAGTCAAACTTCCACAATAATACAGTAGCTTTTACTTCATTATCTATACTTTCATTTGTGCTGTATTCACAATCATTTTAACAGTTCTGGAATTTTACCAGTGTTTTCTAGAGGGAGCACTAGCAGAACCTGACCTGAAGGAAGGAAAGGATTAGTTCGAGAGCTCTGTCTTACTTTTAAGTACAAATCCCCACCAGCCGAAGAGTCAGAGGGACTGTTAAAAGGCCACAGAACATTATTCAATTGCTTATTAAGCAGATAACACATTTTTACATCAGCCTGTAAACATTCCCTATGAACTTTTCACACTTATATAGCTGTAAAACCATTACAATATGAAAGCAACTTTAAACCAAAGCACAGATGAACTCCACAGACTTTTTTCTGTTTAGATTTGGATTTGACTCTGTCACAGATCTTCAAACAACAGGTCAGTTAAGCAGCCAGCATACTCCCTTCTATTGCATACTCATTCCACCACAAATTCAGCAGCTCTGAGGCTACCAAAACACCTAAGATATATACTATTACTACTGAAACTAGTTAAAAGCACAGTTCTGAAGAAACTTCCACCACCACGGTAAAATTACTGAACTTGGGAAGTTACTATTTGGAATCTCCACTTAGAAATGTCATCACTTCACGTGGGGAAAAAAGCATGCTATATTAGCTAGTGCCTCTGGGATATGCAGACAAGCTCTAACAAAACTGCAACATGATTAACATTTATGAGCTGTTTAAGTTAACACTAAGAGTTCGGCAGCTGTTAGCAATAATGCCAATGGCTTGCTTCAGTCAGCAAATGGCCCGTTATTTTACAACAAGGAGTTAGGAGCAGCTGTGTGTCATGTTTCTTGAAACTAAGAGGAAATACTCATTTACTTGGTCACAGACCATTCAAGCATCCCATTTAGAGATTCTCCACTGAAGTGTGCCTCCATTTCAGAAGCATTTATATACCAGGGTCTGTGTCTGGAATCTGCATCAGAACAGTGCTGCCTTTTTTTTTCAACACCAAAATAACATACATAGTAAGGCATCATTACAGCATTCTGCATATAGTGCATGCACTACCAAGAAACAGAGTAACTAGTCAGCTCTAAGGTTATTCCAAACAGTTCCAGATTAACATCACAGGAATAGTAATGCAGCCATAACAAAAAACAAAAGGCAGTATTACATGTTAAGTTATTAATCCAGAGCATTTGATTTTTGGGATCAAGTGTAAAGAGATTAAATTAAGAGCATCTCAAGGGAAGAAAACGAGGGAGGTTGTACACATGTACACATGCTATACAAACAGCCAGAACTTGTCCGTACACTTTCCAAAACTCCAACAACTGCAGTCAAACATGGCTCCAACAGCTTCACCTCCTGTTTACAGGAGACTAAGCCAAAACATTCACAGAGGGATGGAGCAGAGGTGGACAATGTCCAGCATGTTTTAGATGTAGTGATTTTGTAATAGCTAATAATCAAACTACAGAATATGCAATTGTGTGCTTTATTCCCTTTACTATACCAACTGGTAAGTTCCTTTCCAAACACAGGCAAAATAAAAAAATAGATAAATTTTTACTAGTTTTTAAGTGCGTGCTTAGCAGATGACAACTGTGTCTAATCTGCTTCACCAAAGAGTTGTTTCTCGTAATGTAATTCTACAAACTTTGCAATCATGAAAAAGTGATCCTACTATTTGAGGGCAACTCACCTAGACACGATTTTACTTTTAATATAGCTAGTGATTTCAGTCCATTTAGGATGTAAATGTTTGTTGCCTTTCCCTTTTGCACTTGAGGTGAGGAAGTTTAACTTCGAGCAGTATGCCTTCCCTATTTAACTTTAAAAGGGGTCATAAAGAAAAAAAAAGAGGCAGAGGAGAGGGGGTGGCAGGGGAAAAAAAACTAGTTTGTTATGTATTCTTCTTCCCCAAGTACACCAATTTGAGACTTTAAACGTCTCCTGATCGCTCCACTGTAGACACCGGAATATCTCCATTTGCTAGCATTTCATTTTAGTAAACATGTCCCTTAAAGTTTAAGTTCTCCTCCAGGAGGGCAGTTAGCTCCAGGCAATACAGACACATTCTCCTCCTCACACAATGGACTGAATCCAGCCTTGCAACTTGCTTTAAGATAATAAAAGTGTCACAGACAAAAGTTCTCAAAATCTAGTCATGAAAAACCTCAATAAGGACTCACATACCAGAAAATATTTGGAGACTTAGGGCCTCTTGAAGGAAAAAACCCAGACATGTGTTAGCTAATGTTTCACTTAAAGTTCAAACATACCTGACACTTGAAGTGAAACAGGTCGGAGTCTATGCACTGAACCTTTAGTAAGGGCTCATTAAACTTATGCAAACAAACTCATACATTTTTTTTCATGGCCTTGTATCTCTTGAAACTCATCAGCCACAAGAAGTCTCAAAAACATGGTGTAGATGCTTGCCTGCCTAATGCTACTGAGAGGGTAGGCCCCCCTACAAAACCCCTGCTCCCACTCTGCTGAAGGATCAGTCCCCTTTCTACATTTCATCTCTGCGTTGATCCCACATGCAAGCTGGAGGCAGAAAGACAAGCAGACTACATGTAGCAGCTTGGGTTACCCCCTCCTTCAATCAGGTGAGCATCAACAGCTCTGTTAGCACAGCAATCTCCTTCAGGCCAGCATGGGGGCACAGCAGCCTGAGGCCCATTTGAACTACCTCCTCCACCAGTGAGAAAAACAAAATCCCTCTTCTTCACACTCAAAATAAAATAGGCTATCACTTAATTGCCTTGCAGTGACCACTGGAAAGTTTACATTAAAACCTTCCATAGGCAGGCTGCTGAGAAAAGCCCAGTTGTACTGGTGTAGGCACACAATAGAGAAGACGTGTTGAGGTTAAGTCATTGAGGGCTCCACAGAGAACCCATATGGCAGCAAATTCACATATGCACATCCCAAGTGATGGACAATGGTCTAGTAATAGACACAGGACTAGATGTTTTAATGAAGTCTTCCACACAGTTCAGAAAACATTTGGAAAAATTCCATAGACATCTTCTTTGGCATGCTACCCTATACTTGCCTGTCATTTTTTGAGCCCCAACAGAAGAACAGTCCCTTTCACCACTCATATCAAAATAGTTATATTTTACAATCACCTGGTTACCAACACTGACAGAGGAGACAGCAGGAGTGCTGAAAAGGGGCCATAGCTTCTCTAAGTTTTATGGCTCTGTTTCTGACTGAGAACAAAGACACTTCAGTAGCAAGCAAGCAGGCTCTTGAATTCAAAGTTAATTTTAATTTGAGACCAACAAAAAGTTCACTTCCTACTTCTTTTTCCTGACTGTGCTAAACATTTAAAGTAAACTGAACTACTAATTGCAAAATCTTGCCCAGAAACTGCAAAGTCCATTTTCTCCCATGTCTTCTTTCTGGAAGAACATTTACGACTCTGTCTATGGTCTGCAGCTACATTTTGATCACAGTACAAACAACATTAAGAAAAGTTAAGACAAAGACAAAGTCCCAAATGTTTGGAAAGTAAGACCAGGAATCAGGCAGTCATCTCAGTATTTCTCAAAACACTGTTATGCTGACTAGGATTACCCCCAAGTTATTTAGCTCAGAGGTCAAAACAGAAGCCTCTAGACACCACTCTGCTTTATGCCTCCCTGTAGGTGCTTCAGGAGCTCACTCTCGTGACCTCAGACGTTGAATTCTGCCAGCATAAGCAGTTGTACCATTCCTTGAACCAATGAGACCAAAATCTAGCTATCCTTGCTGGGTCACGTTTTACGTTAAGTCAATCCTCCACCTAGTTCATCACACAGCCATGCAGAAGCTTGCACCAGTACTGTGAAAATGTATAAACAAGCACCTAGGGGTAGGCAGCAACTGTTCAAGCAGCATATTCAGCAACACTGCAAAAATCTGCCAAAGAAATCACTAGAGAGGGTTCTACTTAATGCTCTCAAGGCAGCTAATAACGAAAATAGTCTAATGCCACCTGCTAAAGGGAACTTATTCTTTACAAATCCACTGTGAACACAAATTATTTCAAGACAGTTATGTGGCAAAGAAAGACTTATGTACCACAAAGAGATGTCTTCTCTTATTTAAACTGGGCCAAGAATTGGTCCTTATAGATTTATTGTTACAGCATTCAGAACAGACATGTAAAGGGTTACATATTACCAGTGACACACTGGTGCCAAATAAGATACTATTTACTCAAATAATTTCTGTCAAGTCATGAACAGAAGCAAGATGTTAAATTTTATTTTGAAATAAAAAAGGCCAAGTAAGATTCTGACATAATACTGCTCTGTAATTGTCCAAATTAATGTCCCACCTTCAATTCCAGAATTCCTTACTTCCTCTTTTTGCATGCCCTCATTTTATTTTTGTACCTACAGCACCACTATATATACACATGGTATGTCTAAAGCATTTGGATAAGGAATTAGAAGTGAGCTGCACAATTAGGGTTTAAATATTCTAAAATCCTATGTCATACAAAGACCATCTAATATTGGTATACACATTCCAGCATGGTTATTTCCTCCCAACACAAGCAGGAGATGCTCAAGGCAACAAGTGAAACACATCAGGCATACTGCACAGATTTGCATATAGAAAATTATATATCACAAGTTGTTGTCAAGGGATGTTGCAGAGTTGCACCTGAACTATCTGAATTCCCTTAATCTCTCATTACTTGAAAAAAGGGTACTATTCCATTTCCTGTACTTTTTCTTCAGAGCACATGATACAAGTCACTGTCAGAAATGTGATCTAGACAGACCATCTTGCCAACCATGCAGCAACCACAGGTGGTTATTAAACAGGCTATTTGGGGAATGGAGTGTCCTTATTCTGTTCATGCAGCTCTCTAGCACAAAACACTGATTCTGCAGTTGGGGTATCCACACATCAGCAGCCTACCGTAGTTCAATTTTTCCATTATGCCGTGTTCTATTTAGTCCTTAGTAAGGTGACATATATTCAAACAAACATTTATCCTCCTTGCAATTCTATAAAGCACTGCTAGCATTGGAAAACTCCTATTCATTCCACGTTCTAGTATACCCATTTTTTCTGTCTTTGAAGACCAGCATATTGATACTGATGTAGAAGACTCACATACTAACCCAGAAACAATATCCAACACTTGGAACAGTGCTTTGGAGAAAAAGTGTTTTGTAAAAGACAGGTGACTTAGACTAAAAGCTTTGTTAATATTACTGCATATATATGCAGTAATTTGTTTGCAATATGATATTTAATTATGAAAGTAATCACTAACAAAGCGTATTCAGCAGAATACCCCAGCAGACAGATTTTTAATGATAACGTAACACTGTTCAGCCACTCAAACTCCCTAGAGCAAGGCAGAGAGGCCAGGTGAGTGATGGCAGCTCAACTTCAACCTGCACTTCTATCTGTTTCTTGGATGTTTTTTCAAGGTCCAGTTTTTCAGTGCTTTTATTTCTGCAGATTAAAAGTCCCAGGAACAGATGTTTCATTGGTGCTATCCCAAGTAAATTTGGGAACACTTGCTGGAACAGCTTTAAGCTTCAACTTGTCTCATGTTGAAACCCTCTAAGCCATGACTCTGTGCTCCTGAAACATCCCACTTATCTATGAATTTTGTTATCCTTTTGCTGCCCTTTACTCACTATGACTTCAAAACCCCAATTTCAAGACAAACTGCAGCCCTTCTCTCAATTTAAACTGATTTAAAATTTTCATTTATAAAGTATATTTTTCTATAGATATTTACTATAAATGTTGATCTAAAAATAAAAAAATTGGTTATTAATTTAAACTAATTCAGATGAAAGACTGCATTACCCACACTTAAGCTCTTGCTTTTTCAGTATGTAACAACTTGCTCTGATTTGTGAGGGTTTGTTTCTTAATCCAAAGCAACTAGTACTTTTAATGACTTTTCTTAAAAATCTACACGGAATTTTTAAATTAGCATAATGTACAACAGTCATATAAATTGTTGCATGTGCTTGTAACAACAGTATGTTCACAAAACCTGAAACCAATTTAGTTATCTAAAATTAGCACTGTTAACAGCAGTTTATATCTCTAAATCCTTTAAGATTTCAGTAGTATAGCGCATCCTCATTTTCCTTTCCTGAGGATAAAAAAAATGGAAAAAAGCTTTTTAAGAAAATCAGTTCCTGCAGTCAAAGTGAACACATCATTGAACTAGAAAATTAAAGTGGCATGGCCTGACTGTGCCTTTAAGAGATGTTGGTACAGCAGGTAAGCAGATTCCAGATTTTAGTTAGTGAACTCTACTAGAACAATGCTACAACTCAGTACTAGTATCAATCAAGGTCTGTTGATTATATGCTCAATATTTATACACTTGTAAAATTGATTTTGATGGGGGAGCTGAACAACAAACTTATTTTAAGAGACATTATCTACAGACCAATTTAAAACTTGAAAACAACCCCAAAATTCACAATGCAAAAAAACACCACACAGTGCTCAAGTCACGACATCAGTGATGCCCTTCCCCTCTGCACTGCCATTCAGGATATTCTCCTCCTTTTCCCATGACACAGCTCAGCTCTCTGCCTGTCTCCTAGGTAGCTCTCTCACCATCTCCCATTTTCATTGGTCTCCTGGTGCCATTCAGCCTATTCACATTTCCGTAGGATGCCTTCATTCAAAAGAGGAAAAAACGATCATTTGTTCCAGGCTTCCAGCTACCAGGAGTTTTTATCAGTCCACTGCTTTCTTCAGGGAAGAAAAGAGGTGAGAACATGCCATTCTATAATGAAAGCTTCTTGTGCTAGTTTGTATTAGATTGCATACTTAATAATAATGGCCAATATTCTCAGATCCAATTAAAAAGAACAGCTCAGGTCTGAAGAGCTCCACAGCCTTTAAAGATCAACAACCCAGAAATTCTTACACACACAGGAAAAACGTCACCTGACTTGAGGGTGCAAGACTGCATTTGAATACAACCCATTCGCAACATCCTGCTTGCAGTCATGATCTTCTGGATAATTTTCCAGGACTTATTTTTGACCTGCTGTTCCAGCTCCGTTACTTCACATACACTTAATATTAAAACTAGTCTGATCTGAAAGGATGCCTGGAGAACAAGAGTCATACTGTCATTGAAGTGCAATCTGGCACAGAGCACCGCTAAAGCAATATGCTGAGAAAGAAGCATATGTTTTTTTTTTTTTTTTAAAAACTTCCATTCAAGGGTAGCTCAGGTTTGACATTATAAACACCCTTCATTTGCATTTCCATGATGCATCACAGGCAAGACCACTGCAGCATCTTTAGAAGTCCTAGCCTGCCTATCCAATGTATTCACTAATTACAACAGTTGTACTACCCAGTGCAAAAACCCTGTAAGGAGTTTGCTTATTAATTCCTTTATATTTATGCTATCCAAACGAAGGAAAAACAATATTCACTTACACCTCCTGCAAACAGATCTCCAGAGATTTAATTATCTATTAGATAAATACCTTCCTCTACAGCAAAAGTATTATCTGTTATTTGTCCCTGAAGAAGCAGTTACAGAAACAGTATCACATAAAGCACAACTAAGAAAAAGGCCATTAGAGCAAAGGTGCACTACACATGAAATTTTTCTATTTGGATTTTTTACAAAAATTCAAGGATCTTTAATTGTTAAAAATGCAGCACTTTTGCTCTTAGGGGAACAGGATCCAGTAGTTAACACACATACTTCTGAAAATATCTTAGGAACAATACTAAAAGTTCAGTCACTGGGGGCAGGGGAGAAGCAGCACAGAAAAGGGGGATAAAAGGTGATCAAAACAAAGAGATATGCATTCTTATTTACAGCACCATGAATTATAAAGAGAGACATATATTCCTTCATCCAGTAAGAATTACCACAATGACTTGTAGGAAACTAGATATAAAATGTAAGTCTGCATGATCACAGACTGTGACTTCTTTTCTCAACCTGTTAAGTACCTCAGAAACGTTCCACATTCCTTAACTCCCCTTATGAACTGCTGAGTTGTCACAGCACTACTAAATTATAACAACCCAGGAAAGTATAGCAGCCACATGTTAGCACTATCAAAAAACCCTCACACATGGCAAGTAGTAAACTTCCTGATTATGTCTCAGTGGAGGGACTGACCACCCCACATGCCTTGCCTCTAACCAAGAGCCCCCTTGAACATTGTTCTTAATTTCACAGGCTGTTTGAGATGCTTTTCTTGAACAGAAAGAGTATAAATCAATGCATGAGGTAACCTTTAACCTTTTTTCCGTATTACTAAGACTTGAATAAAAATAAGAATTATTCATTCTGAAGTTTAACAACACAGCTGAACACACTTCAGATCTAAGGTATGGGAGATCCAGCCGGGGTTAGTAACAACTTCTCAGTTCCCTTTCACAGCATCCTTGAAATTAGGAAAGCAAACTAAGACACAAGAACATCTGAGAGAACAAATTTTAGGTAATTCTCAAAGCTCTTTATGTTTAAAATGTTTAAAACAACCTTTAAAAATTGGATAGTAAACTACTTAATGTTTGTTTGCTCTCTCCCCACCTTCTCAATTAAGATGTTTTTATTAGGCTTTAACTCATGCAGTTGTCCAACATTTTCAAATAACTTGACCTTTACAGAGCAACAGAGCTATTATGTGCTTTTCAAGTAATTTTAAACAGCAAACATGAACCAATATCAATCTAATTACTCATTCCTTAGCAACAACTATATTAAGTCTCCAATGCTTTTCCATAATCCATGTGGAAAAAAGGAAAAAAAAAAGGACTTTTTAGTTGTGTTGGAAAGGGAGAGAAGCACCAAAACAAGTTTAAGACTGAGAAATCTGCACAGAGAAAGAAAGTCTTACACAGCTCATCTATAGGTTCTGGATGAGCAGTGATTCCAGCTAATCAAGAAATAATGCAAATACTGAGCTCAGAAGAATAAAAACTTTGCCAAAGTCCTTGTACTCCTCAGTGCTCACAATTCCATCTTCAAACTCATTGACAGCTGATGCAAGACAACAGAAGACTGGCACAAAGCATGCTCTACGACACACTGATTGAAAAGCCAACAGCCACAAAGTACTAGATTGAAAATGCCATCTTATCCCTACCCTAGTAAAACAAACTACTACTTCACAACTTCCCTGGTCAGAAACTGTGAAGCACCTATGTCAATGACTTCCCTCGGTTCTAGCAGTTTGTACTTTAAGTCTAACATTAACTTATAAAAACAGTATCTTCATTTCACTATGGAATTTTGTGGTTGCTTTATAAAGAATCCAAATCACCTGATTCTCCAAACTGTAGCTTTATACCTCACAACTCAGAAGTGTCCTACCAGATGCCATGAAGCAATGAAGCCTTTACAAGACTTTTGAAATAAAAACTGTGATAATCAGAATTGTCTGAACAGTGTAGACAGAATATCAGTGGGAAGCATGTCTCACTCCCAAAAGTTTCTACATACCTCAAAAGAAAAAAACCAAAACATGAAGGGAAAAGCAGCCCAATGTGTATGAAACAAAAACTACATTCTTTACAGAATCAGAAAACAATGGAGATACCTCTCCTCCAGAGCTCCACTGCTCCCCTGTAAAGCTATCAGGAACCATAGTTTTCTTTCTCAAGGTAGAAGTTTCCACACCCAGGTCAGCCCCATGAGCAGGAACATCAACAGATGGCTACTAACTAGCCCTATTGGCTTTAACTGAAAAAGACAGCAAGAGAGTAAGAAAGTGGTATGATCAAAACCCAACAGCTAATCACCCACAAGCCATTCTCGAAAAGGTCAAAAATTAAGCAGAGACAATAAGAGAAAAAATTTAAAACTTTGAAATAAGTTTGTATTTCTGAACCTAGAGACACAGTGTAGGAGCAATACTGTCAGCCACTGTCTTTCCTCTGCATAGGTGAGAATGCAAGGAAAACTGCTGGAGCATTAACAGCTCGGGCAGACTTTGTGGTTTACTCTACCAGCTTTTTTACAGTATAACACTTAAAATACTTTCAAGTCTGAATCAACTATTTTGCCTTATAATGACTGATTACATATGGTCAAATCAACACGAAGAGCATTTTTTTTAAAATCAGGTAACTCAGCAGAAATTTCTCTTCATGCACCTCACATTTTTTTGAATACGCTGTGGTCTACAGCTCACTTACAAAAGAAAGCAAAGGGGGGAGGGGAAAGGGGAAAAAAAAAGAAAAAAAGAAAACAGATCCCCTGACTCTGTTCCTGACTCAGCACAGGAAGAACAAAGCCAGAATTTTCTCTTCAGGAGCATCAAGCGAAAGTTAATGACGTTGCATTTTGAATTTTCAAGAAAAATACACAGTTTGGGAAAGAGCAACAACAAGCAATCAGTTGCAAAATGCTGACATGTGAATTGCCAATCTCAGTCATTAATTATTACAAAAAATATTGACTGTATTAACCAATACTCTAGAATTGTAATTTCTTGCCTTCACTTACTAGAATTGTAAAAGCCCCAATATATTAGTACACGTGGCCTGAAAAACTGGTGAGTTTTACCTTCTGTACCTGCACATTCATTCTTTATCTGATAATTTTTCAGTACAAGTTCAACTTAACTACACATAAGGAGCGCAAATTTATAAAACCAAACAATTAATGCCTGATCAGAAAACTTTGAAACAAACTTCACTGAGATAAAGAATAAAAGTCTTCACAAACATTTGATGCAAAAGAGCTATAAATTCTAGTTTGTATTTATCTTTAAAGCCATTTTGCTTAAGATTTTCAGAGTTTGTCTCTACAAGTTAAGTGTGTAAATTATTTGTAATTCTTACCTGCTGAGCCTGTACTTCAAAACTTTTGCTATTGAGTATACACAGATGCTTTTTAACAGGTAGCTGCAGCAGCAGGTTTTTAAAAATAGGAATTGATAATAAAAATGTGTAAGAGGGGTCTTTACATACTTGTCCTTCACAAGGAAAAGTTCTTCTTGGAAAGGGTTAAAATATTCCAGAAAAATTAAGGAAATCCAATTTCTTCGGCTTTCTCTTCCACTGGCTTAACAGAATTGGAGGTATACTGGTACTTTTGGTACAGCACATTTCAGCTGCCAACCAGGTTATTACCTATCCCTTCATAAAAAAACAGAACTAAAATATATCAGATTCTCCAAGTGTGAATAAATACTGCAAAGCCTGTAGCTTTTAAGATTTGATCTGTAAACAAGTCTGATAACCATGTGAGTTATAGCTAGAGTTAGCAGGCAGTCAAAATAAAAAATATCCAACTGCTCATAGACGAGTCACCACCCATAAGTAATTTTTTGACAGAAGTCACAGATTGTGAGGACCAGAAAAACTTTGTTTTCTCCTTAAATTTCAAAAAAGTTTCCCACAGGTTTCTGCTGAGCTCTCTGAAGAAATGGAGCTGCCATCTGTAGTGTCTGTCCTCTCATGGATTAAGAATTGATTTTTAAAACTTGGCAACAAAAGAAGGAACAAGAGTCAGCCATAGGAGCTCTACACAACTCTGATATCACAGACAAGTAATTCTATTTATTAACAATCTGAAAAAGAAAAGGAGGAAACGGACAAAAGTTACTACACCAAAGGAATTCTTTAAGACTGGCACAGAAATCTGAAGGAACTCATGAGCTTGAAGAATGATAAAATATTATGAAATATACTGTTGCCAAATGATGCAATCAAGAAAAAACTTCTAATGAGCACAATGATGTGCCAATCTACAAAGCAACTTTAAGGAACAAGCCCTCTGAGCTATCATAAGTATTCCCTATAACATCAGCTCAGTTATCAGTCACAGTCAAAAGGCAAAGTAAATACAAGAAATTCCTAGGAAAAAAAAGGCACTAAAAAGCATCACTGTAGAAGTCTACAGTGCACTGAGTGTCCTGTACTCAGAACAACTCTTTCTGTTCCCCACATGCAGAAAGAACTAGCAAGTACAGAAGAATTAACAAGAGTTACAAAATGCATCTAGGAAACAAAACTGTCCCACTAGAAAAAAGGTACTCTGCGTACACACGCACAATGGAAGAGGCAAACAGAATATTTATATATTCACCTTTATATGTATGTATAAAAATGTAACACCATATCTGATTAAACCATGAAACTCCTTGCTATCAAAGGCTGCAGATGACAATTTAAACAGTTTTAAAATAATCAGACAAGCTGACCAGGGTGGAAGATGCTGGGTAAAGCGAGCAGATCAAACACTATTACATAGAAAACACTTTCAAGGAAGCGGCTGGGTTATATAATCATAGGATTATGGAATATGCTGAGTTGGAAGGGACTAAGCAGGACCATCGAGTCCAGCTCCTAGCCCAGCACAAGTCACACTACATGCCTGAGAACATTGAACTCACGCAGTCTTGGTTCAAGAATGCTCCTTGAACTCACGCAGTCTTGCTGCTGTGACCACTTCCCTATCCCAGTGCTCAACTGCCCTCTGGGTGAAAAACCTTTTCCTGGTACCTAACCTAAACCTCCCCCGACTCAGCTTCATCCCAGTTAGACACTTCCTGGGCTGGAAAAGTCCATAGATTTTGGGACTGCTATCAGAAAGCATCCTAGGAAATATCACCACGATCACCCTGATCTTAGTGTCTTCCCTAGGGCATCTGTTGCTAGTAACTAACCAGAGCAGGATACTTAGATCATTTCTTTCTGAATCAGTGCAGCAGGCTTGCACATGGTATTCATCTATTAGGAAGTTTCACACTTTAAGAAATATAGCAGTGGAAATGAACCATTAATACATACTACTGAGTTTGAGTGGGTTTGGACACAGGATTCCTTCCACATATTTTCATTTTTCCTATCCCTAGAGCTGACTTTACCATTTTTTTTAAACACACTTTTATGACCAGCTTGACAAAGCAATTTACCTAGTATCTGTTAAACACATGAAAGTGAAAGAAATGCATCACAAGGAAAACAAAGGGAAAGCATAAAGACTTCCATGTCTAACTTAGATTGAGAAATGTTCTCCCTCCATAACTTCTAATAAAGTCCTGAAGCTGGTTATCACAAATTAGCCAGGCAACAGATACACATACCATGAAATTCCACAGCTCTTTACAGAAATATATCAGGAAATTATATTGAACTACTGAGAAATACTCCCCAGTTCTGATCAACAAAACCTATGAGAAGCTAATTTAATGTTACATACTGCCGAATGTGCCAGATAGCCACACTTACAGAATTGGATAGCATTGCAGCTGCACCACATATTTTCACAAATCTCCTGGATTCACTGCTGTCTACCAGTCCTTTCAGTTACAAGCCTTTAAAAGACGTCACAAGTAAATCTACAGCAAAAAGCATTTCTGTGTCCAGAGATACCAGATATTATGATGGAGGAACACTTACTCATTGCACAGAGATACTGTTCGTAAGCATGCTTTTCTAGATTATCACCTGATAAAAATTTGAGGAAGGCATCAGTTAAAGATTGGTTTAATCTACTCATAAAGTGGGAGTACAGACCTGTTTGTTGTATTATTTGAGCATTATAAAAAAAAGCTATAATATATATTATATATAATATAATCCAGCTCCAAAACTTCAGTATTCACAGAAGATACTAACGTGCCTATTGCTAGTATCACTTAGAACAAGCTGTTTGAGACCATACTGCTTTCAGTTTGTCTACTAGCTATTATAAAGAAAACTTTGTTTCTTGGGACAGCAACATCTCAACCACATCCAAACACCTCAAGTACAACAACCTACACAATCTGCAGTTACAGTCACAAATGAAATCAAACATCTGAAGAAAAAAGAAGCAACACATCTACAGTCAGTAGATTACACAGCCTCATACTGCCTGTTTAGAAGGACACCCATAATACTTTTCACAGTGGTGCTGTTACCTCCCATTAGCACATTGTTTTCAACAGCCAAGAGTACAGTTTTAATCTAAAGAGCAACAGAAATCAATTCTGCAAAACCAGAAGATAAACTAAGCTCAAGTTGCAAAGAATTTGAAACAAAATGTGGGAAATGTGAAGGGAAAAGAGAGGTTCCCATTATCACCTGATAGGAACCTTAAGGACATCAAGATTCCCACTAGGTGGAGAAAGATCATCCTCAATAATGTTCTGCTTGGATACTCTTAGCTGGGAAATATAATCAGGAGTTTGAAGCCATGCATTTTCATTTCCCCTTGCATAAGGTTTCTAGGAAGAAAATTAGTTAATCATTTATTTGTTCAGATTAAGAGTTCAAGCCCACTTCTACCAATAATTTAGGGCTGAATATTACAGTAATGCTATGTTTACAATAAGGTACATAGAAGTCAAGTCAGAAGAGCCTGTATTTCAGTGATCCTTCCCATTATCTGCCAAAGTAAGCTTGTCCTCACTTTATTCTGTCTTCAGAGGTATGAAATAGAGGCACCTAGATCTAGATCATGGCTGGGACATGGAAGTTATTCTCTACCACCTCCTGTAATTTTCTGGGGTCAAGTAGCCTGGCAGAAGGAACAATCAGGTATTTTCTGAGGTTTCTGCTGAGTCAGCAATCGCTTGTGAATTGTTCACATCTTTCTTGCACCCTCTCATTAGTATTGCTGCTGTTACAGTTTGTTATTTCACTGCTGCTTTCAGTAAATTTTTCTTATCTCAACCTGTGACCTTTATGTTTTATACCTCCAATCCTACTCTCCAGGTCACCGCAGGGAAGGGGAGCGTGGAGCAGTACACACTTCAGAGTCAATGTTTCGTGGGAACACCATTCCTAAAGGACACTACTCACTAAAGTAAACTACTCACTATACCTGTCAGCCAAGGTCTTCAGGCCAGAATAACCGTACACTTTGATGATTTATATTATGTCTGCTTACCTTCTTTGACTGACAAAACTGAAGAATAGTACCAGACACACAAAAGCTCTCTTGAACACTTCATCTGCAGCATTCTATAAAGGCAGTGGATAGTTTAGAAACAGTTGTATTCTTCATCAATCCCTAATTAGTTTTACTTTGCAAGTGCTATTAAACCCTCACAAGCCTTAATAAGAGTCAAAAGAGTGAGAATTTTGTCCAATGCTTTCCAGTTATTAAAGAAAATACAAGTGCTAATGCACTGAAAAAATGATGTCCTTCAGCTTCCATCTAAGAACAATATCAATATAACAATGGGTTAGTTTAAAAACACTTTTTTAATTACCAAAACAAAATTACCAAGCTTCAGAAAGAATATCTTCAAAACCTAGAATTACTAGTGTAAAGGACATTACCCCCAGGTACAGTGCAAAGACGAACAGAAGTGCTAGGACCAGATTTCCTTCATTCTCTCAAGGCACACTGCAGAAGGTGTGAAACACCAAGCGGTATTTAACACCTAATTTTACCTTTCATTTGGGAGTCTATTTGTTTTTTCTAATCATCACAAGAAAGCTACTTAAAGGTCTTTGTTTAAGCAGAAAATAAAGACTAAGTTCTGCTGTAAGATAAAACATAGCGTACTTGCAGTCACAGAGTGAAGAAATTATTCTGAATTATCAAAATTGTGCTTTTTAGCCAACAGAAATGAAGCATGTTTCTTCTGTTTTTTACAAAGACACAAATATAAAATGAGCATTTTGCCAAAGACAGCATTGTTGGTATTCCTGAGGTTTTGAAGGACAAACAAGAAGAAAAACCTTACAGGAGAGACAGGAATAAAAACACCTACAAAAACCACACCACACCCCCCCCTCCAGTCCAACTCCAATACTAAATCACTTTTACTCCAACACATTCTCAGCCTGACTACTGTTCTGGAAGGGAAATGCCTGCACCTGCAGTACCATGGAAAGGGTATGGAAAAGCTCAGACTCAAAGAATATGCTGAGTTGGAAGGGACCCAGCTAGATAATTAAGTCCAACTCCTGGACCTGGCACATGACAACCCAACAATCACACCATGTGGCTGAAAGCATTGTTCAAACACTTCTTGAACTCTGCCAGGCTTGGTGCTGTGGCCACTTCCATGAGGAGCCTATTCCAGTGCCCAATCACTCTCCAGATGACCTTTTCCTGATACCAAACCTAAACCTCCCGTGACTCAGCTTCACACCACTCCTTCAGGTTCTATCACTGGTCCACAGAGAAGAGAACAATGCCTGCCCCTCCTCTTCTCCTCATGAGAAAGTTGAAGACTGCAATGAGGTCTCCCCTCAGTCTCCTCTCCTCCAGGCTGAACAGACCAAGTGCCCTCAGCTGCTCCTCATACAGCTTCCACTCAAGGCCCTTCACCATCTTCATTACCTTTTCCTTTGGACACTCTCTAATAGCTTTATATCCTTCTTAGATTGCAGTGCCCCAAACTGCACACAATATTCAAGATGAGGCTGCCCCAGTGCACAGCAGAACTGGACAATCCCCTCCCTTGACCGGCTGGCAATGCTTTGCCTGATGCCCCACAGGACACAGTTGGCCCCCCTGGCTGCCAGGGCACTGCTGATTCATATTCAACTTGCCACGGAGCAGGACCCTCACGTCCCTTTTTGCAGTGCTGCTTTCCAGCATCTCATTCCACAGTCTATACACAGAACCAGGGTTGCCCCATCCCAGGTGCAGAATCCAGCACTTGCCTTTGTTAAACTTCATATGGTTGGTGATTGTTCATCTCTTTCATTTGTTGAGGTCTCTCTGCAGGGCCTCTATGCCCTTGAGGAAGTTAACAGATATTCCCAATTTAGTGTTGTTGGCAAACTTACTTAGTATTCTTTTGAGTTCAAGTCATTTATGAAGATGTTGAAGAGCACTAGGTCTAAGATAGCACCCTGTGGAACCCCACTAGTGACTGGATGCCAGCCTGACACTACCCCATTCACTGTAACTCTTGTGCCCAACCTGAGAGCCAGTTGCTCATTCATCACGTAACATGATTATTCAGCTGTATGCATGTCATTTTGTCTAAAAGGATCCCGTGAGACACATTAATAAAAGCTTTGTCAAAGTCCAAAAGGACTACATCTGCTGGCTTTCCTAGGTCAACTAGGTGAGTTACCCTGTTGTAGAAGGAAATCAGGTTTGATAAACAGGACTTTCCCCTCGTGAAGCCATGCTGGCTGTGACTAATGACTATGTCATCCTCCAGGTGATTTTCAACCCTTCCCAGCATAATCTTTTCACTTAAGTGAGACTGACAGACTTGTAGTTTCCAGGGTCTTTCCTGTACTTCCTGAAAATCAGGACAATATTTGCCAGCTTCTACTCAGCTAGGACCTGTCCAGATTCCCAAAACTGCTAAAAAAAAAAAATCAAACCTCAAGAGAGACAGTACAATGACATCAGCTACATCTTTGAAGATTCTTGGATGGATCCCATCAGGCCTCACACATTTGTTGGGATTCAGCTGGAGCAGTAGGTCCTGCACAATTTCAGGGTCAACCAGGAGTTGACCACTGTCGCAGTCATGGTCCTCCAGCTCAGGGCACTGAGACCCCCTTGATCCATCATTCATATTGAAGACAGAGGCAAAGAAAGCATTAAACGCCTCTGCCTTGTCTCTGCCCCTGTTTGTGAGGTGACCATCCTCACCCTGCAATGGGCTGATGTTATTTTTATACTGCCTATTGCCATTAATACATTTGAAAAAACTCTTTTTACCATCCCCCACATTTCTGGACAGCTTCAACTCTGATTGAGCTTTGGCTGCATGAATTTTCTCCCTACACTGGTGAGTAGCATCTCTCTATTCTTCTTATGTCAGTTGACCTTGCTTCCATTGGGTATATACCTTCCTTTTTCACCTTATTTCCCTATTCAGCTAAGTTGGCCTTTTCTTGACTTCAGACATTTAGGAATTGCCTGCTCCTGTGTGCCCTTAGGAGGCAGTGTTTAAAAAGTGACCAGCACTGATGGATACCACTACCTGCAAAAACATTTTCCCCACAGACTTCACTTACTCATGCCCTGAGCAGCCTGAATTCTGCTCTCCTCATGTCCAGAGTTGAGCTTTTGCTGGCACTTTTCCTCCTGTCAACAGGGATTTTAAACTTGATGATTTCATGACCACCAATTTCCACTTCGCTCACAAGATCCACTCTGTTGACAAACAGCAGACCAAAGAGAGCACCTTTCTGAGTCAGCCCCCTTAGGACCTATTTCATGAAGCTGTCAGCTCGGAGGTTTAGGACTCTTCTGGCCTGGGTTGTTCGAGCTGTGGGATGCCCCCAGCTGACTTCTGGCAAGTCCCCCATAAGGACAAGGGCAGTTAACTAGGAAGTGTCCCTTAGTTCCTCCAACAATAATTTGTTGGTGTCATCATCCTGGCTGAGAGGTCTACAGTAGACTTCCACAATGACATCCACATTATTTGTTTCTCATTTGATTCTTACCCAGAGGCTCTCAGCTGTGTCATCACCAACTGTGAGCTCTCTTCCAATACATACAATGCCACCCCCTTGCCTCTTCTGCCCTGGCTATTCCTCCTGAAGAACCTAAAGAACCATCCAATCACAAGATTCATACCACCAGGTTTCACTTATGCCAGTAATATCAAATCTCTGGGACTGGGCCAAAGCTTCAAGCTAGTCTTATTTGTTCCTTATGCTGTGTGCATTAGTGTGGTACTTTGTAACCAACACCTCATGAAGCTGAGGGATCCCATTACTGCTTGTTTGCTCAAGTTTTGGCACACCATCCCATTGCTCATCACTAGCAAGTCTGGTATTTTCCCTTTCCCTTTTGAGCATTTCATCGCTGAATTTTTAAGCAACCAGCTTGAACTTTAAGAAAACAAACAAACATCCTGTGTCAGTGCAAAAGATTCAGTCATCTTCCCTATTACATCCATAAAGTTCAACATTTACATGAATTAAAAAAACTTCCTGCATTTTCACTAAAGCCATACTATCTGCTTTAAGGCTATTAATATAGAATCACAGAATGTCCTGAGTTGAAAGAGACTTTAAAGATCATCTAGTTCCAACCACCCTGCCATGGGCAGGGACACCTTTAACCAGGCCAGGTTGCTCAGAGCTCTATCCAACCTGTCCTTGAATCTTTCCAGGGATGGGGCATACACAATTTCCCCGGGCAACCTGTTCCAGGGCCTCACCATCTTCACAGTAAAGATTTTTTTTTCTAATATTTAATTTAAACCCACTCTCAGTATTACATTTCCCCTTGTCCTGTCACTACATGTTCCTATAAGAAGTCCATCTCCATCTTTCTTGTAGGCTCCCTTCAGGAAGGCCACAACTAGGTCACCCGTAAGCCTTCTCTTTTCCAGCCTGAACAATCCCAATTCTCTCAGCCTTTCCTCACAGGACAGGTGCTCCAATTATTTTGGTGGCCTCCTCTGGACTTGCTCCAACAGGTCAATGCCCTTCCTGTGCTGGAGACGTCACCTCCTGAGCTGGATGCCGCACTGTAGGTGGGGGTCTCACAAGAGCAGAGTAGAGGGGCAAAACCACCTCCCTTGACCTGCTGCCCACACTGCTGCTGATGCAGCCCAGGACATGTTTGGCTGTCTGGGCTGTGAGCACACAGTGATGGGTCATATCCAGCCTCTTGTTTACCAGCACCCCCAAGTCCTTCTCTGCAGGGCTGCTCTTGATCCCGTCATCCCCCAGCCTGTACTGACACTCAGGTGCAGCACCTTGCACTTGGTCTTGTTAAACCTTGGGAGATTTTTTATAGGTCCATTACTGATTCTGTTTCAAGCTCTAAGGTAGACAATTTATTCATGAAGTTGAGGATTGTTACATTTTCTGCTACAGAGTCATAGAATAATTCTGACTGGAAAGGACCACCGGAGTTCTCTAGTCAAGTCCCTTCTCAAAGCAAGGTCAGCAAAATCAGTCCAGATCATGCAGCGCTTTATCTAGTTGGGTATCAAAACATCTAAGGCTAGACACTGCAGAATCTCTTTCACCTGTCTCCATAATAGCCTCACTCCATGGAGAAACATGTTCTTAAATACAATTATTTTAATACACGCCTGCTGTCTCTTGCTTGCCTTCCACACACTGCTACAAAGATCCTGGCTCAGTATAGTCTGCCCATTGGTAGACTACTGGTATTCTAAGGTTACTGTTAGTTCCTCCTGCTTCCCAAAGACTTCTCTTCTTGCAGCCTGAAAACCCATTTCCCTAACAATTTAGAGAATTTTAGCCAACTCTTACTTCTCATACACATCTGCTGGACTTAAAAGTCTTCCATCACAAATATAAAGTTTTGATATAGAGCGGCTGTTATCTTCATCCCTGCGCTTCCCCAGATACAACCGCAGGAACTAAGACCTCACACTAAAATCTTTTATAGTATAAGCTAAAATGAGTTATACACTGCCTTTCTGGGCTCACTATAATCTTTCTCTAAGACATACATCAGCTTTAAAGAGAGCATCTCCTCTTCAGCCTGCAGGTCTGCTTCTAAACTAGAATTAAGAGTTATGGAAGAACTACTGAAAAAAAAAACAACATAACAAAAACAAACAGTTGAATGAAGAGCTGTAGTTTTACAGGCTCATATATGTACACAAGCTTGGATTCATAGGGAAAAAAAAAAAAAAAAAGATGTCCTGAATTGAAGTGTGGGGGGGAACCAAAAAAAAGAAGCAACAAAAACACCCTCATGGGGCAGGGGTGGTGGTGAACCTACAACAAAAAAACGTATCAACAACCCAACCTCAGAGTATGTAGATCAGAAACACATCAGGAAGGAGAATAAGAGTACATTATTAGGACTGCTGTCTAAACCACTGTAACAAAAAAAATATTTACAAAGACACCACAAGCACTCTAGCATCCGAGGCAAATTTCTGGTAAGGTGTAGTACCCTACTGACCATTACAAACAAATGTTTCTGCATCGATTTTCCCAATCCTACCAAGTTACTTATTAGACTAACTGTAAGATATTTCAGGACAGTAACAACTTTTCAGACACAGTCACTCTTCGATGAAGTAACATGAGGAATTAACCACCATTGGAAAATTCATGTCACAGCTAGTCAGTCAAGAAATCCCAGAGGCAGAAGGGGAAAGAGTGAAGAAGAGATGTATCCCATTATCCCATATTACTTCCTATCAGTAACTGAGATGTGCTCCAACATTTATTTCTCAAAGGAAAAGATGAGGGGGCTACAGATACTGAAAGCAGCAATGATGTTTCCTTAAGAGAAAAGAAGCAATCTTCTCTACAGACTCCTATATGTCTCTGAAAAACCCACGTTTTACATTTCATTTCCAGCTGAAGGGGAAAAAATATAGCAGAGAAAGGTCTGTACTCATACAGCCTATTAAAAAAACCAAACAAACATATAAATAAAATAAGTCCTTGCACTAGCTTAAAATAATCCTTCAGAATACGTGAGAAACTACCAAGAAATACACGGAAGAAGATTTCACCCTTCTCTTCAGCCTCATCCTAAGACTTGTGAAACAGCAATGGCCCCAGATTCACTCTCAGCCATTCACACTCTTAGCATCTTTACAGTCACATGAGTGGAAAAAAGTAAACTTGACTTTTGCAAAAAGTGACAATGCTTGCTCATCACCACAGAGGGTGTCAAGTGAGGAGAGCCAAGTCAGTTTAAGCCACAGGAGTGAATACTTCACAACTTGGAGTTGGACCACTATGAGCTGAATAACTAACTGGGGCCCCCAGCACAATAAAGACATGGAACTGCTCAAGTAGGTGCACAGAAGGACCACGAAGATGAACACAGGGCTGCAGTATCTATACTATGAGGCTGGGGTTGTTCAGCCTGGAGAAAGCTCCAGGAAGATCATACAGCAGTCTACCAGTACCTAAACAGAGCCTACATGAAATATGGAGAGGGACTCCTCATCAGGAAGTGAAGAGACAGGACAACAGGTAAAGGTTTTAAACAGAGAGAGTAGATTAAACATTAGGGAGAAATTCTTCACAATGAGGGTGCTGAGGCCCTAGAACAAATTGTCCAGAGAAGTGTGGATGTCCCACCCCTGGAAGTGTTCATGGCCAGGCTGGATGGGGGCTTTAAGCAACCTGGGTAAGTGAAAGGTGCCCCTGCACATGGCACAGGGTGTGGAACAACATGATCCTTACGAACCTTTCCAAACCAAACCATTGTGTGACTCTCGAACTAGTCTATACTTTGCATTTTAAAAGGCAACACAGCAATGCATTAGAACGTCAATTGCATTTAGACAGTGCTCAAGGCAGAAAATCAAAATTCTACAAATTAAGGCTGTGATCCTACAAACATTAGGATGTTTGTAAAGTAGTAAACTTAACTGGAATAGATTTATTGACTATAACGAAATTACAGAAGGTGCTGCAACCAGAGAAACAAGCCAACATTTGCAGTATTAACTTCAAAAATATAAGTTTTATTGTAACAACTCCCTACCATGAGGACTGCTGTTGCACAGTGCAACAGTCTTAGCACGTAAATACACAAAGCACATCGGAGCTGTAAAGTTACAACAGAATAATACATACGAGCCCACTTCCACTTTAAAGAGACCTTAACAGTTATACCAAGGTACATACACTTAGAATTTTTCAAGACTGAAAAAGTAGCTAAAGCATTAGTCCCTGTAGCTAATAACTGCAGAGCCCAACAAAAAATATGAATGGACCACTTCCGTTTTTTCTTCATGTGTACCTGGAAAGTAAAACTGATTCCAAATATGGCACACATCCTATGCTCAAATTTGTGGCACTACCTGAAAGTGGAAATTAGGCCTGTGGCTTATTTCTTGTTCCATGTGCTGAAATTGACAGATGGTGAAGCTTCTCTAAAATCTGAAATTCTGCAGCACATAATTCAAGACAATTTCTTTTAGCTATTTAGAAAACATTTGGATAACATAAAAGATACATCTAATTAAAATGCAATATCAAATAAATCCAATGATCTAGTGGTTCTATTGGCTGAATAAAAAGACTAACTGAAGAGTTCAATCTAAATACAGACAATAAGAATACTATGCTTCAGACAACAGCAGGATGTTGCTTCAGTAACATTCACTGACATCCGAGTCCACAGAAGACAGTACAAATGTCTACCATGTCACACTCAACCACACTTTGGGATGCATTTGGCTTCTACAGAGAATACTTCTGTTTTGTGATTAAGAAAAGTAGTTATTTCAAAAAGCAAACCAGTCATTTAACAAGAAGCACAGAAAAACTTCAGAGGATGGAAGAATCTTCTGATCACTCACTCCAGATACCTGCTAGAAATCCAGAAAGATAGTTGCCTTCTGCATTATTCACTCACATCATAAATCCCCGTTCCAACATATCTGATACACAAGCTACAATCACCTGCTTCTACTTTTCAGGGAAATACATATTTGTTTCTAAAAAACAAAGCTGAGAAAGATCAAGACCTGCATTCAGGAAAGCACTTTTATCTCATTGAGGAAAAGAACATACATAACTGCTTGAAGATAATCTATACGCTGCAGTAAACAAGTTCTAGAGACAGTCACATACAAAGCAACTGCCTTAAAAAAGGGAGAACATTAAGAACTAACCTGTGGAAATAGTTTTCCAGGTCATTTTCTAAAAAGTATAGGCAGAAAGGAAAAACTAATTTAGCTTTCTAAAAAGAAACAATCTAGTAAAATACTCAAAAGCAGAGCATCAGCTTTCACAAATTTAAGTAGGATGTGTAGTATTGGTTTTACAGAAATTCATTCTACCTCAACTGCACGGAGCTGTGTTAACTCAGACAGGTGAAGTTAAGTAGTCACAAAGCACTGAATTAAATTCCAAACAAAAATCTGTCAGACTGTGACAAATATATGCCATAAAAAGCACAGAAGTTCAAGTTGACTGCAGATGCACTTGCCCTTTAAATGCTGTGACTGTTTAATACTATGGAATACAGTTCTGAGTTTTCACTAGTCAAGAGCAGCTGAATACAGTTCCTTTGGAGAAGCCTAAGCCACAAGACGCAAACTTACCAAACCCCATAAGAAAATCAAATAACTGCCTCAAGAGAACTAAAAACTGGCTGATAGATTTAAGTTCATTTAAAAATAGAAGAAAAAAATACAAAATGACAACATTAACTATGCCTCAAACATTTGTGCCAATGTCAGCTCTGTTCAGAGGATGGCCTCCAATATGTGACTTCTTATTTAGCAAATAAAAAAATTACAAGACATAATAATAAAAAAATAAAACAGAGTGACACTGAGTCCGTCTCTTTTCTGTACTTCTATATAGTGGTATTTCCTGAGTCCATTTTAAGTCTCAGAAAAAAATGGTACAGTCAAAAGATGCTGCACTGCACCTCTATGGAAGTTACCTTCACCATGCTTTCAGAGTTGGCACACACTGAATTACAGCAGAAACAGCAGCTGGTGCTAAGTGGCTCATTTATTACGAGTGGAAGACTACAGCATTGCCAGTGCCAAAAGGAACCTGTCCCTCTCATCACACCAAATTACATTTGTTTGAAAACAAATTTTGCTTCACCTCTGCTCAACAGTTTAATACATATATGTGCAAAGAACTTTTTTAAAAAGTATGGTAACAGGTATTAATTATGAATAGAGACAGAATAACCATTTTACTTCAGAGTGCCTGTTTTCTAACTCTTCACTTTAGTTATATTCTACATAACTAAGCTCAAAAAACACAAACCATGTGCACTGCAGGCTTCCTTATAAAGATGGCTATACAGTGTTCTCTTCTTGGTCACTGAACTCAAAAGCAATTAGCTGGTTTCTCAGAAAAAGGTACTACAGAAACAATTCTAAGTAGTTTCTGCCTAGGTTATGGTGTTTTCTTGAGACTGTCAGAGTTACGTGGCCACACAAAACAGCTAGTTCTCACCAAATTTCACTGTGCTATGCATTTATACAGCAGTAACAAGAGTAATAGTTCTCATACAAGGTATGCCACTGTCCCACTTCCAGGGAATCCCAAGACTCAAGGTTAAACCAGAATGAGACCATGAGCAAAAAATTTAAGAAATTAATGGTTCTAAAAGAGCTCAATTAGAAGAAGCCACTACACTGGTGAAAACACCAGAACAAACCTACCTTGAAGCATGCTTACAAATATAACTACTATTCAAGACTAGAATGAAATTGTAATCCAGCCAGATGACAACACTACCCATGTGCAGAAGCCAGCTTGATGAGTATAAGAGCTGCTATTTCCTTAAACTTCCCAGCTGTTCTTCCACATTTTCAGCATACGCTAACAGTCACATAAAAGAAAACCAGTGATCATCTTCTGGTTTCAGACTTATCACCTGATGTTCTAGAACCAGTTTACCATTAACTGTGAAACCACAACATTAATATGTTAAATATATGCTTTACTAAATGAAAGAACTAGCAAAGGAGCTTTCAAAGACAGGAAGAAACTCTAATTTCTCAAACGTGCTTCCTCAGTTATGAATTCCTTGACCCTTAACCTAGGATGAAGTTTCATAAAAGGAAAGATTACCTTCTTAGGAAAAGGGATTCAACTCACTAAATGATCAACAGAAGCACATGCAAGAAGGCTCCTTCAGAGGAGCAGCAGTTACATGATAAATGGCAGTAAGACTAAGTCATTAGACAAACTGCATTAATGCTACTGGGCTTCTCTCACTCAGACCAGTGCTTTTAACATAACTTCAAGACTTTAGGGGCCCCGACAGTTCACACTGAGTGAAGGAAATACATTTGAATGAACTACCGGGAACATTGACCTATAAACACTAATTTTGACTTAGCAAGTTTTGGTCTTTCATTTTAAGCTAGTTTAGGAGCTCTCAAAAGACATTTTATGAATGAGATACTGAAGACTAACTCTAGTTTTCATTCAATAAAAAACAGAGGGGGAAGAAGTCACATGTAATGAAGCAGGAGCTATTCAAAGAGGGGGAATAGTTTCTATTTTTGCAACGTCCAGCAGCCCAAGGTAACATCTATAGATCCCAGCAAAGCTTTCGGTCCATAACTGACAGGCACAGCTATACCTACATGTACCTATCTTCATTCATTATATGTGGAGAGAAGACGGAGAAAGGAAAAACGCAACTGAACACTTTCCCCCCACATCTAGTGATTACTGCTACATACTTTTTCCCTAACCCATTTTCCTGTATTTCTAGGTTGTATTAGAAAACAGAAACTCTGAGCAACAGCCACCACATGCTTACCTATCTGGGACATAACCTTCATCAAAACTTCTATCACTTAACTCCCTCAGCCAGGCAGTTCCAAAGCACATATATATAACTTAATTACTTCCTCCCAGTCCTGCATTCAAATTCTGCCTCTTTTTTAAGATGGTAATTTATTGTAACATGCAACAGAAGACAGGTTTAGAAATAACAAAATTACTCCACCTGCAAGTATAGTATTTCACAGACTAGGTGTCTCAAGCTCATGGACTTTAAAATTTATATACACAATTCAAACAGGATCCATTTTAAATCTACATTGGTGAAAGAAACTTTAAACCAACATATAACATGAAGCCTGCCTTCAAATAAATCTCACCTGTTGAATTCAGTGTTCCTGAAACAAATTAAGCTAGAAAATTATTAGCAAGTCTTCCCACACAGCATATCTTATCCTACAACGAGTGAGATTGCTATCCTTTTAGTTACTCGTTTTCTGTATGAAATCTCACACGGAGTAAAACATTTCAGACAATCCACACTGGGAAAAGTAAATGCCCCTCCTGTTAGGCAAGGAAAAGATCAGAGCTGGATTGAAACCTAAGATTAGATTCCAGTCCACCACAAACAAGGCCTAAAAATGTGCCAAAATAAAACCTGGGATGAAGAACTACTTGAAAACCACAGTATACACTCCTATCACATTTTTTAGCCATCCCTACAAAGCTCCTGTGATTCTGTTCCAAATTTGAAGAATTCATTAGAATAAGTTAAAAGTGAAAACAGAGAAGTGTGCTGCTATTTTTGCAGTTTCTTTCACTTCATTTGTTTCGAAAAAATCAAAAAACCAAACCCCAACAACACAAAAATGCCACAACAAATTCCTAGTGCTAATAATTGATTCTTTGCAATAAAACAGAAAATATTGCAATCAATTCCAGCAATCAAGGACTGCTAAGCTGTGATGGGTAAAATACTCCAAGCCCAGAAAGGGACATGCCAAGGATCTGCACTACAACAGGGGTCCCTCCATGTCAGTCAAGACATGCACAAGTACAATTGCTTTATATCAGATTTTGTGGTCAATTAAAACCCACTTCATGTTAGGAATCTATTCCTCCCAAGACAACAGCAAGATAGAAGAAACTGATGCTGGGATCACAGTATGTTGGCTCACAGACAGCTGAAGTTTTCCCTTCTTCCCTTGCAAGAAAACAGAACCAGATCAAAATCAGACAGCACTGATGAGAGAACAAGCCTTAGCCAAGATCCAAGTTGGCTTTCCATGAAGTTCAGTAAGATGCTTCCTTGATCTCTACATCCATCTTTATTTTTAACTCTGTGACTATAAGATAAAAAAATGCCCCTTATGATGACTCCAACCTATTTTTTACCAATCTGAAAACCAGCAACAGATTAAGTATCCAATAAAAATACACAAACAATTGATTAACACTAACATATTCTGCTCCAGAAAAAAAATACAGTACATAGCATTCAGGATACAGAGAAAAGGATGAGCAGGAGTGCAGTTCTCTTGCCTGTATTCTCCTGATAGCTTTGGATGCAGACTTCCTTAAGTTGTTAAAGCACATGCATGAGATAGTTTATGAATACCTTATTTTGCACAAGCTCCATTTAAATGATAGACTCCTACGAGAAATACCTTGGAGTTGTCATGTTCCCAGAACAGCCAAGTGGAAGGAAAGAGAATAAAACATACAGCCACAAAACCTACTTGATCTGAGTACTATGTGGAAATCAATAGTTTAAACAGTAATTCTTTCCTTTAAGCTGTTGCAGCCTGTCTAATAACAGCTAGCCAGAAGTCAAATACATGCATTCTGAATGCTTACTAAATTAGTACAACTTTCAATACAATTCTGAAATAAGAAAACTATAAAGATTCCCTTTTCAAGCTCATCCAAGAAAAACACCATCTGACAAAATCAAACGTATCAAAGTTCCTGGTATGACAGAACAAAATCCAATAGTTTAACAGAAACATGCACCTAACTGATCCAAACAGTTTAATGCAAAAACACATCCATGTTTTTACTTCCACAAGCTAGATCTCTACTTTCTGCTAAACACATATATTGCCCTCCCAATTTGCTTACCAAAAGAACCAGAAGGTCTGAGCAGCATCTCCAGCCATGCCAAATCATTTGCTGCTATACTTAATTTTCCAAGTCCGGAAATCGTTTGCAGTTGTTAAAATGTTAACAAATGTTAATCAATCTCCTAGGCATAAATTCCTAGACTCTTCTCCAAGAACCAGAAGAGTGGGGCCCAGAGAGATGGGGGCTATATTTATTCATAAAGCTCTAGCTCCTCACACTGTTTCTATCCAATAAAAAGGGGGCAAAGCAGGAAGAAAGATACACATTGGAAAAAAGAAACAAAACAAAAAAGCATGAACATCTTTAATGAGAGGAAACATTCAGGACATTGAAGCAAAGTAAGTTATGCAGTCTTTCACATACACACTTACTCAAGTTATCTCAGCAATACTGCACAACTGCAAGTGGGACAAAAGGTAATCTCTACAACCTAAGGCACTATACACCATGTGAAAGTTTAGGAACCCTTGATCCTAGCAGTCTTGCTGAGCAAGTAATTTCCTTCCAACATCGAAGGCCTATAGATCAGCCTCATCTTATCAAAACAACCGAGGCCTAAGATGCAATCTACAATCAGCCACTCTACAGTTACCTGTGCTTACAAAACAGTCTTTTTGGAATTATCTCATTTATTTCTAAGAGGCAGGGAAAATTTTGAGAAATAGTTGCCACAGTTAAGCCTTCAAGGCCCATACTTAAGATCTTGGTCAGAGTAATTTCAAAACATTTAACTCATAAAGAATATCCTAACTTTCCTGAACAACAGCCATGAAGGACAACATGTACCTGCATATAAAGAATATTTTTAATTAAACAAAAAAGCCACATACTTGTGTATACTCTCACCAGCTTTTTTAGACCAAGCCTTTTATTTAGTGGGCACTCTAAGGATGCTCTGGAACTTCAAGGAAAAACTACCAAGAAACTAGTGGAGCATTGTTCCCAAAAGACACTCACAGCCTTTTCTCTGTAAAGAGAAAAGCTGTAAGAATTTTTCAACACTGATCATTTTATAAGCTAATTAAGAGGCACCTGAAGAAACATGCAAGATAAAAGAAGAGATGATTTTATCATAGTATTTCCCCTTTCAAAACAATCTTTTCCCCTAAAATGAACTTGGCTTGCAATTCAGCCAACTTTAACTGCCAAGCATTTCTAAACACTTATGTGTTCATTCGTTTATGAAATGAAAACTCTATCACAGAACTCCAAAAGCCTAAGGTATGGCATAGCTGAATTCCAGACCATGGATTAGATCACTACATTATTACAGAGATGCTAAGAAACCAGGAGTATATTTAGTATTTGTAAGCCACCTGAAACTAATTCATCCTCTCAAGTCAAACAGCTGTTTTATTCCCTGCTCTTAATAAGCCTGTGTTTTACTTTTCCCTGTTCTCTTTCCTCTTTTAGCAGTGAAAGAAAAAGCGAGAAAAAAAATCATTCTTCTACATATTCATCTTTTAGTATGGGTAACTTTCTGTTAGTGCCAGACATCATGTTTACAAGATTATGAAGTCAAAGTACAGGGATGTTCAAGTCACGACATTTCAAAGCTAAAAAAAATACAAACAGTATTAAAACACAGCCAGTTAGAAACCTGCACAGGCTCAGTAAACACACAACTGGCCAACATTAACTTCTACAACTTTCAGATAGGAGTAAGCCAACATCTGCAGGCCTAGAGTTTCCACAGCTTTAACAAGCTGATAGGTTTTGCTTACATTAACATATGCTCTGAAGAGAATTGCTTCTCCTATGAAGTACATAGTTGGTATTACCACACTGACAGAAATATACAAGCCATGGACAATTAAATCCTTTCTGGCACTGTAACAAAGTATGTTAAGATAATTATCTAGTGTATTTTCTCTTTACTGCACAGTCGAAGGCACTGGCAGCTCACTTTCAGACTGGCAGGTATTGCTGTACGACCATGGCTGGAAACAGGAGAGAGCCCGTACGCAACCTTGTCATTTGCTTCTGCCAGTGCACGAAATGGAAAGAGCTTCTAGGATTTTCCAAATAGAAGACCGAAAGTTACATATAGGTTATTTTACTGAGAGATAAATCTCGGGAGGTTACATGGACTATCCAAAATAACACTGAAATTAAGAGGCTGCCATTTACCATCTGTTTGCCTCTCTCTCTCTCAAGAAAAAAAAGTGCACATCACAAGAAGAAATGGAGCCTGGCGCCGGGGAAGAGGAAGGAGGGCAGAGAGGAAATTTCCACGCAAATTCTAAGTGAATCACGCCGCGCTGTCCGCGCCGGCCTGCCCCGGCAGGGGCGAGCGGCTCCCGGGGCACCGTCCCCCCGCGCCCGCGCCCCCGACCGGTGGCCTGGCCCTGCCCTGCCCAAGGGCTTCGCCACGCCGGGGCGGCGAGGAGAAAATAAATAAAGCCTGCTCCGGGCAGCGGCAGCGCAGGAGCCCCTCGGCCGGCGCCC
>JAWWMP010000041.1:46944662-46979820 GCA_035047865.1 Dendrocincla tyrannina | reverse complement strand
AGAGAATAGTATAATTGTAGAGACACTATTCAATAAACTGAGCTTTGCTGTTAATTCACATTGAATCGTCTGCACTGACTTCAAAAGCCTCGCTCTGCAAGGAATGTCTCTCTCTCGCATGCAGTTTGGCCAACAGTTACAAATCCTAATATTTGAGGCAGTCTCATAGAGTTGGGGCTGGCAACACATGAGACTATATCAGGTGAGGGAAAGAGGTGCTGCTCAAAAGAAATGTATGAATCTGAGGGAACACACATGCTGGAATTGCAAAGGAAGCCATCAGCATTCAGCAGGAGTGATAACATACCTATCCCAGATGACCTTGTAACAGAAAAGGGCTTTCAGGGGCTGGACAGCAAATAAACCTTGTCACATTATGCAATGAGGGAAAACCATTTAAAAATGGGCAGAAACCTCGCATAAACTGGATGCAGCTCATAGCTGAAGGCTGTGGGCTGATGAGCCTGGATTTTATTCATGCAAACAAAGAAAGCCCAGACACTTTAAAACAATCTTTAAGAATATGCTCAGGCCAACTCATCTGAAGTATTTGAAGTAACATCCCTATGTGGACAGGACTTCATTATGTTACTTGTTATTATTTTCACAGAGTCATCACCTGCTCTTTAAAGCAAAACATATTGTGAAAGAAGATGATTGCTCATTATTGTCATATTTCTTAATTGCCTTCTATATTAGTGCATTTGGAGGAATGTATTTTTCTCTTCTGCCCTTCTCTGCCTGCATCTGACAACACTCAGCATTTTCCACAGAGCTCAAAATTGCTTGCATTCTTATAAAAACGCCTCAGTCGTATGGGATTTGCTGAGATGAAATAAAAAGTGCATGACTTGAGAAAATGCAATACTTCATCCTGCATATTGATTCCATGGCTGCTGCATAAACAGGAACTATTAGTTACAAAAATTTCCACTGACTTTTTTGGTGTTGGAACTCATGTTCTGCATAAGCAACGTATGATGGGAGCTCACCTGTCAAGAAAGTATGATGTTGCATTAAAGGGTTGGTGTGAACTTTGATGCTTGTAAATACATTGCACCAGCCAAGCTCCAGCTGCAGCCTTGCAGTTTTCCACATGTACTTTCTTTTGCCAAAAGGAAAGTGAGCTAATTTTTGCTATATAAACAATGCTGATAGAGACAAGCCTGAAATTAGATAGGTTAGATAGGCAAAATAATAGATTAAACAGGGAAGTCAAAACATTTATTAGTCATAAATATGAGTGTGTTTCTCAAGGAGCTGCAGGAAACCAACTGTAATCATGACCAATGAGAGATCCCAGAATAACACCAGTCTTACATACAGGCAGCACCGGAAGTGAGACTCTGTGTGACACAGATGTGCTTGTCATACAGAGAAATTTGGCCCTTATAATTCTAATAGAGAACATCTCCTCTTAGCCTGTGCTTGACACACTGACAGAGCAAAGGCTATGGTGTGTTCCTTGTACTACTCTGCTCTCTTCCCCTTTAGCTCCATCTTCCCTCTGGCACCCTGCAGCATGACAGGCTCAGGCTGAGAGCCATCAATGGTCAGGATCATATCCCAGAGGAGCAGAGACCAAGCTGGTATCCTGACCGTATTTTATAGATTAACCAAGACACCTTGGTTAATGGTAGATACTTTTCTATTGTAAAATACATTTTTTATTCTTCCATATGAATTTTAAATTTTACTGTTTTCCTCTGCAACATTTTAATACGACTGGCACATCAGTGCACGTGTATGAAAATTCCTGATAACAGGAAATTAATGCCCTGGGCAGACACAGTTTGTTTCACTCCTAATAATCTTGATTTTTTTTTTTTTAAGGAATGATAAATTGCCTCTGATTCTTAAATAAGTTATTTTAAACTGTAGCCAGCCAGTCCCTGATAGGTGCCATATTTTTCTGAATCATATAAATCAGGTGCTGAATTTTATTTTAACTTACTTTCATTTTGTTTTCTTTTACTTTTTTTGTGTTGGTATCACACCTGGGAAGCCAAAATAAATTTTTGCATGGAAAGTTTTAGAACAGATGTGCCCCAAACATCTTTACTGATAGAGTAATGTGTCACACTTGCCTGACATGCTTATAATTTGTTTTATGCAAAATCACTGTATGCTGGGCCTTAAAATGTACTGCACAGTTGTTGGATTGCCATGGAGAGAATATAGGATTTGCTTAGTGGTTTATGTGGTAAATAAAACAGTGTAATGTCTAAAAGCCACAAAATTCAAAACTTTTCAGCGTTTATATTTGCATGGGATCCCATGAAAGTAGCCTGATTTCTGAACAACTGGTTTCTCCTGAGGTCAATGAAAACTCATCTTATTTGGAAGACAGATATAAGCTTTTCACACAGGATTTCTATGTTGACTATTAGACCTACACTATGAAAAACACTATGTATGTACAGTTTGATGATACAAAAAAAACCAGGTGGACACCCACCAGTTTATATCAAATATATCCAGATGCTTTCATGCTTAATCTCTTGGGTATATCTGCTGGAATAAATTTGGAAAAGACTTAAGGGTAAATCTATGCCTAAGCAGAGTAGAAGGTAATGAAGAATCTTTCTAGAGAGCAGAGTAGGGAATGTACCACAAAATAAGGAGCACAAGGTGATGCCCAGCAGTATCACAGAATCACAGAATATGCCAATTTGGAAGGCACCCACAGGGATCATTGAGTCCAACTCCTGGCCCTGCACAGAACCATTCCCAAGAGTCCCACCGTGTGCCTGAGAGTATCATCCAAATGTTTCTTGAACTCCAGCAGGCTTGGTGCTGTGACCACTGCCCTGGGGAGCCTGTTCCAGTGCCTGACCACCCTCTGAGTGAAAAACCTTTTTCTAATATCCAACATAAACCTCCCCTGATACAACTTCAGGCCATTCCCTTGGGTCCTGTCACTGGTCACCACAGAGAAGAGATCAATGCCTGCCCCTCCTCTTCGCCTCATGAGAAAGTTGAAGACTGCAATGAGGTCTCCCCTCAGTCTCCTCTCCTCCAGGCTGAACAGACCAAGTGCCCTCAGCTGCTCCTCATACAGCTTCCACTCAAGGCCCTTCACCATCTTCATTACGCTCCTTTGGACACACTTTCTAATAGTTTAATATCTTCCTTAGATTGTAGTGCCCCAAACTGCACACAATATTCAAGGTGAGACTGCCCCAGTGTAGAGCAGAGCAGGACAATCTCCTCCCTTGACTGGCTGGCAATGCTGTGCCTGATGCCCCCCAGGACACAGTTGGCCCTTCTGGCTGCCAGGGCACTGCTGATTCATATTCAACTTGCCATTGACCAGGACTCCCAGGTCCCTTTCCATGGCACTGCTTTTCAGCATCTCATTCTCTAGTCTGTATATTCATCTGGGGTTGCTCCATCCCAGGTGCAGAATCTGGCAATTTCCCTTGTTGCAGTAGGTTCTGCCATAAACGTGGATACCTTCATTGTCCTTTAGAAGCAACCCATTCAGTCAACTGGCATGGTGAACCATCGCTTTCTTCACTCTCCAGTGCAGAAGATGCAGAGTAAGAGCATTAAGATTAGGTGGGTAGCCAGCTACTTCCCACTTGTGTAAAAAGACTTGGTCAAAATCAGGGACAAGAGAGGTGAGTTGCTAGTTGCTTGCTTCTTCACTCCTCCTCTTTGAAGATAGGAATCTCAACACTGGACTTCCTTCCTTCTGAGTAATATATACCTTTCCTCATTCTTCTGAGCAGTACATACCTTGACTCATTTCAGGCCGACTTCAAAGGCACAGAAACTAAGAAGGAACACTCTCAGTGTTTTCCCACTGGAGTGAAGTCATACATTCTCATCTCAGGACAGGTAAACAGTAAATTGTCACAGCTGAAATCTTGGTAAAGACAAGAGAATTATTTTTTCATCTACAAGATCTCATAAAAATTCAAGTTTATTTCAGTTTAGTAACATAAGTGAAACTATTCCTGTGGATTTTGTTTAAAAATAGGTAAATGGGTACAGTATCTATTTATTGATGTACATCTACTTTCATTAAAAGCAAGACCACAAAAAAAGGAGCTCAGGTGGCCTAATTGAGTTTTATTAGGCATTGCTTTCTAATTGCTGGTGTGACTGAACAATCAAAGCTGTAAAAAAAACCTTGGCTCATATTCTGAACAGTGTATTTCCTTAAGAAAACTTAGCTATGGTACAGCATTCATCTTTAATTGGTAACTTTCCTCTCAGATAACTGTGGAATTAAGAGGATAAATAAAGTCACATTAGGTTTTCATGGCTCATCTGTATCTTACAGAGACTTTTAAAGTTTAATAGCATGGTATGTCCTCCTTATAGGATGTCTTCATGTCACTAAGTAACCAGTTCATGAAAGATGTCTCCAAAAAATTAAGCACACAAAAGTGCAAAAATATGGTGGCTCTAACACTTATTAGGAAGTGCTCCAGTGCTTAAGCTCTTGCACCTGTGAAATTCAAGCAGTTGTTTTAAATAAAAGATCTAAGACTGAGCTGCCAAGGCTCAATCTGCAGAGGGCTGGCCACTGCCATGGAGCAGACTGACAGCAAGATTACCTGCAAGGTGTGTCCTGCTGGGAAAAGGCTGAGCTTCAGCAGTTTGTTCATGTCACAGCATGTGACAAAAGGTTACCAAAAAGGTGATTACTCCTGTTGTACCACAGCAGTCCTTGTGTCAATTGACTCTAGCAATGACAGCTATACTTACAGTGAAAAACTTGCTAAGCCATGATTTGTATGAGAAAATGTGGGATGTGGGCAGAGAAGAATCACGAGAATAAGAACATACATTGCCCTGGGTGACACTAGCCGAGTGTGCACTTACTGACCCCTTATTTTTCCCCTTAATTTTAAATACCAGTAATTAATAACTATCCCCTTAAAGTTTGTGTTTGCACGGTATTTAAGGAGGAGGCAAGTTCTTTATGAACAGGGATTCCAAGAAATGAGGTAGGTTGTTGAGTCTAGAGGAATACTAGCTCCTCAAAAAGTCCTTTTTCTGGTGTTATAAATGAAAGCTGCTGTGAGGCAAGTCTTAGAGTTGGATCACTATTTTATGGAGCCATGAATAGAGAGAAAGACACAACTTTCAGAGAAGAAATCAATTTACTGAGAGCACTGGGGCTATATGACTCACTGGTTTATTTGAGTAGGCAAACAAACCAGAAAGTGTTCAAAGAATGGGTCTGATCAATGAAAATAAAAACACAGTTTTGTTCTTGCTGAGATCAGAAAAGAAGATCTATCCCATGAATACAGATTGCCTTGGTTTGGAATATTTGTAAGGAAAAAGCTAGTCAGGGTGACAGAGCGGGTGGTTTCCTTTCACATACAGCTCAAGCTTTCAAGAACTCTCCAAAGTAGTTAACATATAATTTATATTTCTCTGTGAAAAGAAAGTGAATTAGTATTTGAGTCAAACACATGCTGATGTGTTCATCCAAAAGACTTAATCACTGAGACAAATCAAAGGAAATTCTTTACCTGGTTGTCAGATTAGCCCTTTGAATGGTGGGATTTTCTCCTTCCCGTTCCCCGGCAGGTATCAGTTCCATATCTGGTGAAAGTTTAATTATTTTTGCAAAATGAAGAGTAACTAACAAGACTTTCAGAGCACAGAATGCTACAGTCCCTTCCAACCTTTATGGGAGCTAGCAGATGCATGTTAAGTTGGTAGGGCAGAACTTAGGAAGCCTCTCAGAACCTGAACAAGTAATCTGAACTCCTCCAGTCAAAGGGAGGCATCAACCTTCCCTATAATGTTCTTTGAATCTCATGCCAAAACTGACACTAGAATTTCTGAGAAGTTCTGGGAAATCCCACTTTGAAACACAGTTACCATCTTCCAATATAAAACAATGCCAAACTAAAAGACCCAAAAGGCATAATCAAAACTACATTAAAAATAAGGCCACCTAATTTTTAGGAGTTTCTCATAGCTTAGTTAGTTATAGTTTATAGTCTAAATACACCTGCAAGCAAGTCTTTCCCTCAGTGTCTCAGAATGAGTCAGTACCTCAAGCTTCTCTTGGGCTGAACCTCTCCACAACTACTTGTTTCTGCAGACAGACTGCACATTAAACAAGAGTGACGCATAAGAAAAGACAAAATTATACTGTTGACAGGCAGATGCCTAGGAATGCAATGGAGTGATACATCCTCAGTGTTATTTTCAAGCAAATATTGATTGTCATTTGTAAGGAGATAGCACAAGATGTAAAACTATCCCAAGATTATAATAATAATTTATTGCTGTCTACTTAAAGAGATCCTTTATGCAGATATTAATCATAATGCTGAATGTATGTTTTGACCTTTGAATTTTTGTTCTTCAAATCAGTATTTCTTGTATGCACGATTTCAATAGGTAATTAACTTTGGAGTGAACTATTCTTCCAAGTATGCTTCATTATAACTCCACCAAAGTTAATCTACAATAGTAGTAGTCCTAGCTTGCAGAAGGACTTAAAGGATTACCATTCCACCATATTGGACATCTATAGACACACACAACTAATTCTGAGAATTTTGTCTTCTTCAGTGCTTAGGTTTCATTTTATCCGAGAGTTCAGATTATCTAACCAGGTGTTTTTCAGCACATTTCAAAGACACAGTTTTAGCTTTGTCTGATTTAGGATAGGAATGTTGTTGAATGATGAGGGAATTAATTTTGACTGTTTGACACCGTGCGGGAGAAAGGTATGAGAGTTTTACGTGCCAAGGAGCTCGGAAACTTGCACATAAGATAAAGGTTTTCCACTCTTCTACTCTTAAGCACCGAAGCAACCAAATGAGCACACACCATAAACTCCAGCCTTGACTGTCCAAGCACATAGTGTAGTTTGGTGCTCCAGTGTCTACAGTGTGACCTTGGTAGGAGTTAGTGAACATGTGGTCTCAAGAATTGCCCCATTACTCTGTGAACAGCTAATATTGCTTCTCATTATTCTTCTGCAGCATAGTCACAACCAAATAAGGCAGGAGGAGACGTGACTTCCACAGACATGTGACTTCCACTGAAATATTTTGACATCAGAGCCAATTAATAGTTGCTTGTTCCAGAACTTGAATTTGTTCAGACCATGTCCTTTGTATTCTTGCTTCTGAACATAATTCTTCCTGATCCTCAGGAAACTTAAATGAAACAAAAAGTGTACCAGAGCAGAAAGCAAATCCTTTCTTATGCTACCTATTTAAACAGGGTTTTCCTTTAAGTAAGATACCTCGGAGCACCAGGACAGGGAAAGTATTTCAGTAACAGACTGACAGAAGTGCACAAGCTAAATTTTATGTACATCTTTTGTGTACGGGATGCTTCTTGTCTTGTGACCAGAGACCTCCAAACAAGTGGACAGTGCTGGGAAGATAATTAAAAAAATGGTAATATAATTTATGAAGCAGTTTTACATTGCAGTAAAGATGGCATTGCAAGATACCCTTTTCCTGAGTCTCATTTGTTCCTATATCAATTTCACTCAGTTTTTAAGTATAATGATTTATTTCAATTTGACTTAGATTGACTGTCAAGATACTTCCTCTCCCATCTCTTACATTATATCTAATTACAGAAACCCTGTGCTTCATATTATTAGCACAGCGATTTTTCTGTAACTTTACACACCTTCAGTGTTGCCCAAGTGGACTCATTACACTTTTGTAGCTCTGCACCTATTCCAAACCCATCTGTTCTCTGATGCAAACCCAAAAGGATGAAATAAGCATATAAGTCAGCTGCAGAATGTGTACAACGTGCTTTAGGAAGTGCTCAGAGTGAATTTCAGGATAAAGCCTAAATTTGTGGAACTGGCAACTAACACAAACATCAACCCTCCATAAATCTGATGTGTAAATCACTGAACAGAATGAATATCAATAAGGCAGCTGATGTGACAAGACTTCTATTTACCATATCAAATATCTCCGCTTTGCTCAGGCTTTGTCTTTCCAGCATTTCTCCAGTTGTAGGTTTCTCCACCTCTTGCTGTCAATTACTAGCAGCTACATCATTACAATAATCAGATTATCTCCCAGGCTAGTAACTGCCTCATTGCCGTCATAGCTGAATGGAGAAATTATTACAAAAAAAGTAAGGCTGTTCTTCATTCCAGGACAGAGAACAAAGAAGAACAAGACAGATAGCTCTAAGGGCTCCAAAGCAGGAATTAGTGAAAAAATAACTCACAATACTTCACGCAGCTAAGAACAGTATTTTCATTTTACCTCTGAAGCCTGAACAGGGATCACAAAAACGCAACTGACAAGCAGGAAAATTACTGATATTGTTTATCAAGGCATTCATTTCTGCTCAGATGCTTATAGTCAACAACTGCCCTCACCTATACAGGAAGGGCAATGCTCACCCCTGTTCAGCTTCACTCCCTCTGCTCCCAGACCCCATAAAAGGCAGTCATATAACTTTGGAAACATTTAACTCTTTGTTGCTTTGGTCTAGATAAACCACTTACCCAAGCTAGTGACAGCCTCATGCAGTTTCTCTGATGAGCTTAGATACCATGGTGACACTAGAAATATCTAGGAAGGAATACAGAGAAATTACAAAGTTATTTCCTTGAGAAACGCTGCAGGGAAAGGTCTTAGACTTTTTTCTAAGATTTGATGGCAAGCTAACTATCTCCATGTATAAAACACACCTTTTGCAGCAAAGGTAGGATTATAGCTGGCTAGGAAGTTTTCAGGAAAATCAGCTCGCATAGCAAGAGAATTCAGGGTTTTTAGTCGGTCAATTTACATTTTTACATAATGTAAAAATACATTATTTTTCCCTGTTCAAATGATGAGGCCAGGCTAAAGATCCATTCAAGCAGCACTCTAGACCTGCTATGAGGTGTTATACCAATTTTTACAGTCCAGTAAGCTGAGGTGCAGAGATGTCAGTCAAAACGAGTTCAAGGAAGTTTTGTGGTCTAATCAGTAGCCAGAAATGCTTCTGGCTTTTTGGGAAAGAAGCATATTTCACAATGCAAAGACTGGTCTATTTATACAGATACACTTGTACAAGCAACTTTTTCAGCTGCAATGCAGAAAAGCCTTTTCATTTTACTCCATCATGCAGGATGTGATCATAATGACAGTGAAGATTAAAGGGAGAAAATTAAGCATGGCCTCTTGGGCATTTGAACAATACTTTTCTTCCTGATAATAATAAAATGTAAAGAGAATAAATTATATCATCATAATTGTTATCTTTCTATCTTGATGTGTGATTTGACTATAAACCACAGTGACTAAATAGAGTACTATCAAAATTAAGAATGTTACACCTGTAGCACATCACAAACCACCTAGAGGTTACAGTCAAAGGGCAGGCTCCCAATGTGCAGCTCATTTTAATTATTACTAGTAGTTATTTCCACCTACAGAAATGAATGTAAGTCTCTCACCACACAAGCAGAATTCACTATCCTACAGGCAACCTGGGACCTCCTTTCCCTGGAATCCAGGGGAATTAATATCCATCCTAGGTATTTAGTGTCAGCCTACCTTTGATACTTCACAGATTTCTGTCTAGTAATTAAGGATGAAAGACACTGTTGTCCCTCACTGAACCCATCTGTATTGGAGAACTCGCTGAGAGCTGTTGTTAGGGAGAGGTATTCTTTCCCTGTAGTGACTTGTCCAAAATAGACTACCAAATCAGCCAGTGATCCTGGGTAAACAATAGGACCCTAAATTAAAGGACAGCAAATAAAGTGAGAATAAGCAAGAATTACTATTCATGGACTTGCCTACTCATCAAAGCATGGATGGATGCAGTTATGCCAATATAAATATGTGCAGAATGCATGGTATGGTGTATCTAGTTGCCTCTCTTACTTCATCCATACTAGGAGCTGTACTGTCACAACTATTTTGCATTAAAATATCACATTGCTGACAGAGAAAGAATATAATAAATGCTGTGCAGCTGGAGCTAAATGTGGTATTTTTCTTCTGAAGTTCAGCTGCCCAGTGACCTACCCCATGCCATCCATTATTTCAGGCTGGGTTTTTCTTTTCTTGTTGCTATGTGACCCTTGGCCAATTGGCAAGGGGAGAAAAGAATTATCTGGAAATTTAAAATACTAAATCTGCAGTGGTTAGAAAGGAATTTTTCCTCCAACAGAGTTTAAAAAAAGTGTATGCAATCTGGCTGCATCTGAATGCCAAAAGAAATATGACAGTTCTTAATGCCTGGAAAAAGGATTTAAAAAAAAAAATATTCAATTATTTATTTCTCTCTCTTCTTTAAAAACTCACTTTTCTTAAGGAAACACAGCTTAGGAAATCACAGTGTCTTCCAAACTTCTTCAGTAACTTTTGAACCTGTTGCAATTTCTGAATGAATTCCAACCTAATCTCATCAAAGGCTAAAGGGCTCAAAACCTTTGTGAAAATCAAAAGCTCAAAATTAGGATTGCTGTGGTTGGAAAGGCTGGAGCAAAACCTCAAGCTATCTATTACTTTTCCTGTGGCACATGCATCTCCAGATTCATCCCGATACCTGCCTTCCATTGTCTTGGAGTGGCTCATGGGCAGCGCAGGAACAGATCTATGGCTTTTCAGTGGTGGGTGCACAGGAGAAGGTACAGGAATGCTGTACCCAGGTACCAAGGCTGCTTTAGTTCAGCTGCTTTAGTTCAGCTGCTTTAGTTCAGCTGCTTGTGGAGTAACTTTACTTCTTTTCTACTTTCACCTCTTGCCTGGCACTCCTCCTTTCCTAGAATAAAAGAAGTAATTAAATATCATTCTCATTGCTATAGGTGTAGTCTGGTTCATGGCTAAGAGAAGGAAAAGGTAAATCTCCAGGAAATATGAGGCCTTTGTCTAAATCAAAAAATTAAGCCAAATTAATGAGAACAAATTATTCTATTGAACTCTGAGAGAAGCTTTTCTTGACGGGACAGACTTTTTTCTGCCTTTTCTAAAATTTCTTTTTCTGTCTCCTCTTTTGACTAATTCCTGTGAAACAGCTTCTCTGCTTTGTGTCTCTATTTTCTTATAGCTGCCTTGCCAATTCACTCTCACCCCAGGACCACTGCTCTCTCTGCCATCACGTTACAGGGAAGATCTGAAGAAGCAAAGATAGTTATTTTGCCAATTTCCCATGGGTCTAGTTCATTGAACGCAGTTTTGTAACTGTGAAATACTGTTTTAATAAAGTTCAAGAGGGGAAACTATTGGAAGTAAAAATGAATACTTTTGGTGGAATCTCTTATCCTAAAGGTAGTACAGGGGGGAATTTCTGGTGGAGTTTACTACTGGGAGAGAGGGTGGTAAATAAACTGCAGACAGAGAACACTTCTAAGATACTGATACTTGTTCCTTAGCCCCAGATATGTACATGTACAAATGTGCTTTTTTGCTTGCTTTCTTCATGCCTAGCGCTTTTTACCTTGCACATAGTTTAAATGCAGCTTTCTTCACAGGATAACTCTCATCAGGGCTGTTTTGATTTTGTTTTGGTTTTTGTTTTGATTTGGGTTTTTTTTGTCTATACAAGACTGCAAACCCTAGTTCACATTTAAAAATTATTTGTTTTGAACCCTTCCATCTGAAACCATAGAAGCTGAAGCCATTTCAATAATCTTTTTCTCAGTTGAAAAAAAATAAAAATCTAATACCTTTCTCTTTCAGTGCAGCACCTGAACGCAGGCATTTAGCCACATTCTGAAAACGGCTTATGGGGCAGGGCTTCGAAGGAAAGACACCCTTCAGACCGCATGGAAGAGGAAGGGGGAAAGAGAAGCGGGGCGGAGGGAGTCGATGCGGGTCCACCCCCGGGGCGCTCCCTCCCGCAGCCGCCTCCCAAAGGCGGTGAGGGCGCGCACGAGGCCGCCCGACACCGCCCTGCGCCTACAGCTCCCGGCAGCCCCGGCGCCGGGCTGCCCCTGCCCCTGCCCGACCCGCCGGCGCGGCAGCGGCCGCTCCCTGGCCGTGACCGGCTGTGCTGGGCCGGGCCGTGCCGCAGCTGGGCCGGGCCGTGCCGTGCGGGCCGTGAGCCCTGGAGCGCTCCCCCGCACCTCTGCGGGCCTTCCTGTGGCGCCGGCGCCGCCATCGCGCCTCCCCCTCCGCAAGATGGCGGCGCCGTTGGCGGTAAATTCGGGTAAGAGCAGCGGGAGCGAGGGGTGGCGGCTCCTGCTCCGCCTCGCTCGGCCGTGCTGCTCCCCGGCTGTGGGCAGGGCGGCGCCGGCGGAGCCCGCGGAACCGGGGGCGGCCGTGCTGGGCAGGCCGGGCGTGGGGAGGCTGCAAAGCAAGGCCCGAGCGGGTGGCGCGGGGAGCGGCCTCCCGTGCGGCGGGGCCTGGTGGAGCTGGCCGGTGGAGCTCCGCGGTCAGAGCTGCCGCTGGGCCTGGCAGGGGCTGACGTGAGGCAGCGGAGGCATCTTTCATTCGAGAGGGCTGTGGTAGCTCGGTGCACGTGGGGTTAAGCGTTGCTTCGCTATTGCAGTCATCTCTCAATTCATTAAAAGGCAAAAAAATGTACGTCCAGAACCTTGCTCAGTAGTACACATGGAGTCTGGAAGTGTGGAGATGGTTTCTCATTCATTGAGTGCCGCTAACGACTAGGTGCATCAGGTTCATCCATGGTCCTTTCAGAACCCGTCATAAGGAGCGGATTTGGATTACTAAGATGGCACTTGTCCAATATAACAAATACAAAAGGAAATTACTAGATAGTCAGAGGAAAAACTTAGGAGGGCATCTGGTCCAATGCTTCTTCTCTTGCTCCTCTACAAAGCAAGGCCAGCTCATGCAGGTGGCTTAGGGACTTACCTAAACTAGCTTTGAATACTTGTGGGGGTGAAGATCGTCCTTGAGGCCTCTCTGGGCCTCTGTTCCAAGGTGTGACCACCTTCATAGTAATTTTATTTTTTTTCCCTGTTGACTAATTGAAAATTTCGTTATTGCAGCTTGGGTCAGTTGCTCATCTTCTGAGCAGAGGTACCTCTGCTTTCTATGTATAATGCCCTTTAGTGTTGATAGAAAACAAAGCTCCTGTTCCTCTAGCCTTCTTTCTGTAAGACTGAACAAGGTCAGTTCTTTTAGTGTCTCCTCATGCATCATGTTCTTTGGTTCCGTATTTCAATGTGCTGCTCTGAACCCAAAACTAGACACAGGACTAGAGTGAAGGACTCAGAGTTGCCTAAATAATCACTTCCCTGCATCTGCTGGCTATAGCTGTGTTAATACAGCCTGGGGCTAGAGGCAGCCTTTGCTATGAGGGGGTGCTGCTGACTAGTGTTCAGCTTCCTGCTTGCCAGGACCCTTGGGAGTTTTTCTATAAACCTGCTTTCTAGAGGATTGCTTGGTCCCCACCTGTTGCTTGGAGTTATTCTGTTTGAGGTGCAAGACGTTGCGTTTGCCGTTGTTGAGCTTCATTGAGTTAGTAGAGGGAGAATGGAGACCCTGTGAAAAGCGGTTTTGACTGGAGTATAGGCATGGTCAAAAGACCTGTAATTAAGGTTTTGTATGTTATAGTGACTAATTAGAATTAAAACCTCTATTCCTGTGTCAAGCAGGGAGCAGATTTTACAGAGGATGTATTTCGATCTAACTCTCCCTGTCCCCTCACAGAAAAGCAGTAATAAAGCGAAGACCCTTCATTGGAAATGCAACTTTGTTAAAGTGAAAATCTGAGCAAAGTGAGACTACACTTTAGTTTATAAATTACATGGCAAGATATTCTATAGCCTTATAATTAAAAAAGATAGGAGAAGAAGGAGTTTTGTACATGGAATACAAGGAAAAAATTAAAGCAGATACAGCACTAGAACTAACGAAGATATATTGCCTTGGGTTATAGTGTATTGTTTCTGGGGACAGACATAAGTCTATATTGTGGCAAAAAGTTCAGGTGTGTCACCTGTTATTGTTGCCAAAAGAAGCAACTCATCCTGATCTTCCTTGCTGTCCCTGATAAGATGGTCAGCCTTTCTAAAACTAATGGTAATAGAAACAGAATAAGTGGGAAAAAGTCAGCATGGTTGCTAAAATCCAACTTTTTTTTCCATCCTAGGTGCTTATTCCTTTCTCTGCAATAACTCATCTTTGTGCTAGCATAGGTTGTGCCATCACAGAGCAAACTGGGTTGTAGATATGATCCTGCTGAAAAGAAACTTTTTTTGGATTAGTTTTTGGTTAGAGAAATTAGATCTTTAATTTCTTTTAATGCCTTGCAGTACATGTATTTGGGCTGGTGTAAAGCAATTATGTGGTAGAGAGAACAGCAAATGGGCCAGGGAAATAGTTGAGCAGCTTTTGGCAGGCACTGTGGGTTGCTGCTGGTGTTTATTGGACTTCATAAGGTATTAAGAGTGAAAAGATAGTTTGAAGTGAAAATAAATCTCTAAACTCTGAAGTTCAGGTGGGAGAGCCAGTTATGGTCTAGAGTGTGAAATTATTCATCCAATAGTAGCTGTTTTTAGTGAATTTGTCTAGTCCGTGTTAACACTGTATGATTAAAAAACTTTGATGCTTGAAAAAGGCAGATTTGTCCTTTTTTACGGGTTGTCCTGATAGAGCCACACTGGCACTGCTAATTGTGTTGTAAATGATGATAGGTTTTGTTACTACTGAGTTTGGAGTGAGAGGGTTTGTTTTGTATTTATTGTTTTGTATGGTTTCTTCCTTTGCAGCAGAATAAAATTGACAAAGTTTTACTTGGTTTGCTGCTGCCTGGTCACCTTAGGTAGTGGGAAAACTGACTGAAACCAGTGGTCTTGCTCAGAGACCTGCTGTTGTCTCTGTACTCACTTGCTACAACTTCACCTTGGCTTACACTGGTTTCTTCCTTTGCAGCAGAATAAAATTGACAAAGTTTTACTTGGTTTGCTGCTGCCTGGTCACCTTAGGTAGTGGGAAAACTGACTGAAACCAGTGGTCTTGCTCAGAGACCTGCTGTTGTCTCTGTACTCACTTGCTACAACTTCACCTTGGCTTACACTGCCTTATTGTTCAGAGCATTCAGGGAGCATTTTGCATTACTTTGAGGTGGTGCCTTGGGTGCATCAAAAGGAGGGGCATCTTCACATCAGAGTAGCTACCTCTTAACTGCTGTCTTAATGTGAACAGCCTGGTCAGGAAGAGATGTAGATGTGTTTGACTTTGGTAAATGTAGACAGGTTTCCCATAAAGGTTAGCTGGTAAGAACAAGCTATGCCATGATAAAATGTTGCCTCTGTACTTGATTTTATACCACAGTGTTACCTTGTACATTAAAAAAAAAAAAGTTAAGCCAACTTTAGATTAAATGGTAGTGTTTTTCTGTATAGACTGTTCTGTAAGACATAATTCTGTTTTAAAATTTCTCCAGAGACATTTCTCCTCAACTTAAGAGGTCTCTGCTGTTCCCTACCGACTTGTTCTTTCTGTCTCTGCTTGAGGCATTGGTATTTCAGTTGTTTATGTGATTAGTAAGACCACTTTGTAACCTGTGTTAATGAAATACTCTGATCTTTATAAACCACGTTGAAAGAACTCTGACTATGTTGCTTTTTTTCCCACTTTAATTTGAATCATTTGATTAATGTGACTTATATGCAGTCCATTAGAGTTAATGAAGCAGGTATGTGCATGATTGAAAACAAGTGGCTCTGAAGGAAGGAGGGCAGCAACCTCTCCAAGCAGCTTTTCCACTAGAAAAGTTGCAGCGTGCAGAACCCACCACTAGCTTATAGTTGGATCAGAGACCATCTCAGTAACATGTAACACTGCCTGCTGGCCAGTACTTGGTTATGTCTTAATCTTACTGAAGTGGATGGAATTCAGGCAGAGAGGGTTAAAAGATTAGAAATTATCCATAGCAAGTCCTTAACATCCTGCCTGTTACTGTCAGGAAACTTTTCAAAGTCTTAGTGGAACTTCTACTATATTTGGCAGCCAGCCGTTTAACTAGGAAATCCATATGAGGAGCCTGGATAAGCAGAATAGCTTGCCAGGGAGAGTGTGCCGGGATATGTAAACCTAAAACATAACTTGTGAGCTTTACAGCTGTGTTACTTGTTGATCCTGAATCTTGTAATTCGCAATAAGAAGCTTCTACACCTCCAGTACAGCTTATTTGCATGGACAATTTGTCCCTAATGTCATATTCTAAAGATATTACTTAATATCAGTAAAATTGGAAAAATAGGCACTCTAGGGAGAAAAAAAACCCAAACACTAAGAAATGGAAAAATATACCAGTGTATGTGTATTTTTTGCCCATTTTTCACTTGTAAATGTGTTTCAGTCATTTGTAAGTTCATGTATAGCTGCTTGCCATGAATGGCTTCACATTTAAGTGTACTTATAGATTGTGGCAGTCTTCCGTCTGACATTCTAGAAGTACTTTGAGGTTTAGGAGATTTGCATTCTTATTGGGAGTGATTTCAATTTTAGTTTGAGTAATCGAAGGAGTTTGTTCTCTCTCAACAGATGTTTTTCTCCTGTTAGTGAGGTAGAACTTTACACTCCTAGGTTACTAACTCAGTACACTGGTTTATCTCTGACAATGTGGGAGCAATAAAGGTGATTTAAATAGTATGCTATTTTGTTTTGCTCATGCAAGTAGTTATCTTTGGAAATGGTTGAAGCCATTTTTCTTTAGCATCTTCTGTAATCCAAGAGTATCATATATTTTGATGGGTTGTTTAGTTTATAGTGAAGGTGGTCCTTTTCTGGAGTCTTCTGTAGAAGTAGTCACAGTTCTGGAGGGATTTAAAAGACATATAGATGTGGCACTTACGGACATGGTTTAGTGGTGGATTTGTCATTGCTGGGTTAATGCTTGAACTCAGTGATCTTAAAGGTCTTTTCCAACCTAAATGATTGTATTGTATCTTTATAAGACAACTTTCAGCTCCAGAACCTAGGTGCATACATCATCTTTTCTGCTTCTCTAGCTCCCTAAATGCAATTAAGTTTTAGACCATTGTTCTTTTGTGCCTTAAGAAAGGAAAATGCGCTTTGCTTAATGGGCATAACTGTCTATACTGTGAAGATGAGAATAACAGTTAAAAAAGAGTCTACTCATTGAAAACAGCAAATAAATATTTTTTTCCCTTCTTTCTTTCTCCATTTCAAATACGGTGTTTTATTTCTTCTTTTAGCTGCCAGCTTGTGGGGTCCATATAAGGACATATGGCAGACTGTAATGAATGCCATTTGGAAAAGGCAACCTGAAGCTGTTCATCGTCTTGACCAGGTTTTAAAGAAACACAAATCTGACTTCATCTCTCTCTTCAGAAATCCGGTACTGGACTAATACCTTTTTGTGGAATGAGTTGGAGAGTTGATGATTTAATCTGTTTTACAGTATTGTTTTACATACCATTTAGACCCTGACCATTCTTTTCACTTTACGTTTTTACAGTATAGAATGCAGGTGTTATACCAGCCTTGTTCTGCTGTAAGAATACAAATACCTTGAGTAATACATGTTACTTTGTATATTCTATAGAATAATTTTATCTATGATGTATTTTTTTCTCTCATTGTTTGAATACTATTTTGAAAACATACTGTTTAATATATTTAATAGTAGAAGTATATGATCCATCAGTCACCTATTAGCTTTTTTTTGTTACTCTTGTGTGGCTGAAATAAAACTATTTTGTCTGATTTTGGTCCATTCTCATATTTCCATCAGGTTAGTGAACACACAGAACAAGTGAAAATAGCAGTTGAGAGTAACACAATAGTTGTGATCAACAACCCAGATGTTTTTCATTGAGCTGATACAAATTCCTGTTGAGGATTATATCAAAGTTTACTTTCAGCCTCCATTATTCTGAGTAAAATAAGAATCAGCACACTGTATAAGATTATTTTTGGTACGTTCCCACAAAGAGACTACTGCTGTGCAAGTGTAAAGCATTTTTAGGATGCCTTTACTATCTCTGTATTTAAAAACACTGCCTTTGTTTTTATGGTGACAACTTAACCTGTCAGAACAGTATTTGTGAGGAAGGATTAATATATAAATCTTTATTCAGTGTTTGATCTTGCCATTTTGAATAACTTCCGATGCTTGTTTCTCTTGCAGCCAAAGAATGTTCAGCAGCATGAGAAAATTCAGAAAGCAAGTACAGAAGGAGTTGCTATCCAGGGTCAGCAGGGAACTAGGCTCTTGCCAGAGCAACTCATCAGAGAAGCCTTTATCCTCAGTGACCTCTTTGATATTGGAGAGTTGGCAGCTGTTGAACTCCTTCTAGCTGGTGAGAAGGAAAGATATTTAAGAGCTGGAAAAATACAGCTTAAATAGGGCCTTCTTATTTAAGTGTATGCATAATGTGAATGCATGATTCAGTGAAGGCCTTTCCTAACATAGAAAGTTCTTAAAAAGAAATCGACTCTCACTGTAATGTAATATGATAGCAGTGTTCTGAACCTTAATGTTCATACAAACAACTATTGCGAAAGGGGGAATATTTTTAAGAGATTTTATGATTTGCTTTCTCTATCATTGAATTTAAACATAATTTAAAATACTTGATTGAGAGTTTTTCCATAAAGGACTGTAACAGATATTGGTTCTTCAATCTATGTATTAGTAATACATTGATATGTGACTCTATTTGGATCATAATCTAATAACTGATTAGTAAGAGAAGTATTCTGGAGAGTGACATTCTTTGTTTGTAGAAGATTGATTTTCGAGTTATTAAAATGTAATTGTTAGTTATCATTACTAGCTGCTGTTCGTCATTTAACTTAAAAAAAAATCATTAAAGAAGTAGCTTGCAAATTTGTCAGCTTTAGAAAGCCATCTTCAAGTCATCCTCTTTTTATTTTGAACTTGAATTTTTGAAGTAAATTCAGGCAGAAAATTTTGAATAAAAAGATATTTTGATGATAATCAGCTTGAATTGATTATTAAGATGAGTACATACCAGTTGCAAGTACCATTTGGACTAGGATGTGTCTAGCCTTGCACATTTTTTATAATTTTTGGATATTTTAATTGCTGAATATTAATTTTAATAATAGCACCCAAAATATCTGTGATTGAAGTGTCTAAAACAAATCAAAGTGATAGTGAATAAACACAGTTACTTAGAATGCTATATTTATTTGTATTTCAGTTAGAAATACAAAGATATAGAGATGTTAACAAAGTGTGTATGTTCAGCTTTTCTTGACTATTCTGTGCGTTTTTCTTTCCCTAGGAGAACACCAGCAACCTCATTTTCCTGGCCTTACAAGAGGTCTAGTGGCAGTTCTGTTGTACTGGGATGGGAAAAGATGCATTGCCAATTCACTACGAACCCTGATCCAGTCACGCCAAGGCAAGACCTGGACATTGGAACTCAGGTCTGTATTAGGGTGATGAGCTGATCAAAGCTCTTTGTTTTGAGTGCTTTTAGGACTAATTAGAGTGAAGGAATATATATATTCTCAAAGTTGTTTGTTCCTCGTGACCTGATGCAGCTGCTTTCACATTCTTTTTTTAAGCATGAAATTAAATTTTCTTGCACGTATTTTTATTTCCTTATAGAGATATCTGTTTTACTTTCAGTTCTTTCATGCTACTTCACCTTTTGGCAGGGTTTTGTTTCAGACACCCTGCCAATTGGTGTTGCTCTAACTAGTGATGATTCCTCAATATTTGAGAACCTTGTAATGTTCTGATTTCTTGTGTACTGCAAAACCAGGGAACTGGGCTCCTGCCTTTATTTAAAGGAATGCATTATCTACTGGTGAACATTATATGCTAGTGTTTTTCATCCTGGAAAAGAAAGCAATACACTCTGCTTACTTCCAGTGCACAGGAATTGGTTGACTACAGAAACATGTCTTCTATTGTAAATATAAATTTTGCAGCATAACATAAATGATTACATTAGAACTAGTTCCACTACTTCAAGAGAGTTTAGTATCTAGACAACTGCATGAAAGAGTCTGTGAGCTTGTGAGTTGTGTGCATCTTAAGTGTAGTACTTTTGATATCTAATAGAAATCTTAATTAGCTGATCCCTGTTGTATTTTCATATTCCATGTTCTTGAACCTACAGTTACCTGAAGACTTTGTATCCATTCAGCATCATGTTTTGAGAGGGCACTGCTTACTGATTAATGATGTGCATATTTACTGTCTGTGTATAAATTATTTGTACCTTTTTTACCATCAAATATGTCTGATGGGATTCATTATTTTAGATTTCCTTTGTGGCAGGGAAAGTATGATTAATTGTTAAATTTATATTCTTTCTGTTACAGTCAGGAGTTAATTTCCATGACAACACGCTTTACAGATGACTTAATGGAGCAGGGTTTGACTCAGAAGATCCTTACACTTGTGTCTCAGATTGATTTGAACAATGAATTTGATAAACTCCAGAGAGAGCGAGGACTGGGCAGTGAGAAACACCGGAAAGAGGTAAATAATCACAGAGTGTGAGTATTTTCCTGTATTACTGAACAGATTAGAATGCAGTTAGACTATAAAGTTCTTTACCTTTGCAAAGTCTATTACTGTCTGAGAGATCACAGTAACTACCTCATGGGTTGTGCAATATGAATGTGGGATCCAGATTGCTTCCTGCATTTCTGTTTTGCTGTTGCTTCTGTGTGCTGGGTCAGGACTTATTTTTTCTGTAGCTGCTGTCATCATGATTGACTGAGATGGACAAATTTGAACATGTTACCAGAATATCTGTATTCACTGTGGTTTTGTTTGATTTTCTTCTAAAGGTTTCTGACCTCATTAAAGAATGCCGGCAGTCCTTGGCTGAAAGTCTGTTTGTCTGGACCTGTCAGTCACCACTGAGTAAGGATGACACTCTCATCCTCATAAGTTACCTGGAGAAGGTAACAGTGGAAGCTGATGGCTCATTGGACGGTGTGAACTTGTCTCTTCTCATGGCTCTCCTTTACTGCTTTGATGTCAGCTTTCTGGAACAAGGCACAGAGGATCGTGAAGGTAATGATGGTGGGTTTCCCAGAGGTTACATTTTACAGATGGATAAATTGTTATTTAAAAAAGTTTTTTATTGATTGGTAACAGACTGATGGGATTTTGATTGTTTATTTTCAAATTCATTTACTGGGTATTGGTTTTGTGTTCGTTTTTGTTGTTCTTCAAGATTTGATGCACCGGCTCCCTCTGCTAGCAGAAAGACAGTACATAGCAACGATACACACTCGTCTTCAGGAGTCTCAGCCTTGGAAATTACCAGGCCTGCAAGCTACTGTTAGATTAGCCTGGGCGCTGACATTGCGAGGAATATCCCAATTATCTGATGTGACAGGTAAATTACCCCTAAAGTGCAGTTCCTGCACATTAGTATTCAGCTTGCAATGGTGTAAGTCAAAGTATCTATTACCTTTTTGAAGTATTAATATTTAGCTTTATGATAAAATTACCATTGACATTTCTTTAAACCTTCTCAGTATGTGAGTTCGGTTGTCAAGAATTGAATTGCTCTGAAACATACACAGATGTAGAGGTAATTAGTTATTAGACAGTAATACTGCATAGTGCTTCATAGAAATGAAAGAGATTTTAAGGTACTGGAAAATTCAAAGATTGCATTTTCAGTTTTAGTATCATTTGAGCACTTGAATTAAGAATAGATTTCTGATTTTGGTTTTTTTGCATCTGTAAATGTTAAACCTCGGTATCTTGAGACAATGAGTTTATTTATCATTTTCTTTTTTCCTCTTTGAACTTCACAAGCTTTCCAGACTTCCTACTAGGTCAAAATTGAGTCTTTTCCAGAATATCAAAGAAAATGCAAACATTGTAATTTAATGCTTGATTAAGGTTGGTTTGTGATTCTTGGTTCACTGACATTTTTTTTTTTTTTTTGTTAAATGGGTTATGCATTTCAATACTTATTCAAGCAGAAAGTTGAGGTCATTACCTGCCATTAATTTGTCTTTTTGCAGTCTAGTCTTTTTGTGTATGGTAGAAAAAACATAGTTGATAGAAGCATGTACATTTGCATGTCAGCTGAATGTCCTGAAATATGTTTTACTTGGTAACAGATTATTATTATTAACTTTTTCTCCTCTTGTGAACTTTGTGGCCCAGCTCTTGCAGAATTCACTGAGGCAGATGAGGCAATGGCAGAGCTAGCCATTGCTGATTATGTCTTCCTGTTCCTGACTGAATCGGTTGTGGGGTCTGAAAATTTCTACCAAGAGGAATTTTACATTCGCAAAATTCATAACCTTGTCACAGACTTCCTTGCACTCATGCCAATGAAGGTAAGTTGTTTGTGTGAATAGCAGTTATTGACAGATGTGGATATCTCTTCTGTATTTCTAACATTTGGACAGGTAGCATAGAGAATCGTGACCCTCAGCGTGAGATCCTGCAGTTCAAAAAACTAGTTCACTTTAGGGAGGTCATAATTATTTGGGGTTTGTTTTCCATACTGAAGTAGAATGTGAATTTTAAAACACTTCAGTATAGTGAGATTTGCAAACCAAGCTTTTGTGGTGGTAGTGGTTTTGTTTTACTTGATTGAAGTTTAAATGAATGCTGAAATTGATGGCTATGCATGTGGATATTGATTTTTGTTGATATTTTTCTTTTGATACAGACAGCGTAACCTACATTAACTTTGAGGTTCTGTCTCTCATTTGTAATTTATTCTTTTACTAATGGCCTTTTCCATACTTAAAGGGAGGGATTCTGCTTTTTCAGTAGTATAAATTCTTGGGAAAATAAGCATCCGTTTTCAGTAGAAGAGCAGAAATGCTATAAAAGGGTTTTAAAAAAAAGTTTGAAACAATTACAACTGTTTGATTTGTGCAAGATCTTGTAATTAGAGACGGAAAATCAAAATTCTGTGAAAACACTTTTATTTGATGGAAGCTTTATTTTGTAACCTTCATTACGCTGAGCTGTTAGAGTTGCCAAATAATTACTTCTTTAGAAGTGAAAAAAGGAACATTTAAAACCAGATTTTTTTCATTGTAACCTTACAGAATGTGAACAATATTGGCAGGAAAACCAATATTTGAGGCTCAAGAATCCTTGAGGGCATATGTGAACATGTTGTAGACAGCTTTAAGTTTAATCATAGTTTGTTTATAATCTGTCTGCATTGCATGTTGTTTTCTTGAGCTGTCTTTTAAACCCACAGAATATCCATAAAACAAGGATGATGTCAGTTCCAGCAGGTTTATGTTGATAAATTACAGCTATCTTTCTGCTGCAGTGGTGGCCTGCATGCAACACTTAGCATGTTAACAGGCCTTGGACATCCTTTGAAGGCTGCACACAAAGGTGTTTTCTGTAATACAGACACAGTAGCCCTTAGGAATCTTTTGAATATATGGGGTATATTTGACGTGTATTATGTGAAATTTCCTTAAACAATCAGATAGAAACAGGTGTGGAACTGGGAACTTCTTTTGAGGCAGTTCTTTGTTGGATGTTGTTGCTTTATGAAAGATGAAGTGTCTCCCTGTAATGATACCAGTTTTCATTAAAGGGATATAAGGTAGATTTTTGAATGAAAGTAGAAGAGCTGGAGACTAACCCTGGCTGAGGTTTCTGCCATATTAGATTTACAACAGATGGGACCCAGTCTCCTGTATCCACAGAACTGCTTGAAAATCCCAATGCTGTTGCTTGATTTGTGGTACATCTCATCTTCATTGCATTATAGAACTAGAGTCTTTATCTCTGGGAAGAATATTTACTTTCCTTTATTTTTTTCTTTTTTGCTCTGGCTCAGATTTGCAGTTTAGTTGTAGCTAATGCCTGAAGATGAAGAGAGATTTTCATTACAAGTAGGAATTTGTAATACAGGATATTAGCCAAAATCAGGCCATTTGCTTATATTTCAGTTTGAGAGAGGCCAGTACAAGTTGTTTCATGAGTTTGGTTAGGAGGCAATTGAGCCTGCAAGGCAACTTTTTGTCTGAAGTGCTGTTAGGTAGTGGTTGGCTTACGTTCTCAACTATTTCTACTGAATCTCAAATATTGGCTAAAGAGAAGTGTCTGTTTTGCAGGATCTTTGTGTTGTTTTGTATATCTGTATAACCTTTTTTCAGTTTTATTTAAATCTGTAAGTCAGCATTTTAATTAATTTTTCTGTACAGTTTTAGCATTTATGCCGCTTGCCAGTGTTGATTTGGGTAAATCTTTTGGTTGCTTGCATGACATTCATGCAGAAGTCCATAGTAAGCTTTAGTACCTCAAATAATTAATTATTTCACTTATCAATTTTGTTCTTGTTCAGTTAGTATGCTGATTAGGTAGTTTACTCCAACCTTTTCCACAGTTATTTCTAGTTTTAAATATTTTTCTTTTTATTATTGTTTTAAAATTGTTTTTTCTCGAAGAGACACAATTATTTTGCTGCTCATTCAATTTTGCACATTAAGATATTTTACAGACCATGAACCAGTCTCTATTGACCATGATGATATTTTAATTTTTGGTGTGTTGAAGTGGTTGCTTACTTCTGTTTCTGGATCCTCAACATCTCCTTAATATTTAACAAAACTTGACTTTTCATTCATGTCTGTTTGCTTTCTGTAAGCCTCTGGTGGGGTGTCATATCCAAAGCTTTTTGACTTTAAATGTCAGCTGGTTTTTGTTTAGTAGTTAGCTTTTTTAACACAAAGAAGTTTAGGATGCTGATTAAATAGCTAATTTTTTTTTAATTGCTGCAGTTCTTCTTGCCCTCCTTTTTTTTTCTCCTGTTGTATTTATTGACATGTGGTAGTACTTGTAGTTGAGACAGACTGGGTCCAAAGTAATTACATCAGTTCAGAACTTTCCAAATCATGAAGTAGCTGTAAGTAGAAGTAGCTTCCAATGGTGAAGAAAGGTGCAGTCCACACATCTATATACAGAAATCATAATTTTGCAGTGTTTTGTGTTTCTTTTCACTTCTTGTGAATAATGGTCTAACTTTCTTTGTTTGAACATAACCCATCTAGCTTTTAAATTTAAAAGACGAGAAGGATCCACATTTTGGGGCCAAACCAGAAAATCTGGCAAAGTCAGTTGGGAAGAACTCCTGTGGTCTAAGTTCAGGGCTTTTGCTATGCACTGAGGACCTTGGCAGTAAGAAGCTGGTTGAATATATCTTTGAATGCAAGCTCTTGGGGGGAGAGTGAATTCAAAAAATATAAAATTAAATATTCTTGTCATGTACATAGAAGTACATTGGCTTTCTTAGTTTTTCGCAATGTAGACATATTGACAATGCCACTATTTCTTTTCTGTTGCATTCTTAGTCCAGTGTGGTTTTTTTTCACTTCATAAATTCTGTAGGTGAAACAGCTGAGAAACCGTGCTGATGAAGATGCCCGCATGATCCACATGAGTATTCAGATGGGTAACGATCCACCTATTTCCCTTCGGAGAGATCTGGAGCATTTAATGCTTTTAGTAAGCCCTATTTTATTTTAAATTACTGTAGCAAGTAGTGATTGTGACTTTGAGTTTTCATCTGAAAACATTTATCTGAATGATACCATACGGTGATGGATCTTTACCTTTTCGGATTAGAGTTGTGGTTTGGTTTTTTTTTTTCTTAAATACAGATACTTTTCTGTAACTTTTCACGTAACGGAATTATTTTCCTGCCTTGGCATCTGATGTTAATGTAATTTACTTCTTGCTTAATAAGGAAATACTGCATTATTTCTTACATTTGAAGGTTTTGGGGGTTTACCCCACTATTGATACTGATAAATAATTGAAATGTTTAAATAATTCTCATGTTGATGTATTTGCTGTAGAGTAGCCTAAGCAATATGACCCCATCAAGGCTGGTGCAATTACAAATTCCCTAATTGCAATACAATTCTGACCACAAGTATACATTTGAAAAAAGATCTTTCTCTTTCATAGTATTTTTGATAAAATAACAGAAAATGGAAACAAAGTAAAATGGAAAGAAAATTAATTATATTTGTTTAAATATTAGTTATTAAGGTTACTTAACTGCACTTTCAAAAAAGCCCATATCAGAAAACAGATTTGCATATTAAACAGGGCATTTTATATTTTCTGTTCATGAATAACTTAAAAACTTGTATTACTTGTCTTTTCCAAAGGTAAAGTGTATAGGACATTTGCAGGAAAATTTGTAGTGAAATGCTTTCTTAGGCAGCTCAGAGATATATTTAACTTAAACAAAGAACTAGAAATGAAAATTTACTCTGAGAAATTTGTATGTTCAGATAATGGGTAAGATTTCTATTCATGATACTGGCTGACTTGTAAATTCAATATATAAACGTATTCATGTGGTTATTTAAAGAGAAGTGACCCTATTTTCTTACAACAATTCAATATGTAATAATTAGATAGAAAGTTATTAAAGTATTGCTGATGTGTGCATATTTAATCTCTCTGACTGTCACTTGTTCTGATACTGTTACTTAGAAGCTCTTTTTCAGAGAGTTTTGAAAAATAGAACACCAGCTGTGGGATGCTTTGCCTCTCAGATGTGTTTAGCTGATATAGAAGCAGTGCTTATTGAAGTAATTGTCTTTTCTTCATATAGTTGATATTTTTGTAACATTTTTCTTTCTCTGTTAGATTGCTGAATTGTATAGGAAAGACCCCTTTAATCTGGAACTTGCTCTTGAATACTGGTGTCCATCGGAGCCCTTGCAGACGTCCACCATCATGGGGTCCTACCTTGGAGTAGCTCATCAGCGACCTCCTCAGCGCCAGGTTATCTGCAGTTTCTTGAGTAATTACTGGTAACTTAAAACTGAAGTAACAAAAAACTCCAAGCGAAAAAGTTTTTAGTATCCTTTTTGAGAGAGCCTCTGAGAAGTGGCTTATGTGTGTGTGTCCAGTTCTGCATGGCATGGCTCCTTTTGCTTGTCAATAAACTTGACAAGAAGGAGTCCTAACCAACTTCTTTGAAAATGTTGTTTAGGTCTGATTTGTTGCAGCTGCTAAACGAATTCTTATACTGCTCTGGTGTTTTCTGTATGATGACTTCTACATACCTTTTTTGTGTAACTGAGAAGTTCCTTAATGTTAAAAAATTTTTTTATTAACTGCAGTTAGTAGTATTTTAGGGGATAAAAATCCACAAGAATAATGTAATTATTTAAAGTGCAAAGATTATAGTCCATGAGAGAGAGAAAACTTAAGATTAGAATGAAGGAACAATGTAAACAGATGAAACAGACATTCCGAAACTCTTTGGATACCTAGGGTGCTGTCAACCTTCAATGGTTCTTGGACTGTGCAGTGTTAGGCAAAACCTAGTACGAGACAAATTTGACACAGGCCAAGACTGACTCAGAATACAGGCCACTTAAGTTAGGGCCATGTGCAATCTGCAAATACCCTAATATGACCCTGGAAGGAAACACTCTGTGAGTTACTGTGCAGGTATATGACAAGCATAGTGAATTCTTTCCTGATACCTCTTGCACTGTGAGATCTGTTAGTAATACTGCTGTGGAATGTTTGTGAGCTGAAGTGAATTTTATCACTAGAAATACAGAAATGGAGAGTTAGTATCCTTTGCAATCACATGAATTGTTTTTGTTTATATCCTCTTTGAAACAAGTTTTTTCATCTTCAGGGAGACTGAATAGGCCAGATACAAAGGAACCTTTTTTTATTGGAGTTGTGATTCCACCTGTGTACCCCACCCTGATTACATTAGAATGTGTTTTCTGACTTTTGCTGCCTAATGTTTTCCTAAAATACTCAGATTTCCCTTTTTTTCCCCTAAACACTGATCTTTATTTGTTCTAGGTTGTCTTGTCAAAGTTTGTTAGGCAAATGGGAGATCTACTTCCTTCCACAATTTACATCCCATACTTGAAAATGCTTCGGGGACTGGCTAGTGGGCCTCAGTGTGCTCATTACTGCTTTAGTTTGCTAAAAGTCAATGGCAGTAGTCATGGTAAGAAAAGTGACACTTCAGCTCTTTGTCAACTCCTTTGCTTTTGAAAAGCGCAGACTCATTTCAGATGAATTGTGGCTTCATACTTTTAACATTTCATAATTGGTACAAAGACAAAATTAGAAGGCTTTCCTTGAAATTGTAATCTGGAAAAAAACCAAAACACCATACAGGTAATTAGATGGCTGAGCACCTTAGCAAGCAATTCACATAGTGAAATAATGTGTTTTTTAAAAACAGTCTGTCTTAACATCGCAAGAAATGCAAAATGTCAATGTTGCTTATTATAAAACAAAAAATGACTAATGTCTTAAAGTTAGTTGTGTTTACAAAATATACAATGTAATCTTCCTGAGCTGACTTTTTTTCAGAAGCACTTTGTTCTGTTAGAATTTTTTGATACATGTAATATAATAGCACATTCTCAAAGTAAGACATGCTGGTCAGTCCTGTTTTGCATTCATTTTGCATTTGTCAAATTAGAAAAAAAACCAAACCAAAAACAAACCTACTTTGAAGATGCAATTAGTAGAGCAAAGATCCATAAAACAAAAAAATTGTTTCTGCTGGTTTTTCATATTAGCACCTTTCTGTCTCAAGTAGAGAAAACATAAACAAAAAATTTGCAAACCTGAATGACTAATATTGGAAACAATAGCTTTACTTTGAACTTTATTTTTTCCTTTAGGTAAGAACGTTTTCCTTTTAAATTTAACTACCCTGCTTGTCACCCTGTGAAAGAGTAGAAAGAAATTCTTGTCACCTGTTTGCCATTTTTCTAGCGGAAAACATCCAAGGAGCAGGTGGCAGTCCTGTCTCCTGGGAGCATTTCTTCCACTCTTTGATGCTTTATCATGAGCACTTAAGGAAAGACTTGCCAAGTGCAGACAGTGTCCAGTATCGTCATCTGCCTCTCCGAGGCATCACACAGAAAGAACAGGATGGATTAATTGCATTTTTGCAGCTGACCACTGTTATAGTCAATTGGGTAAGTAACCTTTTATTTAGTTTTCTTTGTTAATACTTTTTTTTCCTTGCAAGCCATCATCATTCAGCTGTGAAGTTCTCCTTAACCAAAAAGGCGTGTAGGGAAAATTTAGCTAGCAGTTCTTGTCATTTAATTAGTGAACTCCAAAAGTATGGCAGGTGAAGCAGGAAGAGATGGCACCTTTTCCTGTATTGCTGGTGTTACTGATTTTCTTGCTTCATTGACACTGGTGATGACAGAAGAGATGTCTTTTCCGAAGTGAGGTATATTGATAATAAATTACTATGAAGCAGGAAAGTTCTTTGCATTTATTTATGAGTTTGAAAATGCAAAAGTAATAGTTGAATTCAAAAGGAAATGCTAGAAATTTGTCAGGAAAACTGAGGAAACTTGCCTCCGGAGTTATGGTTTAAAATGTCCCTAAACCGAGAGTGTAAAATGTGCCGTGAATTGACTAGAAGAGGATTCCAGAGAATAAAACTGCAGTGCATAATTTGTATTGTGGATTGTCTGTGTAATTCTGAATAGTATATAATTCAGCTTTTCAGTACCAACCAGATTTTGCAGCCTAAAAGTTCTTTGATATAGTGATATAGCCTTGTTTTTGCTGACACAAACACAAGACAGATCAGTGAAACTAATTAAGCTTTTTAAAAATCATCCGTGGTGGTGATGGTAATGGGGTGACCCTATGTGAACTCTAATGTCAGTGCTGGGGAAATGTGGGGAAGAGGGAACTCTTAAAAATAATATTTCCTGGCATGATCAAATCATTATATGGGATGAAGTAAATTTGTTCTAAGTGTGCAGGGAATTACCACTTGATGAGGCTAGAGGCTTGTTGCTGTCCAGTGGTTCATCTTAGTGTCTCTAATGAGCTTACATGAGTAATGATGCTGTTCTTAAAAAAATTAATGTAAGTTCCTATCAAATGTTCAAATGCAGTTTAAGTTCACAGAAATAGAAATATAGAGAAAATATATAATAGAAATATAAATACAAGTCCCCCTACCAGTGCTTGAAGGAGCTGTCAACAGTATAAGTACTTAAAGACTAATTCCATGATTGTGTCTACTAAAAGGAAGTAAAAGTGGCTTGTTTTAAGAAGCTTATATTATCCACACAATTTTTCTGTATGGATAGGCACAATTTTAGTACTTGAGAGTAATTATATTTGTTTTTTTGTTTGATTAAAATGGTTGGTTTTGGAATTGTCTGCCATTCTTCTGATGTTTCATGTACTTTCAAGTACAAAGCAGAGTCTTTGATACTGAACTGTGAGTTAGAGATTGTAAGACATGAATAATCTTCAAAGTAATAATCTGTAATTTTGTTTTCTTTTGACCTCTGTAGAGTGAGAATGCTCGCTTGGCTCTTTGTGAGCACCCTCAGTGGACACCAGTAGTGGTCATTCTGGGACTTCTGCAGTGCAGCATTCCTCCTATTTTGAAAGCAGAGCTACTAGAAACCCTTACTGCTTTTGGAAGGTCTCCTGAAATAGCTGCTTCACTCTGGCAATCCCTGGAATATACACAGGTATTTTAGGATTTTCAGTGCTTAGAACCGTAGTATCCCGGTTTGTTGAAATTGCCAGTGGTGTATTCAAAACAGTATTGCATTTCCTCCTAAATTTTCTTTTGACCATTGTTGAATATATTTTTTTTCACCTAGTTAGTACTTTGGAATGATTTGAAAATGCCAGTATTGTTTTATGCCTCAGAGATCTCATTGGCTGTACTCATTTTACATAAATACAGGTTTCTTAGCAGACAGTTTGAACTGCAACCACTGGTTTATTTTTAATTGCTAGTAAGAGACTCCAAAATAATGACGTTACCACCCTTTCTTCTTAATTTATGATATTCCTTAAAATATACTGTTGTAAGAGATAATGAGGGAAATGTCTTTACCCTAGCCAATATAAAAAAAATAAAGGAAGGACATAAAGCTGGAAGCGTATAAGTGTAAAATGTATAATTCAGCCTTTCAGACAGAAAGATCTTGGCTTTTTACCTTCTCACTTTTTAAGAGGATTTAGAAAACCTCTTCTTGAATCTAAAAGGTGATGAGTAGCTTTTACTCGATAGAAATACGGAGATGCCCTTTAATTATGTGAAATATATTGTTTATCTGTTTTAATTTCTCTTTCTGTTTTGAAGATACTACAAACTGTGAGAAGTCCAGGCCAGAGACAAGCAATTGGTATTGAGGTAAGAGTTTCCCTGTACCCAGGCAGCCTCTGTGGTCATCTGCATATGAGTTCAGAAGAGGTTCAGAGGCTGCACCTGCTGTGTGTTCATGGGAAACTTTTCTAATAGGAGCTGTTGTTTCACTGGTTTGTAATTTACTTTCAGGCCGGCTTGTAGTTTCTGGAAAACTTTACCTATTTTTGCATCTAGTGCATTTTCATACTAGTAACAAAATGGCATCTAAACCCTCAATTTCCTCATAAGCATTTCTTGCTAAGAGTTTCCTATTTTCCTAAATTGGATGCACTTTTGTCATATCTTGGCACAGCTCACTTTGCTTCTAATAACAGTGGTAAATAAAAGCAAACTATATAAGTGTCGAGGCATATCATCTAGTAGCTCCGAATGAATGGAAGTCTATTGCTGAACTGAAATAACAGTACTGATACTTTGCTGCTTTTGTTCTCCTTGTGGTGTACTGTAGACAAAAATGCTGCTAAATCAATTCACTGTAAAGTAATTCAGAGATGATACTATTATATTATTTGCTGTCACTTGTTTCTGCATCCCCCTAAAAACTCCTTCTATTTTTGCTGTCCTCTCGGAAAGGTCGAATTGAATGAGATTGAGTGCCGATGTGAAGAATATCCTTTAACGCGTGCCTTCTGTCGACTCATCAGCACCCTAGTGGAGAGTTCATTCCCGGCTAACTTGGGAGCAGGTCTCCGCCCCCCAGGCTTTGATCCCTATCTGCAGTTCCTCAGGGATTCAGTGTTTCTCCGATTCCGCACCAGAGCTTACCGGAGAGCGGCTGAGAAAGTAATTTTTGTTTGCAAATTTTTTTTTTTTCTTAGGATGTAGTTAAAATTATTTGGCAGTGTTGATGTGGTTTAGATGTTTGAGCAGCTCTGCAAGTTTGATGCAGCAAAAGTAACCTAGAGTACTTTATAGTGTTTTGATTCTGTAACCAGATGATTTTCTGACTCATGGGTAATCAGGATGTACTTCAAAGGAGCCTGTATAAAGTATCCTTTCAAAAAAGTTGATATTGCTAAATTTCTATCTGCTGTACAGGACTTCACAACTCAATGGCTAATGACTTCTGAACATTACATGCCCAAATCTGCAAGTCAGATTTGTCCTTTTCTCGATATTACTTCAGAAAATATTTCTGACTTGCTGAACTGAGGAATTTTGCTTTGTTTTGTGATACTCCTGAATGAAAGCACATGCTAAATTGTATCCTGGAAGCTAGCTATTCATGCTCTCTTCTTAGCTGTATACATAATAAAGGCTCCATATTGCTTACAGTTTCAATATACTAATATTTATATTGTATAGTAGAGCCTAAAATAGGTAATAAATCTGTTTCAGTGTTCCATTTTACTTCAGAAAGAAAGCTTGGCCTTTCAAATTATTTGACATGATGAATTTTAAGTGATGTCATGACTATCTAATTCTGAAATACTAGCCACATGTCTGACCCAGTGCATCACTGAACTGACTATTGTATTCTTTGTCATCTTGGTCTTGTTGCTGTAGTATCAATCTTATTCTGTGTATGATTTTTTTCTTTGTTTTCTTCAGTGGGAAGTAGCTGAGGTAGTCCTGGAAGTGTTTTACAAATTGCTGCGGGACTATGAACCTCAACTTGAAGACTTTGTGGACCAATATGTGGAGTTACAAGGTTAACTTGTTCATTTATTCATTTACAAGCAGAATTGTAACTTCTTTTGCTCTATTACCTCTTTTTTAATATTACAAGTACGCTCAGGGAAAGCCAGACCAAGGCTTTAAGATAGGAATATGTTCAAAAACTGTCTACATACTATTGGGATCTGTGTTGCTGATTCAGTAGGGCTTCATGTACACTGTTTTCTACTTCCCTATCTCTACTAGGCAGATAACTTCTGTCTCTTTCATTTCTGATTTGGTTGAGAAGCAACATTTGACAACACCTGGGTTTTGGGCTTGTTCCTCTGGATTTCTTTGGTCTGTATCTAAATCACCACTATTCACAGGGTTAATTTAAAGGTGTCATTGTATTTGCTATATCCCTTAATATTAGCATTATTGATATATTAATTATTCAGAACAGATAGTACAATAGAAATATGTCCTAAAGTAATTTAATTCTGGACAACTAGTCTTCAAAAGGCCAAAGCAAATGAGTTGCCTCATTATAGGAGATTTAAGGCTTATTTGGGCTCCAGATTTTTTTTTTTCTTAATACAAAGGTACTTAGCATGAATTCCATCCTGATGCCTGTGGATTTGCTTGTAGCAGTATGGAGCTGTGAGAACCACTTCTTAAATGAAAAGAACTTTAGACATACCTCTCCAGTGAGCACACCTCAGTCTGGGAGGTCTCTGTGCTTCATACTTTGAAAACAGTACTTGGTAGCATAACTGGCTCAGGAAATTTCTGTTAGCTCATTACTGTCCTCAGCTAGTTTTTCAAGCTTGTATGATTATTTGTGGGTTATATATATACTGGAGAAATCAGTCAGTCTACTTTTGACTAGAACCATTTTTGATTGGATTCAGTATGTGGCTCCACAGTGGCAGGGCATGTTAATTGGCGTGTCACAGACGTGGAATGAATGGAAGAAAGGGGCTGTTTAAGCTGATGCTAAAAGAAACTGTACCCTCATTCTTACTTGCATACTAAAAAATGTTCTTATATTCTCCTTTTATCCACCATTGTTTACTAGGAGACTAGATAAATCAGAAGCATTAGTGTTTTCCTTTTATTTCATGTCATGAAGATCTTCAAGTTTTAGGCTAGTAGTTGCAACAGACATGCAAGTGTCTGTACTCTTTGAGCATCAGGGGTTCAGAGGACCTTCTTTTTGACTTTTGGAAATGTTTTTTCCCTCATCCGGGGTCTTCATGCATGTTTGGGGGATGTAAATGTCGTCTTCTTTCTTTTTTGTTCTACAAAACCATTTAATGTATCTCTGGTGTGGTATGAAGTCCTAGCATTGATTTGAATCCAAAGTCAGATCTATGTGGGGGAAGTCTTGGCTGGTTAAAGTTGAAATTGTGCTATTAGATATTGAAAAGTAATGTAATTGCCGTTACAACTCTTCTCAAACTTCTAAAATTACCTCAATGGCTTCTATATAAAGAAAGTCTCTGAAGACTTTGTATGCAGGATGTTTAATCTATTTAGATGTTGCTTACAACTACAGGGGCTGTAGGTTTTGTACCTTATGCTAGCTTGAGTAATGGAAGGTTTCTAATAGAAGGTTGTTTTTCTTTTTACCCCTTCTGACTTTAGGAGAAGAAATAATAGCATATAAACCACCTGGATTCAATTTGATGTATCATCTATTGAATGAGTCCCCAATGCTGGAACTTTGCCTTAGTTTGCTGGAAGAAGGGGTTAAGCAGCTGGATACTTACGCTCCATTTCCTGGTATGTGCCTAGAATTTATTTTTCACGTGAAGTTAAAATGTGTAATGAGTAAAATTTAAAGCTGACATTGCATATCTGTAACTTGATGTTGTTTCTCTTGTATGTAAAAATTGTGTTTTGGGGAAAGTTTTCCTACTAGTAATCAACTGACAGTTTTTTTCTTGTTGCAGGGCTTGATAAATGAGGCTTATGAATGTAGTCTGTTTAGCTGCTTCTTTGTATTTCATATGTTCTTTGTGCACCACAGGGAAGAAGCATTTAGAGAAAGCTGTACAGTATTGCCTCGCACTTCTAAACTTAACCCTACAGAAGGAGAATATTTTTATGGATCTGTTGCGGGAGAGCCACCTTTCCCTTATTGTCACACCACTGGAGCAGCTGCTTCAAGGAATCAATCCTCGCACTAAAAAGGCAGATCACGTGGTGAACATCGCTAGGTATGTGCAAAGCACTAAGAAGGGAGGAGTTTTGTAGGCACAGAAGTGGATCCTGGACACAAATTTGGATCCTGGATCCTTTCATTAGTTTTACTAGCCAGTGCTTTCCTTTACACAGAACATCTCATGAATTATTGTTTTGGTGGGGGGAAATGTCTTCACAGGTGGTATGACCTGTGATTGTCCAGTGCAAGATTGGGATCTGTATTTAAAGCTTTGCTTTCTGAATTTCCCCCTCCCTCATGATTTCTTCCTGGCTGCCTGGTGTACGGTGATTCTCTTG
>JAWWMP010000041.1:46919069-46944562 GCA_035047865.1 Dendrocincla tyrannina | reverse complement strand
CATCTCATGAATTATTGTTTTGGTGGGGGGAAATGTCTTCACAGGTGGTATGACCTGTGATTGTCCAGTGCAAGATTTAAAGCTTTGCTTTCTGAATTTCCCCCTCCCTCATGATTTCTTCCTGGCTGCCTGGTGTACGGTGATTCTCTTGCATACAGTTTTCATTTTGCCCCAGACCTGAGTTGTCAAGAGTGGGAAAGTTAAGCTTCATTTGGTTGCTATTCGCCACATTTTATGGTATTGTCCATTAGTTACTGTATTAAACGTATCAGGCTACTATCTGAATGTGAAACTTTAGCATTTCCAATTCTCAGTGACATCTTCTGTTAATTTTATAATAACAATGATTCTGACAGGGAATGCATTAAAATACGGAACTCTTCCTGTATGTGTGTTTTGCCTTTCATTTATATTGCTTTTTTACTGTAACAATAGTCAACAAATAGTTTTTAAAAAGTGTTAATTTTAAGATCCTTGTAATTTTTTTCACCTTACCTATTTTGAGTACATGCAGTTACTGATTTTAACTAGTTTTGGTCTTCAGTGATGCTCATTTCTGTGTAATCTGAAGGTATTTTCTCCATGGTTCTTGTGCAAGCTTGTGAGGAGTTGTTTTAACTTACCCTGCAGTGTTTAATGTAGATTTTTGATAAAAAGAATGGTAAAAAATCCAGGAAAGGTTATTATCCCTACTCAGCCTACTCCTCTCTCCTGATGGAGAAGCATTAAGTATTTCACACAGAGGGACATTTTGTTTGTAGCTTTAGTGTTATCTCATGTAATTTGATTTGTAAATGTTTTATTTCTAGATGTTGTTTAATTTCTCCTCTGTGCATTGCCATCTTGAAATAGTAAAATTCTCAGTAATTTCATTACAATAATCTTGTATTTTTTAAGGTATCTTTACCATGGAAACAGCAACCCTGAACTGGCTTTTGAAAGTGCCAAGATTTTGTGCTGTATTTCTGATAATTCCAACATCCAGATAAAGCTAGTTGGTGATTTCACACATGATCAAGTAAGTGTCTCTTTCTTTGAGTCCAGAAAGAGAGAGTGATGGAGAAATAGTAGTGCTCCATCATATTACTTTAAAGGATAGGTCTCTAGATCAACTACCTTAAAACTATATTTTGTCTTATATCTACCTACCTCTAAAAAGTCTTCTACTGTGGCCTTGCGAAGAACAACTATTTCATTAATTAAAAAAAAAACAAAAATCATGAATGTTTGCAAGAAGGAAAAGGACTATATTCTCTGAGATACGGAGACTATTCTGTAACTTCATAGTCTTCAACCTGTGAGGATAGTTTAGCGTATGTAACAATAGTAGAGGTTTTTTTCCTGTTCAGTGGCTACTTGCTAACCTGTGCTTAGAACAGCTGTGACTCTTAACTCCTACTTATTAACCAGGTTCTATTTTTTGTCTAGAACTTCTGTCAATGTATGAAAAGTATTGCTTTTAATACTCTTAAAATTCTCTTCATTCCATCTTTCCATTGTCAAAAACAGAATATTAGCCAGAAGCTGATGGCTGGGTTCGTAGAATGTTTGGACAATGAAGATGCAGAAGAACTAATTAATCCAGATGAAGGTATGTAAAAGGCTTCTTAAAACAGCTTGAACTATTGCCTTTTGCATGCAATGACATTAATGTAAGAGATGAAGAAAATGCTTTTCAGTCAGAAAACAGAATGAAAAGCACCAATGTCTTGTTAAGGTAGTCCACAGTATGATGAACAAACTACAAACTGAGTCTCAAACTGAGTCTGACAAGTATTTAACATTGCTTTGGATGTATTATTTAAAGCTGTATTAATAGTAATTTGGAATTTTGCTCTTGTATCCCTCTGCACTAACCTAAGTTGATCCCTTAACGTTCTTGTATTTAACTTGAAGACTCTGAGGATTATTTTGTTAAATAGATTTCTTTACTTCAATATTCACCTCATCTGTTTTTTTCTCTTTCTTTCCTGCCCCCGCCCCCCCGTAATCAAGAGCTGGAGCCTGAAAAGAAGCGGGCACAAATCCACCATGAAACAAGGATCCATATTCTGAATCTTCTTATCACCTCTCTTGAGTGTAGTCCTCCCAGCCTTGCTCTGTATCTCTTGGGATATGAACTAAAGAAACCTGTCAGTACCACAAACCTACAAGATCCAGGTATGGAGAGGAGAAGTTGATCTGCTGTTTAATCCGTTATGTTACCAATGTTGAGAATATTTATTGGAAAATTGATGGGAGAAAGCAGTTCCTCTTGAATTTAAGAATTAAGGCCTTGTTCAAATTCTCAAAAGCTACATTAAAAGGTTTATTGATATTCAAATGCAGCATTTAAAGAACTTCAGGATTAGATCCTTTGTTTAAGTTGGATTTTTGGAACAGACTTGAAATTAGAATTGTAGGGGAAAATGATAATTTAGAAGTGAAACATGAATTTATTTACTCTTTTATGCAGCATGGTTTTGTTCCCAGTATAAAGAAAATTGATGATCTAAGTAGTACCTACATATGACAACATGGGAATCTACAAAGGAGATTGTCACTTTGAACTAGTTATACTATTTGATTTTTGTCCTGTCCCTCCTCAAACTCCTGTTTAAAATTAATTATAGGGAAGAAAACCAGGTTTTTTTAATGTCTTAGAGGAAGACCTTTTGTAATGTGTTTTTTTATTCTACTGCTAAAAACATATTAATACATTCATAATATATGTTTATTAATATCAGTGTGTGAGAATATGAACTTTAAAGCAATAGGAGTGGTATTTCTAAAGTTTCTTGAATTGGTGAGAATAATAGTGTGTTAGTATGTGTCTTGTTCACCTCTCAGTTTCTAACTTGTATTCAGTATGAAACAAACGTTGATAAACTTGAGCAAATCCAGCAGAGACAGTCAAGGGAGCTGGATTACTCAACCTATGAGGAGAAGCTGAGGGAACGGGACTTTTTCAGCCTGAAAAAGAGGCGGCTTTGAGGTGACCTGACAGAAGTCTTTCTGAATACCTCCAAAGACAGTAATTAGGGGATAGTACCAGACTCTTCAGAGGTGTGGATCAGGAAGATGAGAGACAATGGGCATAAACTGAAACAAGAGACATTCAAACGGCATGTAGGAGAAACATCTGCCCCAGAAGACAGTGAAGCAGGTTGTCTAGAAGAGGTTATGCAGTCTTCATGCTTGGAAGTTTTCAAGACCCAACTGCATAAAGTCCTAAAAAATCTGGTCTGATATCATATCATATACAAGCAGTAGTTTGCTGTTGAAATGTTCTGGTGTCAGTCTGAAGTATGAGATTCTTCCTTGACTTTTCTAAAGGATATTTTATATAAACAAGTTTGAACAAACACTTGATCATTTGATTTTAGTTATTTAGAGAAGAATATTTCTCATTAACTTTAGGTTCGTACTGGAAGCTGTGGCCCAGCATTTTTTAGTTCTTCATAGTTGTAAGTGAAGAGTAGGTAGGACTTGAATTTTATTTCTTTGAATATTTTGAAATTCAGTAGTTACACAATTCAGGTAATTGATGTGCACCCATACAATTTTACAGGGTATCATATGTTAGGTCAGTGATGGGAAAATTTGTCAGAAAGGCATGAGAGAGCCTTGCCAACCTCTTTCAATTATCTTCTTAATAATGTGAAGAAATAATGGCCATAAGATATGTGCCTCAAGATTAAAATTTCCTACAAAAGCATAAATTATACATGTTCCAACAGAGGAGATGATTTCCCCTCTAAGAGCTGTGGTTATTGATGCTTTTACTTCTTCAGAACATCTTTTTGGGTCGATTAAAGAATGAATTGGCTAAAGGAAGAATGCAAAAAGACGGATTTTGACTTCAATATTACAATCTTCTCCCTGTTCCCCTTGGTTGCAGTGTCAGGTGTCTTTAGGAGCATTAGTCATGTAATGGCTGTAATTATAAATAAGACAGGAATGTAAAGCTGTTCTTTGAAATTGTCAAATGGGTATTCAGTTAAAGTTTAAATGCAAGAATTCAAATTGATTCACCTGCAGACTACCTATGAATGTTTTCATTAGATTTTTGCTGAAATGTGTTTCCTTCTTTGAGTTTAATTAGTGGAGATAAAACTTGGCAACTTGTTTTTGCTGCAGCTCTGTGGAGCAGTGTAGTGCAGCACAGGGTATCTGAACAATTTAGGTTCCATAATTCTGTATACTAACCTATATTTGCTATGGAGGCAAGTAAGATCAAGAATGTTAAGAGGTTATTTTTCTATTTTAAGGTGTCTTGGGTTGCCCACGGACTTGCCTTCATGCTATTTTGAACATCCTAGAGAAGGGTACGGAAACAAGGAATGGGCCCACAGCAGTTCGGGAATCTCCTCATCTTGCAGAACTCTGTTACCAGGTATTCAGCGTATGTTCTGTTGGCGTATACAAAGCAGGTTCTAAATAAAATAAGCTACTTCTCAGTTAGTGAACACAGATGGTTGATGGTTTTGATAATAGTTTCATTTTTAAAATGCATTTGTTAGGTTTTTATAAACATGGAACTCTTTCTATTCCACCTTCTTTTGTATGGAAAAAGTATTGTCATGTAGCATCACAGAAATCAAAGAATCTTCACTCATGTAAGAAACTTGGAATTGGGATATGCTTTTGGAACTAATGTCCTAGATATTTTTGGTCAGCCTTTGAATCTGTTGTGACAATATGCCATTTTTTATTTTTTTCCATTTTGGAACTGTAGTTTGACAGCAAGTAACATAGTCCCAAAAAAGCCAATGAGATTCTCTGCTTTATTCTGTAGCTGTGACAGAATGTATGTATGTCTGAGGGGGTGAGATGGAGAAGGCAGCTGAATTAGACGTGTATGTGAGGTAGCTGATGTTTGGACTTAAATTGTAGAATTGTATGGTTACACACTTTTCATGAAAATCCATGGAAGCTATAAAGGATTTTAAAAATTAATAAAAGCAAAAGGCAATCCTGTAGAAGGGAGGAAAAATTTAATTCATTTCCTGTCTTGGTGAACATGCAGACTGAAGAAGACACTCATTTTTAAGTGTGCTGAGCAAAGGCTTATCATGTTGTGAACAAAGAGCCATTGTAATCATCTATCTGCTGGTAGTCGTTTAATGTCATAATTCAACAGCTGTTCAACTTTGGAGTGATGGAAAACTTACTGTAAATACTGGTAATATTATTTTGAGCAGTAAAACAGGGTTATGCATATTTTGATTGGGTCACTGGTTTGTTTTTAAAATAAATTCTATAAATGGGTATCTACTATTTTTGATTGTCAGGTGATCTATCAGTTGTGTGCATGCTCTGACACTTCAGGTCCAACTATGAGATATCTGAGGACCAGTCAGGATTTCTTATTCACTCAGCTTCAGTATTTGCCATTTTCTATCAAAGGTAATTTTTATGCTAATATGATTGTGCATGCTTAAAATTCAATGCATTCTTTGACCGCCTAAGAATGATAGAAGAAACGTAAGTAGCGTTATTAAACTGAATTAATTGTAGCCTCTGCTCTGCTAATCTTTAAATTCTGCAAAGATTGAACTCTCCCTGCTTAGGAAGTTCAGATATTAGCACTGAACTTTTGTAAAAGAACGTTAACTTTGAAGTGCGTGAAATCTTCAGAAGCAAATCCTAATCTAGACTGCAATTATCATTGTAGTTTTGTCAGATTATGATACAGACAAAATATTGAAAAGTAAGGCTGATGATTGTAACCTCTGTCTTCCCTTCCTTTGAATAGTTTTAAGCTAATAGATGCATTTTATGTATCATATCAACATTTCTCGGGTATCTTAAAATGAATAAATGTACTCATCGACTTTATCAAGTGCTTGTTCAGTGACAGTAAACTTAGCATTCGAGTACATGTATCCAGCATATATAAAGCACTATAGGTGATTCTTATATAATTTAAGAATCTAAAATAAATTACTATAGAATATGAAGACTTTAGGAGACCTATGTTCAAGTCTTCCCAGTTTTGATTAAAACACAGTCAGTTTGGGTAAATGTTTGGTTATTTTCACTGAAGTTGTAACTGATCCTATTTTCTTATGAAGCACTGCATTGTCCACGACGACTGTTAGTATGGGTTATATCCAGATTTGTTGTGTATATGTATATACTTAATTGCATATATGTGTATGATTTGTTTTCACAGTAACTACATCCTAATGGCTTTTGCCTCAGTCCTTTTGTCTTACAAACAATTAGCAAAAAGATAATGAATAATGACATCTTCTAAAAGCTTTCTCAAATGAAAAATGCATTCCTTGGAGTAAGTGGTATTATTTATGTTCAATTTCATAATTGTTGCCTTATCCCCATCCAGAACATGAGATTTCAACACTGAATCAAATGTCCTGGCTAATGAAGACTGCAGCTATAGAAATGCGAGTGACATCGCTGAACCGCCAGCGCTCCCACACACAGAGACTGCTGCACCTACTGCTTGATGACATGCCTGTGAAACCATACTTGGGTAAAAGGAATTTATTGTGAGGGTAAATAGGTGGGAGAACTGGAAGTATGAGAGGCTTTATTTGAATTCTTTTCTTTATAAGCTTGTAACAGTTCATTTGCAATGTCAGGTGTGGAATTGCTGCTGGAGAGGTGGAAAGAAAGATAGATGATGGTGGTTGTAGACTCCAAAGTGAAAGAGATCAGGGCATCTTTTTGTTCATTGCTGCTTTGTCTGTGTTTCATTATTGAAATGCCTCAATGTATACACTGATAGAAAAACATAGTTTATGAAGTAGGAGAAGGGAGTATTAAAAATAATGACAATTGTAAGGTATTTTATTTTGGGGTGCAGTTCAGAGTTGTTACAGTATAGAGAAGGTGGTGGGTCTTCCTTGGTAAACAGTTCTAGACAATGTTTCTCAGTCTTAATGTCTGTCTGTCACAAGTCTTCAACCTTTTCTCACAGAACATTCAGTTCAGTTTTGCTTGTAACGTTATAATATCACCAAAAAGGTTTGTAATCCTAATGTGATGTAAAATACAATGTTAAATAAAAAGGCAAGGTTTCAGAGTCTCAGTACAGGGTAAAGGTGAACCAAGATGAGTAAAACTAGGTGGCAATAAAACTCTTTAAATGAAGAAAATAGATTAATTGAAAGATACCATAACAGGCTACTGCAGTATCGTGTTTTCCCTTACTTTTATCTGTCTGAACACTCTTTATCTTTGTGGAGATCTGAGTATGGGAAACTGTGTTTAGATACCCTGTTCATTTTACAGTGTCCATCCAACTGCATTATTCATAGTGGAGGGTGGTGTTTCTTTTTTAGACATTTCTAGTACTGTCTGATCTCTATGATAATTGGATAGCTTCTGTGAGATAAGTATAATTTTCATTTTATTAACAATTTAAGGCTGTATTTATATTAGAAGACCTTTCACATGAAAGGTTTATCACTCTGTTCTCTGCAACCTTCTCTTTCAGTACTAATAAAGTAGGTCATATTTTTCACCTAGATTTTTTTTGTAATTTATTTATTATGTTTCATTACCTTCAGCTGATGGTGAAGGAGGGATGGAAGATGAAAGTCGATCAGTCAGTGGATTTCTCCACTTTGACACTGCTTCCAAGGGTAAATATTATGACTATTTATTATTTATCAGTAAAGTTTATCTGATTCTGGATGGGATGGGGGAGGGCCACCTCCAAAAAGGATGCTTTGAAAAAGAAAATAATAGATTTTTTTAAACAGCAGCAGTACATGAAATGCTTATGTAGTGTGGGGGAAAAAATGAATTACAGAATCTTGATGTAGATGGTTGGTAAAATACTGAACTGGAAAGGCAGTTAGAGAGTCTGTGTTTATGTATGGAAGGATGGAATGGAAGAGTGGCAGTCTATAAATTTACTTAACAGTAGAAACAGGAAGACTGTTGCTAAGGCTGAACATGTTTGTATTTTCATGGCAAAGAATAAAATCCCAAGTAAGTAAGTTAAGATTCCTTATGGTATTTCTAAGTCTCAACAAAAGACTCATTGAAAACCAGCCTGGTTTCATTTAGAAGAAAAAATTAGTGTCTTGTATTTGTAAGTAGTGGATTACATGTGTATATAACAGAACAACAATACAATATAACATGCATTAAGAATTTAAGGCTCTAGAAGATGTTTTTAAACCAGTTATATAGATTGATAGCATTTTGTGAAGATTTAATGCTTCCTTTTGAAATGTCACATGTTAGGATTTGGATTTACAAAGGTAAGTTAGACTCCTTTTGTAAATTTTTTGTTTTCCCCTTGATACTTCTGAATACAGTTTGAACTGATTTGCATTTCCAGTACGCAGGAAGATCTTAAGTATCCTGGATTCAATTGACTTCAGTCAAGACATTCCAGAGCCTTTACAACTGGATTTTTTTGACCGAGCTCAGATTGAGCAAGTCATTGCTAATTGTGAGCACAAGAATGCACGTGGACAAGTGGTCTGCAATGTCAAGGTGCAGTGTTCTGTGTTTTCAAGTTGCATGTGCTAATTTATATCTTAATAAAAAAAATAAAAATCCATGTATTAACAATACTTTGAAATTTGCTTTCACATAAAAAGTGTATCTGTTTCAGATATGTGCATATTTATACAAGCCATTTAGATTAGTGTATGTCTTCTGCATTGCACACAGTGACTTTTCATTTGCAGTAGACAGATGCATCAGTTTAAGACACTTTCAGGAAATATTTTTTGTCTTAATCTTTTTCCCATCTTGGAACATCCAAGTGATATGACATCTACCTTATGTATTTCTTTGGTCTCTAGTACACAACTATCTAGTATTACATGTGTGTACACAATTAGGTGTGCAACATAGTTGTGTACTGCAGTAGTTCTGCGAGCCTTTAGTTAAGATAGTGTCACATTGTGATAAATACTTGACAAGTGTATGATAAATTATGAAAATATTGTGATCCTAAAAAATAAGTAAAACTTACTTGAATCTCAGTTCTTCAGTTGCATCTGTCATTATGTAGCTATCTCCTAAATACTCTTAGGAGGTACAAATACATCTCCTTTGTCACTTGTCTTAGTTTTGACTGGAGTAGAGTTAATTTTCTTCCTAGTAGCTGGTATACTGTTGTGTTTTGGATTTAGGGTGAGAATAACATTAATAACACATCAATCTTTTAGATGTTGCTAGGCAGTATTTACACTCAGAGAAGGACTTTTCAGCTTCTCATACCACCCCACCAGTGAGTAGTGGGGGGTACACAAAGTTGGAAGGAGACACAGTCAGGACAGCTAACCCAAAACTTGCCAAAGAGATATTCCATATATGTCATGCTCAGTATATAATCTAGGGGGAAAGTTAGCTGAGGGCCACTCGTGGAAACTGGCTGGCATCGGTTGGTGGGTGGTGAGCAATTGCATTGTTCATCACTTGTTTGGTATATTCTACATCTTGTGTTATTACCCTTTCCCCATCCCTTCCTTTTCTGTCCTGTTACACCGTCTTAACTCACAAATTTTACTTTTTTTCCCCCAGTTCTCTCCCTCATCCCAGTGGGACAGGGAGGGGCAGGGAATGAGTGGCTGTGTGATGTTTATCTACTGGCCGGATTAAACCACATCATCATAAAATTTGCTTTTTTAATGTTGTAATTTCAGTACCTTCACAGAGTTTTGGTTGCAGAAGTGAATGCCCTTCAAGGAATGGCAGCAATAGGCCAGAGGCCTTTACTTATGGAGGTAAGTATAGAACAGTTAACTACTGTTTGTCGTTGCTCTTGGTGAATTTCATACCCTGTCAAGCAGTAAGCTTTAGTATGAAAGTTTGTGGATTTGAGTCCTAACTTTGACTTAGTTATTCCTGAAGAAAAATAAAGATTGATAAGGTACACTACTTCTTACTGTACTGCTCTCTAAACAGCAGACCTGGAGTCTGTTTCCTTTTTTCATTAACCTTTTCCCTCCCCATTACCGATAACAGTTGCAGTTCCCCCCCCACACTGTACAGTATATATTCATGTCAAGATTGGCTGTTGATAAGTACAGTATGTTCATCTTATAGCCAAGTTCATCTTGCCTTCCTCTCAGGGGATGCCAATTTATTTCTTCTTTCTTCTATACAATTGTAGTTTTAGTGAACTTGGAACTTAATTTTCTGAGGTTCCTGCCATCTTATAGATTTAGTTGAAATTGGCTAAATGCATGTGCAGGATTAAGGAGAAATGACTCAGACTAAATGGGAAGACAAGGCACAAATAGATTTTTTCATAGTTCTTTTTGTTTTGATTTTAAAGTGCTAGAAAAATAATTTACCTATGAGATTGAGACCTTCATGATGAAAGGCCTTGTGAAAAGCAGCTCAAAAATGGAACGGACTATCTTGTTAAAGTAACAGTAGTGCCGTGTTTCTAATAAGCTGAAGACTATTAAGACTTTTTTTCTTTCTGAAAACTATTACTAATAGATAAAATTGTCATCTTGAAGTCTGTCTCTGCCATTAATTTCTTTTAGCATGTAGTAACTCAGTTTCTTTGTTGTGGGTGTTCAGGAGATCAACACTATCCTGCAGTATGTGGTGGAGCGGAACAAGCTGCTGCAGTGCCTCCATGCCAAGAGGCATGCTCTGGAGTCATGGAGGCAACTGGTGGAAATCATCCTCACTGCCTGCCCCCAGGATCTCATACAGGCCGAGGACAGACAGCTGATTATCCGTGATCTGTTGCAGGATGTGCATGACAAGGTAGTGCTGTCCTGGAAAACAACTTTGAACCTTGAGCATTGTTGCTATATCTTTTCATGTAGAAGTACTACAAGTTGAGATCCAAACTGTCTGCCTTTAGTGTTCTTTTTAGTTTTCTGATTGCTACTGTGCTCAAGTTGAATGCACTGTGGACAGAGAAAATACTCTGTATTCTTGCAGAGCTACTATTGGACTATGAACCATATATTGGCAAATTTCAATAACATTTCAGTGTAATCCAGTATGATGGTAGTCTGGAAAGGGGGTGTGAAAAAGAAACAGCCCATTTTGATGAGGAACAAGGAAGAACTTATTGAAGGCTGAAGGCAAACAGTACTGCATTTGCTAATTTATTGCATTTAGAGGTCTCACTACATATCCTACTGCTGCTTCTTTTGAAAAATGAAAGAGTTGAATGAAGCTTCGTAGTTAGAAAAATTAAAGCTTTTAAAATTAGAAGGGCTTTTGGAGGTGTGAGTTTGTATTAAAAGTCTAGGTGTTTTACTGCTGAGTTTTAGCGATAATTTTCAAGACAGACTAGGCAGTTATTACTAACACAACCATTTGCAAAGGCAGAATTTGGTGAAGGATCCTTGTATTGTTTAGGCCTCTGAGGCATTATTATTTTTTTGCTTTATTGCAAGAGTTACGTGATTTGCAGTTCTGATTAATAGTTTTGTTTTGAGAAATATATATGAAAAGTTATATATTTTCAAAGAAAAAAGTAACCTTTTTGGGTGTTGTTTTTGTTACTTCCATTATTTTTTTTTTGTAGGAGTTACCTAAAAACTATTTTTAGTGAAGCACTGGTTTTGGTTTTTTTATGTGAACAAAATTAAAAAAAATGGGAAAACAGGGAAGCCTTTACTAGCCAAAGGAATTTCATTCTTTCCTAGATCTTTATGGAGAGGAAATTTCAGACTCCTAATTTTCTATAATACTTTAGTGAAGATCTTTGCGAATTTGAGAAAAAAATTACTGTTACTGCCTATTGAAAATAATTGAACTACTAAATGACTTTTTAATAATTGAACTACTAAATGACTTTTTAATAATTGAACTACTAAATGACTATTGCTTAAAAGGAAAGCCTCTTAAGTGTTATTGATAAAAAATTCCAGGTTTACCATTTAAATGATGAAGTGAACAAAAGTAGTGTGTGCCAAGTTCTTGTAAGTGTTTTTCCATATTGTCTTAATGCTTCTTTGATGCTCAACCCTTTCAATTTTCTGAGTTGTGCTTTCACATTTTTAGTAACACTAGTTTTCTTAAATAGCTGTAAAACAAAACGGATCTCAGTTGTTCTTTCCCTAGCTTAGGTTTAGATATTTTACTGATAAAGCCACTCACATCTCAACACATTTTCCTTTCTTTTTGCCATCCAGATTTGATTATCATCTGGCCTGTGATTTATGTAAATAAAACCCAGAAGGCTAATGGTCTTGTCAATTATAATGTGCTCAACCCAGGGTTCTGAGTGAGTTTCTGACATTAGGGATTTTGATGTGGTTTAAAATACTGCCTAAGTAAATCCTTATGTATACATAAATGAAATGATTGTGAGGCTAACTTAATTGCTCTAATAAGTCATGAAATCAGACACTTTAAAACTTCTTTTCTTTTGCCTTTTTTCTTTCTTCTGTATTAAGATCCTTGATGATGATGCAGCTCAGGAGTTGATGCCAGTGGTGGCAGGGGCTGTGTTCACCCTGACTGCTCACCTGAGTCAATCTGTGAAAACCGAGCAGAAGCAGCCACTTGCACTCCCCATGGCAGGGCAGTCCCAGTACGTCTTGATGCTGGATGGTTCTTTTACCTCATCACATGGCTCTGAGGGTGTATCCATGGGTTTTGCTTCCATTGGTGACTCCTCCCTTCACATCATCTTAAAAAAGCTTCTGGATTTCATTTTGAAAACAGGTGTGTTGACCTTTGCAGTGTGTGTGGGGGAATTCCAACTTGCAAGAGTAAAAAGATGGGCTGAGCTGCTTTTTGTTACTGCGGTGAAGATTTTTCTTAATTAATTAGGTGGATCTTACATGATTAGTATAAATGTAAGTGATGTTACTAACAAAAAAAAATAAAAATCAAGAAATACTTTTTAATCTGAACAACAAACAGAAAAGAGATGTGTAAATGACTGAACAGAATTTCATATTATCACTCTTTTGGGACAGCATAAACCTGATGAATTTACTCATAAATACACTTTATGCAAACAGTAGAACTCCACCTTAAGAAATCTAGTTGTTTGACTTATTTCTGCCAGCACTGCCATAGAAAAGTTAAATTAAGTGCCAGTGGAAGATGATTTTGTGGAATTTACATCTGTTTTAGTTGTGAATGTTTCTTGTTAATAGGTGGTGGCTTCCAGAGGGTGAGGACGCACCTTTATGGATCACTGCTTTATTATTTGCAGATTGCCCAGAGACCAGATGAACCTGACACTTTAGAAGCAGGTATGTTCTGGATGAGGATATTAAATTTCTGACCTCAGGCACTGAAGAAGATATTTCATTTGTGTCCATTTAAAGCTCTGTATCATAGCTACAAGACTGTCAAAGGACTGGAGATTACTTGTAACTGTTCTCTAGTAGGTCCACCAGAAGAAATATATTGCCTTCATGTTTGTATGTACAATCACACCATAGTGATCTTACTTAAAAAACCCCCCAAAATAACAAAACAGAACAAAAAAATTCCAAAGCAAAAAACCAACCACACAAAAAAAGCCCCAAACAAACCCCAAAGATTATTTCATACCCTTTTCTTTTGTCTGAAGATCCTCCTAGAGGAGAAACAATCAGAAAAGCTCCACACAAAATAAGCAAAAATAAGCCAACCGGAGTTACTACTTATCCAAGAGTGATTATGGTAGATACCACATTCTCTCTGTGAATGGCTTAAATACTTCATTTGTCAATATTTCTAAACATCATTTAATCTTAGAGTTTGGACAGGGATTGAAAAAAAACAAAACCTTGGTGCTAGTACCTATGCATGCAGATTCTTAGTGCTATTACTTGGTCTGCGTTTTGAGCTACAGTAATTAAAAAAAAGCAAACTGAATTTGCTGTGATCCCTTTGTAGCTTATTACTGACTTTGGTTTCATCTCTTTCCCATTTAAGTCACCTTGTCTTCTACCCTCAAACTGAGTATTTTGGTCCCAGTGAAAATTCACAGAACCATAGAGCAGGTTGAGTTGGAAGGGACCTTAAAGATGTTCTCATTCCAACCCCTCTGCCATGGACAGAGACACTTTCAAAGCCCCATCCAATCTGGCCTTTAACACTCGCAGTTCTTAGGCATATTAGATATTCTATGTAACACATACTGAACCTTTGAATTATTCTAAGCATACTGTTTACAAGGGTGGTATATGTATCCAGGCACACACTTTTTGTTCTGACTGGCCTGTGTGATATTCAACAGTGGATTTGTAGAACACTTGCAGTCCGTTTAAAAACCCTTGTCCATTGTTTGGAGCATTTCTGTTGCAAAGTAAAGAGGATGCCCTGAAGGATATAGCATCAGCTGTAGCTAAGCTAATGCTAAGCTGCCTATCTTTGCATTTTTTAATTTTTTGTATTACTTGCTTTTTGCAGCCAAAAAAACAATGTGGGAACATCTGACAGCCCCCGAAGATGTGTTTAGTAAATTGCAACGGGAAAACATGGCAACTATTGAGAGTTATGGGGCAGCTCTGATGGAGGTAGTCTGTCGTGATGCTTGTGATGGCCATGAGATAGGAAGGGTAAGTTAATCTATTCTTTTGAAATAGCTGTTCTGTTTGTTTTAAAAAAACATCTTACTTCTGTGCAAAGAGAGGAAGTTTCATGAGGTAGAACTGGAACATTTTTTGTAGATACTTAATCTCTTTCACGTTTCTGTCCTCCCACTCATCCTTCAAGCTGTTGGAAGTAGGAGCATAAATAGATATTAATTTTTTTTCTCCACAAAGCTGTATGTCCTGTTGTTTAAAAATAAGGGTAGATGACAAGGCAATACTTCATTAAAATGTTTTGGCATAGTTCTTGATCAACAATGTCTGTAATATTTTTAAAGAATAACAGAGGAAAGGTAGTTGGTTCATACTACACTCGTGTCAAAGCTTAAACTATTTTTCACATAAAGGATTGCAATTGTAGTGGAGAAATGCATTCTGCTTTTAAGAAGCTGTTAGAAGGAATTGCTTAGCATTTTATGTTTCTAGGTATTTGTTAAAATCTCATTGATCTCATAGATTTAATTTTGGTTTGATTTTTGTTTGTTTGTATTTTTTTTTCTTCCCTCATCCCAGATGCTGGCATTGGCTTTGCTTGATCACATTGTTTCAGTAGACAAGCAGCAGCAGTGGCTGTTGTATCTCTCCAATAGTGGCTACCTGAAGGTTCTTGTGGATAGCCTAGCAGATGATGATCTGACTCTTCAGAGCTTGCTCACACCTCAGCCCCCTTTACTTAAGGCACTGTACACCTATGAGTCCAAAATGGTAATAGTACTTCACAAATTAGTTTGTGGTGTGATGTTTATTTTTTAATTTTATTTTTTAGTAGAAGTTGTTTGTCTGTACTTCACATTGATTGTACTCAGAGGTACTGTTAAGGAAACTTTCCTGTCTGACCATCCAGGAGCCACTCCTGGCAGTCACAGTCATACCACCAGAAATTTTAACTGCTGGGAACAAAGTCCCTTTGCAGCAGGTACTCCAGTGAGCCAGTGGGGTGACACTCTTCACCTCCTACACTCACCACACACAAGATTTCCCTACTGGTTTGACCACAGGTTTCCCAGAGCAGAGTCTCAGACATCTGGATCCTTAAAATAATTTAGTCATGGTGCAACAAAAGAATACCAGCTTGAGGTGGTGCCTCTGAGGAGGGGCCCAGAATAAAGGAAGCCCTGGGCTTTTTATACCTTCACGGTCTATGTGGCACTGCAGCTGCACACTGAGCTACCTGCACTGAATGTATTCCTCAACAATATTTTACTGAAGTAGTATTTGAAATGATACTAAAAATCATCATAAGTCTCACTGTGCATCTCCAATGCTTAAACTTCTCTGCTCTTGTCTAGGCATTCCTCACTAGAGTAGCTAAAAGTCAGCAAGGTGCACTAGAGCTGTTGCGATCTGGAGTGATTGTGCGGCTGGCACAGTGTCAAGTGTATGACATGCGACCTGAAACAGACCATCAGGGGTAAGTGTTGGTTCCCTGGCTGATTATGAAACTTTGATATAGTCTTGGAAGCATATCATGTCTTTTTATAGCCTCAGGTTTTCTGAGTAATGATTTGCGGGTTTATTCTCTGTGTGCGTGTGTGTGTTTCTTTCAGTTCAGTTTAAAACTATCTTTTATTACGAGGAAAATTTCAGATAAGTGGGTGTGAAGTTGCACTTGCATGCTGGTTATTTAGACTATGTAAAAATTTCTTTGTTTGATATCTTAGATAGGAATTGTCAATGTATTATTATTAAATAATTTAGGCTGTAATGTTTGAAAAAAAGCCTACACTGTAAAATGATTTTGCAGGCTTTGCAGTTGGTGAACAGAAAGTGTGGAGTTTGTCCTCCCCCGTAAAGCAGTAATGAGAGAGCAGTGAATTAAATGCTATTTCAGAAATATGTGTTTAAAATAAAATAAATTTACAGTTATATATTGCTTGACAAGTTTCTTGATGTATTGCCATGTTAGCCATTGTGAGGGGACTGAGAGAAGGTCTCAGAGAAGGAAATTCCATATTTAGGGGAAACCATGCTGGTTGATTTCAAGCCTCAGTCCTTGTTTTAAGTTTACAGTTCTTAGTGACACACTACAGGTTCAAACACTTTGGAAAAATTTAAGACTTAGATGAGGTACTCTGGTTAAAAGTTCCAATTAGATTTATAAGATTGTATAAAACCTATAGGACAATTTTAGGGGATTGTATTTATCAGTTGCTTTAGAGCGAAGCAGACTTCTTCCTAAAATATTTGAGAATACTTAGTTTTATATATAAGTAAACAGATCTCATATTTCTACAACAAGTAATCTGATTTAATGTAGATTAGTACAAAGAAGTAATTTTCTCTGCTTAGAGAAAATGTCTGGCAGCAGCTGTATATCGTAAATATGTTGCTTTTTCAATATACACTCAATTCAAGTCCAGACCTATTATTGAAATGTGAATGTGGGTTCTTGACGGTTATTGTAGGCTGAGGCTCTGCCTTGCTAGTGGACTTCACTTTTCTTGCACCCTTTATCTTATTTTTTTTTTTAAATCTGTTAAGAATGTATGCAATGAGAGATCCCCCAGTCTTCATTCCTGCTCCAGTGGAACGTTATCGCCAGATTCTTCTTCCAGCTCTTCAACTGTGCCAAGTGATCCTCACATCTAGCATGGCACAACACCTGCAAGCAGCAGGGCAGGTAAGTTCCAAAAGATGCTAGAGTATCACTGCTACTGCTCATTCAATGCAATTGTATGCCTCTGCTCTGAAAGTAAGCTTTTAAAAAAAAAAAAAATCCTATCCTCACTGGTACAGGAGGTCATTTAAAATTCTTCAATAGTAAAAGCATTGCCTCCTCTCTGCTCAGTGTTATATTTTGAGTGATTCATATTTTCCTTTTATTTCTTGTGGTATAGGTTTTGCAGTTCCTGATTTCCCATTCAGATACTATCCAGGCAATCCTGAGGTGTCAAGATGTTGGTGTTGGATCTCTCCAGGAGCTGGCTTCCCTGACAGGAATAATTAGCAAGGCAGCTTTGCCTGGTAGGAACTGCAGTTTTTAAGTCTCTTAGCCCCATCTTCATGAAACTCAGGCTATGTTTTTTGTAAAGAAATAGTAAGATATAGAAGAGAATATCTACAACAATACAGAATTTTCTTGACACATAGAGCTCTGGGAAAAATAAAAAAATGTTAAATAATTATTTTTGAAGTAAGTATGGCAAGTTTGCAGTGGACTTAGTGCTCTTAGCCATGTATTTGACTTTTCCTTTTCATCATGCTACCTGACAGTAAGTACTTTTTGTTTTGGAGAAGAATTGCAAATAAAAATGTTCAAAGTGTATGTGTTATTTTCAAAAAACAATTTTCATTCAGTAAGTTCGGTAACTGAGGAAGATAGAAAATTGTCTGCATACTATGTTCTTGTTAATGTCTTCCCTGGTTTTGTTTATTTGAAAAAGAATGCTTCCTGGGGGAAGCACTGCAGATTAATATATTGCCATTTCTCTTGAGTGACTTCACAGAGGGCTAGTAATTGTTGTGATGGATATAGTGATTTCTTCTGCATGCTGAAGGATTTGCTTACCATTTCAGAATAACTTCTCCATTTTGATTTGATGGCTTTGTTCAGGATAGATGTCTGACTACAGTAGAAAGGAGTGCAGAGCTGTAGGTTGAGCCCAAATGTTTCTTTGCTTACACTGTGAAGAGCTTTGCACAAAAGCTGCAATTTCCATTCCAACCTCCCTTCCCCCTTTGCCTCCATTTCATTATCAGAACAGTAAGGTACATGCTCTCATGCATCTCCTAGTATCTCCTAAATGTTTTGTTCAAAAAATATGCAAAATACAAGTTGTATGTTTGGCTGAAATTTTTCTGATTAATGGTTGTATATACGGCATAAATCTGTCTAAAGAAAAACCAAATAGTTATTTAGTGGCTGTATCTTTTATCAGGAGTGTTAAATGAGCTGGACGTAGATGTTAATGAAGGGACACAGATGGAGCTACAAGGACACATAGGACGATTTCAGGTAAAAAAGTTGTATATATTTAAACCTTGTCCTTTTAGAATTGTCTATCTAGATACATTCCTTCCTGTTTTTTTAATTCTGAATAGTAGCAGTTACAAAAGGGTTTTCCACCATCAAGAAAAATGTGTGGTAGTTTGGGTTTTTTTGTGGGAGTGGTTTCTATGTGAGTGGGGTGGGTTTTGGTGGTTTGTTTTTTTGGTGTCTCCCCCTACTTCCCTGCCCAGTAGAAAAGATAACATTTGGTAACAACAGAGTTGCATCAGAGACCTTGTTTCCCTCACTGGCTTAGGATTCATCTTACATGGAGGAGAATTTGGAGTCAACACCAAAGCTTGTGAAGTAATGCAGCAATACTGTTAACCATTTTTGCCACAAGTGTGTCTCCAGCTCCACATTTGGTGTATCAAACATGCTACTGTTTTATTTCTTTCCTGCCAAATTGCTATTGAATTAAGTTTTTGCACTCTACTTTTATGCAAATTACTATCTGTGTATTCAGATTTTGTTAGTTTGTGTATATACGTAAGGGTGTTTTAGGTGTGGGAATGGGTAAATCTAAACTGTCATTGATGCTAGTCAGTATAATAGCCTCCAAGAGACATAGACAATGTTTTGCACGTTGAAATTGCATTCATTTCTCATTGGCAGTGTTTTAGGTTGCCATTAATTTCTAAATTAATTAAAGGTGAGTTAAAACACCGTGCTTTCAAAAGTTTTAATTTTGTTCACAAAGTGCTAGAAGTTTTATCTGCATTGCTTTCTTGTTATTGTGTTTTAAGGGACATTATCACTTAAGTGAAAAGAATCATGCACTTAATTTGCTGAGATGCTAATAAAAATGTTCATTTCTTATGGCAGCGCCAGTGCTTGGGACTTCTCAGTCGGTTTGGCGGTTCAGACAGACTACGCCAGTTCAAACTGCAAGACGATAACACAGGGGGAGACAGAGTGAATAAGAGGGATGAAATTGAGTTGGCCATGCAACAGGTAGGGACACAAAAAGCTCCTAGAACCTTCAGTCTCAACCTTTTACCTGCTGTGCAGATTTGATTAGTTATCATGCTTTCATATGATAGGGGTTATGCTCTACATTGGTTTTAGTTTGGAATAGGATATCACATTTTACTTAAAGTAACCCTTGAAAATGTGTTTACATAAATTTATATTAGAAACCTTTACTGTTTTGGGTACACACTCTGTCAACTTCAAAGCCTTAAATTGATCGGAAATTTTCAAAATGAAGGCTGGGTTTAGAGGGCTAAGAGTAAGTTAGAGCTAAAGGGGACCTAACATTATCCAGAAATATTATCTAGAAGGTTTGGGAAAGAGGCAAAGTTGCAAGTCCTAGACTTGAAGTAGAAGAAAGGCTGTAACTGGTAAGAAAATAGAATTGTCACATTTTAGTGGAAAGAGAGGAGCAAAGCACGTTGTTCATTGACATTTCTCCATTTAAAATTTGATGCTCCAAAGCCTGCAGATTACTGTAATTGACATGCTGTCTTTTTTTTCCCTTTTCCTTTGTTGGCAGATCTGTGCAAACGTGATGGAATACTGTGAATCACTTATGTTGCAAAGTGCCCCCAGTTTTCAGCATACTGTTTGTCTGTTTACTCCTAGCCTGTCAGAATCAACCAACCGAGATGGGCCTCGTCAGGGTGAGATTTTTGACTTGCTGTTTTATGGGACTGAATGGTGTGAGTAGAAAATAATGAACCAGAGGCTGTAGTTTCACAGACGTTATAAATCACTTTATGCCAATACTGCAGCTGCTTGTTTTCTAATTCTGGAATCCATGCTTGTTCAACCTTGCACTAAGCTAAATCAGGAAACTAATCCAAGTTAAAACAAATTCTTTTCAATCACTTCACATGCAACCTCAAACATATATATTGGTAAAGAAATGTGTATCTAAATTAATAGCACAAGACAGGGGAAGGTGAGGATTTCTTTTTTTCAGCACTGGGCTGGATTACATTTTGTGAAACTAGGACCTCTTATATGACATACAAAATGTGTTTTGATGCTGATTGGAACTCTATTACAACACCTGGAAAGAGTTTACACTGTACTATTATGCAGCTGAGTGCTTAAAATATATAAATAGCAAGTCTTCTAATCTAGTTATATTTCACATTATTCTCAGTACTGCAGCCACGGAACTTTTTGCCTAGACTTTGATTTGTTACTGCTGACACACAAGTACAAAATATAAATTTGCCAGAGCTTTCATGTCTTTGACTCCTTGATTGACAGAGAGCATACCTTATTGGTTTCTTGGAGGTTTTTTAGGGATTGTTTTGGGTTTTTTAATTTATTTTAACTTGTTCACCATCTTGTCTAGATACACAAGCACCAGTGGTCCCATATTGGCACTTGCCTGGCCTGGGCATTATTGTCTACCTGCTGAAACAGAGCACTAGTGATTTCTTCAGTTATTATGACAGCCATCGTCAGAGTGTTAACAAACTGCAAAATGTGGAGCAACTACCACCAGATGAAATAAAAGAGGTAATTGTTCTGTAGTTTATGTACTGTAGTAACTTAGACATATCTGTTAGACAGACTCCAAAGCATCTTAGATAAGTGAGTAGTTCCACTTCTTGTGTATGTTCCTTCCTACTGTTGGTGAAGGGATCCATAGAATGAGTGATCTAAAACTTTGGGGAAAATATTTGCCTTAACTTTGCACAAATTGTGATTTTCACTATAGTTGCTTGGGGATATGTTTAATTTTTCCATTTTTTGGTCAGCCAGGTTATGCAAATTCAAAATAGAGAGCAAGGTTTTGAAGACATAGTAGCTTACAAGAAAGTTCTAGATACTAGTTAGTAATTTTATGTGCTTATTCCCTTGAAATTCTGTGATTTCCTGCAATCTTTCTGTTTTTTCTCTTCTGATGACAGCTGTGTCAGTCAGTTATGCCAGCTGGGGTTGATAAGATTTCCACTTCCCAAAAATATGTATTGGCAAGGCGACGCCTGGTGAAGCTAATAAACAACCGAGCCAAGCTGCTCTCTCTCTGTTCTTGTATCCTTCCAAAATCAAAATGACCCTCAAGGTAATGCTCCAGAATAGCAGAGAAAGAGATGCAGGGGGTTTTGCCTGGATTTCTGACCATTTTGAGCAAAACATTTTGCGAAAAGGAAGTTTGAAGTACTGACAACTAAATTGAGTATTATTGTGCTGTTGCCAGAATGTAAGTATTTTCAGGTTAGTAATTCCCATTTTGGAGAGCCTGCTAGGACCTTCTGCAATATGACAATAAAGGAGTTACTATAGCCCAGCTCTTCAATTTAGTATCCAGACCCTCTAAGCATTCACATATGTACAAGAAATATTTTGAAAAGTAATTTTGATGTGGCTATTATAACTGGACTTTCCAGTCTTATAATCTACCTTGCATAAACCTAATCTCATAAACACCAGTAATTCTATGTAAATAACCAGTCATGCACAAAAGAATTATCTTCAACAATAATTCATAATTTTCCTCTGAAACCTCAGTTGGGAAAGATGTGCTCTGCACACTTACCTGTTGTCACCAAAGATGTTACTACCATCCTTGGCTTTATAACCTCACCTTTAATTCCCTGTCTCTGCAACTCAGCTACCATGCCAAACCCTGTGAGCACTCAAGCTCTGCTCTGCTGCAGAGGGCAGGTTTAAGGTTCTTTAGGGTGAGTAGCAGTGAGGGAGCCAGCGCAGCACTAAAGAAGGTAAGGGGAATGAGTGTGAGTGATTCATCACCAGGCCATGGCAGTGGGGGTGGGAACCTTCTGGTGGAGGAGGCAAAAGATGGTTGAGCTAACATCTTCAGCTTCTTCCAAGTGTGTAAATATGCTCATTAGTAAATGCACAGTCTAAAGACAACACAATTGGACTCCTTCACTTAGATGTGACTGCAGATATTATAGAAATATGTCTCTTCATTCTTTGGCGTCATCTGGAACATTATCTACTGCACTGCACGCCAACTGACTCCCAAGACCCACTGCTGTCCTCTAGGATGTCATTTAAGAAAGGAAGGCTGCAAGGTAAAATGTCTCAAACATCAAAATGCCTTGAATAACTTCTGAAGGTTTACTTCAAAACTGATTTGCTGCTATTAATATCTTGTGATTTATATTTAATAAAAGATATATTTTGTTTGGATTTGGCATACCTTTGGATTTTTTACTGGAGAATTGGCAGTGCAGACATTGTTAACTCACGTGTATTACACGTAACCTCCAAAGGAAAGTACAAGTAACTATTTTTTTATTTCTGTTGTTCCAACAAGGTGAAGTTCGAATAATATAACCAGATTAGTGATTCAAAACAGCTCGTAGAAAAATATTTCAATATAATAATCTAAGATGAAATTAAGACATAATATTGGTGCGTTTAAAAGTATTTGTAGAATTATAGGCTCCATTGATTCACCAGAAGATTTTAAGTTTGTTCCATTTAAAAAAAATAATAAAGATGGAAGGAAGTCAGAAAGGGAGAAGGATTTTGAGGAGGAGCTTTTTACATAAAGTGCCATGTTGTATGCTCAAAATTATTTATGGCATGGTCTTTATGTATTTTCTCTAAATCATTTTAAGTAAAAAAATTAGTGTAATTTCTCATGCATAAGTTTACTGACCAATTTGGAACACCGTGTTTAAACTCGTATTTCTGTATCTATTTGATACAGAAATAGTGTGGAGCAGACAACATAATTTTAATACCTCATTTTCTGTTCCTAGATTCCTTTGGTTCTGAGCCTAACCTGGATTTCAGTAGTGGACTGAATCGAGTGAGCCAGCATGATATAGAACAGGTGAGATGTGACAGTCTACTGCAGGGTGCAGAATGCGCTTGAGTACCGTAGAGCTGTTGGGAGCAGCCTGACTGCTGTTCTCCTGCCTCTGAACAACATGCAGTAACACCAACAGCATATAACTTAATTTAGGATTAATGAAGCATTGCAGCAGTTTTTTGGAAAGTATTGTGAAACAGGTGGCAGTTGTGCTGCTGCACATGTATCTTCAAATCTTAATATGAAAAGTTAAATGAAAAATGAGCTATACTTACAAAAACCCAGTCAAAGGGTATGGAGTTAGTCTCTCTCATTATAAAATCTAGAATTATAAGATGTGATGAGGCACTTGTAATTTATTTCATTTGTTCAAAAGTAGAATGTGTACAGTATCATCTTAGTAAAATGCTTAGAATGTAATTATTTTTTTCAGTGACTCTTTATGTATGCATGATGAAAAAAATGTTGTCTGTGTACGTGGACTCTTAACTCCTAAACAGTCCTTAAAGGACTAGGAAAATTTTAACTGGAAGATGTGTTTGTATGCCTGTAACTGAAGAAGCTGAATTAAAATGGATAATTCCTGAACCAGGAATTTAATTCCTAAAACTCAGAGAGGTTATACAGAGGTAATATTGGGATAATCAGTAAATGTGCTGAATCACCCAAAAACCTCCATAGAAAGTCTTTTCATTATATAATTTAGAGAGAAAAACATGAGGGAAGAATGCAAGTAGTATTTATTAGAAGAGTTGGAAAAGAACATTCTTTTGAAAGCAGTTCAGAAATAAATCATAGCAAAAGTATTGACAGTTGGTGATGGATAAGCTGACATTCCAGGAAGAGAAGATTTTGTATGGATGACTGCATCTAATCTCTGTTTTCCAGCTTCAGATTGAAGCCACAAACAGCTTTGGTGAATCTCTGCAGAAGAAGCTTCTGGACATCGAAGGTTTATATTCCAAGGTTCGGTCACGATACACCTTTATTCAAGCTCTTGTCAGACGTATCCGTGGTCTCCTAAGGATATCAAGGACCTAAAAGACTGGATACATGCTGCTTGCCCCTGAAGCAATGTACTAGGGCATGCCTTCTGGATCATGATACTTTCTAGATCAGACATTTTCTAAGTACTGTCAAAAATATTTTGTTCTTTTTTTTTTTTTAAAATCCCTATGGATGAGTTTTGTGTATTCTTTCCTACTGCTCCCAGCTTGAAAGAAAAAATAAAGTATTGTTTTTAACTGAGTTATGATTAATGTAAAATTTCAAGCAAGAAAGAATTCTAATGGGGGATGTCAAGGAAACAGGAAGTTCTGCAGCTGTGCTGGTATTACATTTATGGATACTCTCAGAGAAAACGAAAACATCTTTGTCTATGGTGTTTGTTTCAAACACAGATTTAATGAAACCATGGGGTTCAAGTTTCATCACTTCCACACTGATTACTGTGATGTGGATTCTATATTTATATTGCACCGTGAACTGCTTGTTTCTCCTCTCTCTTGTGTCTTTTTTCAGCTTAGAGAAGTATAAGCTGCTTCTCTTTGAATAAGTTTATATAAGAAAAAAAAAGTGGTAAAAGTAATGGAAGGAGATTGCCTTAGGTTTGGTTCTTACGGCTCTGTGAAGTAAAAGTTTCCTGTCCTATTCTTGCTGGAACCAAAGTATAACAGAAAAAAAATGCATGGTGAGGAAGCCAGCATCTGTAGTTACAGAAGGTTCTCCTATGAAAGATTCATATATCTCTGTCTCTTCTGTAAAGAAGCTATTAAAAAGAGAGTGCAACCACTGATAATTGACATGAGAGCTGTTGGATTTCTCTCTCAACTCAGTCTGATCTTATGTTCTAGTTCACCATGTGTGACTTGTAAATTGTGTTTTTCCCGAGTTTTCATTCTTTGATATTGCACATTTTTTACTATTTTATGTTTACTTATCTGCACAAACTAATTACCTGGATTACATCATTTTTATGCAGGGATGATGACAGCCCTTCTATCAAGTAAGGGTTACTAGCTATCCCATAGCAGCAGCTCCGTATTGTTATGTTTTACACAGCTGGACTTTGTCTGTTGCCTCTCACCACGGCTCGGTGAACACCACGAACAAACATGCGTATTTTCTCGCTAGACACAAGCCAGTCGCGCTGGAACGCCCCGCCTTCGGCCGGCACCGCTGCCCCCGCCGCCCGCTGTGTGCCGCCGCAGATTCCACACGGCCGGGGGCTTTCGTTCCCCGGGCCTGTGCCTGCGCTGCCCGCGCCGCC
>JAWWMP010000041.1:46848845-46913338 GCA_035047865.1 Dendrocincla tyrannina | reverse complement strand
ATCTAAAACCTCTGCAACTAAAGGCACAGGCCTTGATGAAGCAATGGAATGGTGAGTAAGTCTAGTTAATGTTTCATTCATAGGCTGAATTTTACAGGTTTGCGGGTTTTTTTAAAACTGGATCTGTGGAAAATCTGACATAAAGACAGGAATCCATGTTAGAATAAATGGTTTTCTTCTGCAAGTATTTCAGCAGAATTGAAATTACTTCAGTAAACTGACATAACCTTTTTATTTTTCCTAGGTTGGTGGAAGCCTTGAAAAGCAGGCAGTGATACAAAAGTAACCAGCACAAGGAAGTTTCATCTATATCCAGCATCCCCCTTTCTGCAGTTAAGTATTTTCAGGCCACAAATATTTGTAAATAGGACAGATTTGAGTTTGACTCCTGTAACGTGGATGCTTCTCTTGAAATGTAAAACTGAAATAAGTGAATGTCTGTGTACATTATGATACTCCATTTCTTTCTTTCTGTTTAAAGAATGTACTTATGTTAATTTGTATGAAAGTCTTACTGGCTGAGAATGTTTGTGTTTTTTTTGTCATGCCCCTCCTCCTTCGGTGGCTTTGAGTGGCCAGCATATTGGTGTAATTGGAACACTAATAAAATCTGGAACTGTCAGCTATACTCAGAGATGTGTTGCTTGCTAGAGGCTGCTTGCTTACAGAAACAAGTTCAACTGCTGCCAGTTCTAGCAGCCACACAGCTGAACACCTGAAGAGGTTTCCTTAAGATGATGCTGTTACACTTCATAATCCTTCAGTGTGGACATGCTGTTACAATGAAGTACAGCAACAGAGTACAAGCAGTGTACCTCTGGCTGCTAACACAGCATTGTGTTTCTGAAAGGAAAATAAAGGTCTTCAGTAGACACCTACTGCCCTGATAGGCCAGGGCTGTAATCTGAATTTAACTTCCACCTCTTTAAGCTGTTACTCCTTGTGCTCTCAGCCAGAAGTGAGAGGTAAGTAGCTCAGTACAGCTGCAGAAACTGAAAGCCAGATGAAAGTCAGGAGGCAGACTGCCTTCTCTCCAGGACCAGGGTGTTCACAGGCATGAGTGCAGTCATCACAGAACCCATTTCTTACAAAAGAAGTAAAATTTAATACAAAATATTAGTTGTTTCCCATTCAACTGTACATGCTGTGGTAAATATGCAGGTTTGGAAAAAATTGAAAAGCTTTTATTTAAGATCCTAGATGAAAAAGAGGACATGAAAAAATACTAATAAATACATTTAAAATATGTAAATACTCTTTTTTTAACAGTAATTAGTTCTTTAAGCTCAGTATTACTTCTTCATAAGTTAATCCTCCAGAAACAAAAAGCCTTTTCATTCCACCATTGCTAAATCTTTCAGTGCTTGACCTCGATGTCTCTTGGCCTTGTGCAGAGGGCGCAGGGCTTCTATTTTTCTCTTCCTGGTTTCTGCTTTATTCTTATGTCTTTTCAGCTTCCTCCTTGCAGCAATATCAGGATTTGCTACAGTCTAGGGAAAAACAGTACATTGTTTGTTCAGTTAGAGCTAACAATGGTCCCTGTAAACATCAGGTACTCCCTAAGAAACTGGTGGCTGCTAAGACAACACACAGGTGTCCTTAGGTTCCTCAAAACTGAGGGTATTCAGGTTGCTCTGCCCTTCAGGTAAGTGTGAAAGCATTGCTGTCAGCCACAGCCTGCCCAGCAGGCTGATCATAAACAGGTTCTTGTGAAGTTTCAGAAATGGAACAATGAAATTGTCCTAATTCAGGATGAAGTTCTTCCTCAGATTCCCCTTCCTGGACAGTTCTCAAGCCTTTTGAGAAGCCCCAATTTCTTCTTCTCAGAAAAGAAAGAGAAATCTTACCTGCAAAGCCCTTTGCTTTTTCCTCATTGCTCTTTTCTGGTTGGCCTGTTTCTGCACAGAGGAAAAGGCAAGCGAGAAAGCCTCCAGACCCACTAACTTCTTCAGAAGATCTATGATTTCTTGGGAAAGGTTCTTCAGTGTTGGATCTATTAAAACAAAATTGATTTGCTTAATCTTTTCAGCATATGGCATGAAAGCCAAGAGTGTGGCATAGATTACTCTTAAATTAAGGACAACTGCTCTGATTCACCTTGCCCAATACACTGTAGAGACCAGTGCCTGAGAAATCTGCTGGTTCTTCACCAGCTTTCACACGGAGCTGCAAGTGGTTCTTCACACCAGCAAACAACAAAAAAAAAGCTGCTGAGAAGCAAAAGTTTCTTCAGAAGGATAATGGCATGCCAAAGGTAATTACAGTTGGCTTGCTGTATATAGCCACCAGTGTTCTATGGGAATAGGCTTTGCTGGAAATGAAGATGATTCCAGCCTTGCTAGTCAGCATCTCTGCTAAACATAATAAGGGCTGGCTTAACTGTTAGAATCACTATTAGTGGCAATATATTAACTCCAATCACTGGGAAAAACAGGCTACTAAAAGATGCTAAAGGAAAACTTGAGAGCAGGGCAAATGCTTCCTTCAGTCTTTCAGTCTCTCTTCCAAGCACTTCAAGCTCTTCCAAGCACAAGTTTCCAGAGAAGTTTGTAAGGTGCTTGCCTCACAACATGTGAAAAAACATCTCTGCATATTCTGAAAAATCATTTTAAAGTCCCTGATTCTTGTGTGGGCAGAGAAAGCAAAGAGTTGATCTTTTCCACTCCCAAGATTGTCAGTCTTCTACCATTTCTTTTCCAAGCCCCTTACTTGCCTAGCTAAAAGAAAGTGGCAGCCAAGGCAGTTGTTCCTTACCTCAGCCACTGTTACTGTCCTCCTCCTAAGTTTTTCAGTTCTTTGTATCCTGAGATGTGGGCACCCAGTGCTGCACACTGAATTTTCATGGCACATCCAAACCACAGAATTAAATAAACCATTTTGCTTTGTTACTTGTTCTTTTCCTGACACTGGATTTTGCTTTCTCTATTCCTAAAGGCAGCAAGAGCTTTGTTCTGCTTTCCTTAAGATCCATGCTCTGTTCCTCTCCTCAGCAAGGACTCCTTGAATCTTGCCATCGAGTCCACCCTTGAGTAGGACACTTTTCCCACTTCACCACGAGCTCAAGCTTTACCCACTTGTATGCAGGAGCCTGCCTAACCTCATTCCAGTCTTTGAATGTGTAGATTTTTGTTTCAGCTGACATACGCTCTCCTTTCCTGGTATTTTGGTTAGACAGCAAGTAGGTGAAATTCACTGATTACAGTACCAATGCCTCAACAGACAAAAGGAATGACAAATTGTAATAAGGCACAACTCTGATGCGCTTTCCTCTTCGTTACTCTTTGTGAGGGAAATCACTTACCTTGCTCTGCATAATTGCTGTTCAGCTCCCTGTACAGTGGGGTGAGAATTGTCACAAGGTAGGGCTTGATCCTGTCTTTCCCCAGATCCACCGAGATTGCTCCCAGGAACTTAAAGATGCAGCTTCTCTGAAAGTAAGTGTGTGGGACACGAAGTAAGGAAGGCTGGAAGGAAACTTCCTAATTGAACTGCTACAAGAATGCCAGAAAGTCAGAAACTCACTGATGTCTCAAGGTCTTACTGCATCCAAGTACAGCCTTTAGGTAAGCCACGCCCCGTGTTGTATAAGCTGTGACCGGGTTGGCAGCTTTTAACACTAAACAACAGGCTTTTTCTCACTGTCATGAATTGAGGCAGCTGCAGACATGAAAGCTCAACCTAATTCTGCACCAGAGGGAACCACAGTGCTTCTCCTGATGCTCTTCCCCTAAGCATTCTCCCCTTCTTCTAGCAAGTTACTCCACACTGCCACTCCCCTGCCTGCATAAACTTAGCACTCTTGGGCTTTCAAAGGCAGTGTTCTGTCCCCTTCAGCTTGGTGTCTTGGGGTTTACCACTCTTCCACCACCCCGGGAGAAGGCTGGAAACATCAGCAAGGAGCAGACTGGCACGAGCCTTCCCTGAAAATCCCGAAGTGAAATGCTTGTTTCTTCAGAATCTATTAGTTGCCAGCTCAGAGCACACTCTGCAGCTGCTCCCCTGAAAGCACACAGAGCCAGAGCAATACTCTCCTGTAGGCTTGCCTACCTCATGAAAAGCAGTGCATCTAACCCTGTTCCTTACCTTCAGAGGGACCTTAGGGGAGTATGCTGCTTCTCGCTTGGCCATGACAGAGAGTTTCTTCATTAACCACAGCAGTGTGGCTGGCTGGCCTTTCTCTTGTGTGTCCTCTCTTTCTTCCTCTCCTTGAGCAGAAATATCCTTCTCATCCTCTGAGGCCTCTTGCTCTTCTACTTCACAGCTGAGTTCTTCTGTCTCTTTACCTTCTTCTGTGGCAGGGGCTAGCAAGTAAACAACTTTGGCCACAAAAAGTAAATTCTTTATAACCTGAAATATGAAAACAGAGCAGTCAGTCACTGGGGGTTCCCTCATTCTCAGCAGCATGGCATGTAAGAGCCAATGCTTGATCTGAAAGATGAACTGGCCAAGCCAGGAGGCTGTAATGATTTTATACACTTCCAGGTAAACCATATAGCAGAGCATTTAAGTCCTGTCAGGAAGGCTCACCTCAGTATCCTGCAGTATGGAAGAGTCCCTGTGAGATACTCTGACAGCCTCTCACTCTCCACAAGGAGATCTCTGAGCAGGTTCACAGTGGAGTCAAACCTCTGAGCACCGGCATGAAGCTGGACTAAATACTCAAAGCAAACTGCCAGGACTCTAGTGCAACTGCAGGGTCCCATCACCAGAGATCTGGATCCCTGCTCCAGGATGTGTTGGCCCAACCCTCTCCAGTCTAGGCTGCAGAGCCAGACTTTCCCTGACAGAGAGGACTCCCAGTCCCTTTCCTGCATGGTGCCTTCCCTTTCTGCCCCTGCCACCTGTCAGTAGGCTGACACCACAATGGGAACTTCTTGGGGCCCCTGTGAGGCTCCCAGCTGCTCAGATGCTCTCAGCATAGACCAGCTGACCCTGAACTGTGTATATGCCCTGAGCCACCACCAACCGACAGCAGCATTGCTGTCCTGACTGGGGCATAACATTCCCTCATGCACCAGGGCCTGCCCTGTACCCTCCTGCAGCTCCAGATCTGCTCCTGCTCTTACCTGCTCACCCAGAGACGTGTCCAGAAACTTGGACTGCAGCTGATGGCAGAATGCAAATGTAAGTTCTTTCATCTGGGGAAAACAAAAAGCAGAAAGCAATGTTTCCATTAAAGTGAGCTGGTAACAGAAACTCAAAAGCAGTATTTTGCAGTCACCAAAGGATCAGCTCAACAATCAGGATCAGCTCTGCCTGCATCTTAGAGTCTAGAGGGGAACCTTTGTGCTGCTAAGACTCCAAAGAACCCCTCTCCCAGCAGCAGAGACACCTCCTCGAATCCTTCAAGTGATCAAGATTAGGCAGCAGACAAGCAACTAAAAGAGAATGTGTATGCCAAACTATGAACTATTTTTATGTCCCAGTCAGGGAATGGGCATGAGCAGAGTGAAGGAGTAGTACAGATATCATTACCTTTTTGTCCAGTTCAGCAGTCAAGAAGACCGTGGCTGCAGAGAGTTCTGCTGGTGTCTTTTTCCTCTTCCCTGACTTTCTTTCCTTCCACTTGTTGACAAGATCTTCTGGCTTGTAAGATGCAAACAACAAGCCGAAGATCTCAGTGGCTGTCAGCCAGACCCAGCTATGAGGATACCACAGGTGAGACTGTACATGACCTGGAGGAAAGAAAACCTCTGTCAGCACAGAAGCTGGTCCACTGAGAGCAAAAATAGAACCAGGTCACCCCAAGAATTACCACAGCAGATGCTACAATAAAAAAGTGAAGGAAATGAATGGTGCTTATCTGCTTAGAACATAAAAGACTTCCCAGCAACTTGATCCAGCCAAAGCAAAGAGCAGCATAAAGCTACAGGTAGCCAAATGTTCCCACAGTGACCAGGAGTCCTTGAATGCACCCCACAGCAAACTCTGAAAAATCCAGAGATGGGGCCATTACTGAAAAGTGACGACACCTGGGCAGAAAAAGTGGGCACAACACAAAAAGACATTTGCTCCAATCCTGACTAAGTCATGTTTCTGTGGCAACTATGGTCCCCTCAAGGGCTCACTGCCACAGCTCATCTTCCCATGTCTGGGACTGCCTGCTGTGAGTCGTGTTAGCTGGCCCTGCTTCTGATGGGCAAATTGAACCCCTGAATGGAGGCTGAGGATGCTTCAAAGAAGAAATGGAGCTGTCCTCCTGAATCACCTCTGTCCAAGCTGCCCACCACCAAGCAATCCAGGATAACAAGGATTATCTGTTATCTCACTAAAGGCACAGGGAAGGCTGGACTCCTCAAAGACTCTAACCAGCCAGATCCAGGTCTTCTGATTGCAGCAAACAAAGCAATTCAAAACAAGGCAACAAAATGCCCATAGACCAGCCTCATATTTTATAATCTCACATACAGGGAAATTGCTTGAATCAAATAGCCTGGCAGACACACAGTACTGACAGCACTATGATGACTACGTGTCATCACTTGCTGTCTAGCTGGTATGTATGATCTCATCAAGAAAATCTTGTCTTCCCAGGAGAACTTAATGTTTTCAACCAAGAGGATGTAATTATGGTCAAACATGCAACAGTTTGCAACTATTTGCTCTTGGATAATAGAAATACTTCCCAGCAAGTGAGACAGAGGGTGTCCTTGTTTTCTTCAACCATGTAACCTTTTCCATTAGCAGCTTCTCTTTCACTGCCAGTAAGTGCTGTGCATTAGCATTTGGCAGATTAAAAAAACCTTGTATGACAAAGTTCAGTTATTTATATTAGGGTGAAAACCCACATGGCACACAAAGGATCTTCCTTGTAATACAGCTGTAATAACGCCTGATACTTACCCCAGATATTGCTCACAACATCACTGTTCCTGGTTAATTCAATCAGGTTGCACTCTGTGATTAGCTTTTTTACCAGTACAAGAAAGCTGAATAGCAGCCTATCTGCAGCCTTCTCCTCCTCCTCTTCAGTTATCTAATAAAAATCAGCAAGTCAAGAAAGATCCTTATGAGAACCTGAAGACAGTGCTTATTAATCCTTGCTAGATAAATTTCAGATCAGCCCTCTGAAAAACCAGAAGACTGACTTGCATCCAATTCCCGAAATAAACAGAACAGAGGCAGCTCTGCTGAAGCATTTCCTCTGGAGACAATCTCTGCAGGAGACTGTTACTAGAATCATTCTTCTTGTTTTTCTTCCAGACATTAGTATAACTAACTGCTGGGTTTCTAAACGCAAGCAATTACACACATTGTGTATCATTTATGTCTGTGCGCCTATTTGTGCGGATTTGATTCTCAGCACTGGAGCCAAGCTGAGTGCAGATTTGCCTGTATCACCTGGGAAGCCCCAAGTTGTTATGACAACACTGTGTGTGCTGCCCATGGTCCTCACCCTGCCTGCAATCACCAGCTGGCTTCATATAACTAGTCAGTACTTCACCTACATGTCGCAGCACAAGATGTGATTACACTGAATTTCTCCTCACTGCAGGTATTTTATTTTCATCTCTTGCCAATTTACAGATCCTGAGGTTCTTTTCTCTCTTGTACAAAGGCAGCATGCTGAGCATTAGTAACAAACATGGCCACTCCTCAGGCACAGTGACTGGGATCACTTTGGGATTATCACATGCCAAGCAGAATCTGAGGCAGCCTTGATTCTGAGCTAATCATGTGCATTAAAAAGATTTTCCATACAGCAAAACCAAGGTCTGAAGCACAGGAAGGAATCCTTTTGAAAGTTAAAGCTGTAAATAACACTGGACAAAGCAGACAGTCACAAGCCATGCACTCCTGACCTGCAATGCCTACACAAATCTCTGCAGCTAGCAGACACACTTCCAACGTTGCAAGGAGCAATGTGTCTACTGGTTACACTGTATGGCTGCAGGCCCAGGCCAGGTGGCTTTGCAAAGTTCCTTTTCCTCTTGTGCTGTGATATGTGACACCAAATTTGGGCTTACAGGCAAAAAAATAAGGTTCTAGGTCAGTGAGGTCCCCTTCAGAACAAATGCGTTATGTTTTGTATCTTTCCTCAGTCTCAAACAGTAAGTCCAACTGTTAAATCTCTTCTGCACTTCTTCCCTTTTTCCACTTTCTTCTCTCTCGCCAAGCTTCATGCATGAGGAAAAATTACTTACATTTTCAAATTTACTTGGGTTGATTTCTTTTTCAATCAAAGTGAGAACTGTTTCAAGCCGCCGTTCAAACATTACTCTGTCCACTTCAACAAACAAACCACATGCCTGTGCTGCCAACCTCCTGTGTGAGCTCTGACAACACAAAAAATAATACCCCTTGTTACTTCTTGATAATCAAACCCTGCAGCTCCCACATGTAGGTGCTGGTAGCAACCCTTATTTTCTGCCTGTATCAATAATACCTATGAGAAGCTGGTTTTCAGAGTACTATTGAAAAAGGAGATGCTGCCAGCTTAGGTACAAAAGTGCCTGGCAGCACAAGTCACCCCTGGAAATGCACCTTAAAACTGAATGTCAAAAGGCCTTTGCCAGCTCAGTTCCCAGCTGCAAAGGCCTGGGAGCTACTTGGCACATCTTGATTGGCACACAATGCAACAGGTGGGTCATAGCTACAAACCAAAACTGAACATGTTACGATGAAAACGATGAAATATTTAAGAACACTAACTCCACAGACGTAGGAGGACAGAAACTGTGTTCAGTTAGAGGGTAACTATAGCACTCAGACCAAAATGGCAGCAAAATGCAGCTGGGAAGTCTGCAGGCTGACCAACGGCATCAGCTGCTCCCTCCAGTTGTGCAGCTTTATGAAGCTATACCATTTCTTGCTCTCGAAGTCAGGTACAACTGAATCCACCAACCCGCCAGATCTGGTACTAGCAGTCTCTCACTTGCCTTAATTGTAACTCAGCCCCCAAAAGAGAGTTCAGATTTGGCCAGTGAAAAGACCAAAGAGTACCTTTTTGCTGTGAAACCACTCTGTGACAAGTGAAAACATCAGATCTTGTTTTTCATTGTTGATCTTACGGAGAAGAGATTTACATGTCAAAGCTGCCATCTTTTTGCATTTGGCAGAATCATCATTTATCATCATCATACAAAGAGAGAGAAAAAACAGCCCACAGTATTTGTGGAGGAGATCCTAGAGAGAAACAACCATTAGTCAACCACAAATCCCCAAGCAGCTTTTGGCATTCAAAAAGAAGGGTATTTGTTGCACTGTGTACAGGACCAACATCAGCCCTGAGTGGGCTCCATGTCAAGGCAGGTGAATTGCTGAGACAGGATGATCCTGTTGTTGGAGCACACAAATTGTGTACAGCAGTCCCAGCATTGCTCTGTGACTTGCTACCATGCCCCTGGGACAGCAACATGAGTGCCAAACGTTACAGGGCATTTTCATGCCCAATTCTCATTGAAACAGGCTTAAGTCCCCTAGTGCTGCAGCAATCAGCCCAAAGGTCCTTCTCCCAGAGACTGCAGCTCTTTGCTAACTTTATGGAGTTCCTAAGAACCAATATGAAACACTAAATCATCAGGTGGTGCTGAAGCACAGCTTACTGTGCAGAATTTCTCTTCCTTCCTCCAAATTCTTGCTTGATTGCACTTCTCCCACTCTCCTGAATGCTCAGCTAAGCTCCAGCTGCAGGGCTTCAAGGCAGCTTAGGATTTTGCATATGTGATCCTGTACACATTCATGGTTATTTTTTAGCTTTCATTTTGATCCACTCCACTGAGAAGCCCTCCCTCTCCAGTCAGGCCAACAAAACAGATACGGTATCTCACACACCAGTTCAGTCAACAATCTCACTCATGAATGTTGAAAAACCCTTACAATGAGAAAACTCCAGACTTTGTTTCTATTCATACCCCATTTCCTAAACTGGTTGTGTTTCTTTCTGGCATAAATCACCATTGAGTTTATCCAAACTCCAGCTGACACAGCTCTATTTTACTTCCAATCTGAGCACATTAGACTAAAAAGTACTGCAGACTTTCCAGCATGTCATTTCTCTTTTGAAGCAAAGCCAGGTTCTTTAGAGATAAGTGAATGGTCTGCACATGATAAGAGAGAACAGGAACTAGCAAGTGCTTCCAAAATAAACTCCTCTGAAAACACTCTTACTGCGAATCACAGTAACTGCTTGATGTTTGGAACACCAAGGTGTGCTTGTTACCTGTGGGAACATGTCCAGGAGGTAGGCAATCATCTCTAGTGCAGATTCTCTCCCAGTTTCATATTCATACCTGTGAAGAAATGATTAACAGTTAGGGCTGAGTTAATCCTCCTAGAAAGTTGCTAACAATTTTCACCAGCAGCCAATTCCAGAAACACATGCTGATAGGGATCTTTCTACAACAGCTGCCAGACCTGGCCTGATACTTAGGAGAAGAGAAGCAGCAACCCCATCAACTCCAACTCTCAGCAAATGGGCCCAGGGACTTAAACATGCCGTAGAGAGTTCCTGCCAAATTACGTTAGCACAGCCACACTGTCCTGGAGAACCTGGGAAACTACCGTCACCTTGAGCAAGGGAGGGGTAAAGCTCAGAAGGGGATTCAAGGCATGACTCCCGCTGAATTGGTACAGTTGTCCTAACTGTGCCTCCAACTGCACTTGAGACACTGCCATGGGACAGCAGTCATGTAAATTCACTTTCCCTTATTCTTCCTGGATTTTCCAGTTCACCTGGTCCACAACCAGTGGAGCTGGTTAACCACTAAGCAAAAACCAGAACCTTTGTTTACAAACAGATAAAGAACAACACCAGCTGTGAAACAGGCAGGAGAAAAAGGACATGCTTCATCAAACAACCAGTACTGTAAAAAAAGGAATGTTTTAGAAAATGAAGGAAAATGAAGACTACTTCAGCCACACCCTCTGCTCATTAAAAAGAGCCCTTTGGCACACTAGAGTCTTATTTAAGCAACAAGATTCTGTTTTGACAGAGATGTCAGGAATATAAACTCACTCCAGCTGTGCAAGCATGAAATCCAAATTGTGTTTCAGTTTGTCACCAAGGGGGTAGTCCAGAAGGTATTTTAAGTAAATCTGGAAAGAAAAAGCAATGCAGAAGTTACTAGAATCATTCAGGCCAGCTTGTAAAACGGTAATGAAGAAGATTTAGTGATGGAGCAGCAAGGTTACGAGAATAATCTCTTTCATCCCATTCCTATTACACAAAGGGTCAACTACTGCTCTCAAGTTCAGTACCCAGAAGAGGGTTTGCAGGCATTTGACAACTGTCAGATTAGTCTTTAAAGTACTAGTGTGATTTGTGTGGTGCCTGTTAAAGAGATTCTGCATCCTTCAAAATTCATCCTGCAACTATGGAAGAGCACTATTTTGTGCGTTTCATGCAGATCTTTCTGTACTGTATACCAATGCTTGAGGTGAAGCAACCAATTCTGCCTTTTGGTTGGTTTTTAGCTTGGAAAGAATGAGAAAGTAGAGAAAAGTAATCATGAATTTGTGATACATTCTCTTCTGCTGGGATTCAAAAAAGCGCAATGGTCTTAGTTATATGGGCCTAAAAGCCTCCAGAGGAGGGACCACAACACCGCTGCTAAGCAGCCCTCTATCTGTATTTGGCACTGGAGAGGCTGCACCTCAAGGACTGTGTTCAGTTTTGGGCCGCTCACTACAAGAAAGACATTGAAGTGCTGGAGCAAACTCGAGGATTGGCAATGAAGCTGGAGAAGGGATTAGAGCAGAAGCCATACGAGGAGAGGCTGAGGGAGTTCAGCCTGGAGAAAAGGAGGCACTGGGGGACCCTGTCGCTCTCTACCTGAAAGGAAGCTGTAGCCTCGTGGGGGTCAGTCTCTTCTCCCAAGTAATAAGTGACAGACGGAGATGAAATGGCCTCAAGTTGTGCCAGGGCAAGTTTAGATTGGATATTAGGAAAAAACTCTTCACTGACAGAGTGGACAAGCACTGAAACAGGCTGCCTTGAGAAGTGGTGGAGTCACCTTCCCTGGAGGTATTTAAAAGACGTACAGATGTGGCACCTGGGGACCTGGTTTAGTAGTGGACTGGGCAGTGCAGTGTTAACAGTTGGATTCAATGACCTTAAAGGCCTTTTCCAACCTAAGCAACTTTACGATTCTATGAAGGTACGCCATGGCAAGCAGTGTCACTACAGGCAAGCAGTCTGTGATTCTGCTACGCACCAGTCACAACAACAAAAGCCAGACATCAAGGGGAACAAAGATCAGTAAGAAAGGGAAATGGAGTTCAGGGTTCAGCAGGGCTAAGGCACATGTCTGTGAGAGCTGGGATGGTCACACTAAGCCCTCTAGCCTGTTAGAAAGCTGTAAATAAAGTGAGAGACTTTTCATTCTACCAACCTGCCTGCACTGGACTCGCACTGGTTCACTCTGACCTGTGATGGCCAGCTGGGCAACCTTCTGTAGCACATCATCAATTTCAGGGACAATCAGTTTTCTGGACAAAATAGCCTGAAAATGTGAAAGCACAGCTGGAGTCATGTCATTTTGCTTACACAGTGTGAGATGCAGTGCTATAGCCTGGGACTACACTGGTCTCAGGTGGACCTTAACACTGACCTTTCCACATTTTCACACACAGCCAGAGCAACTTAAAAAAACACATCCATATCTGTTTCTTTTGGATAACACAAGAGTACCTGGTCTAATGATTAGAGATGTTGACTCTTTAGCAAAAACATACTTGGATCCAAATACATCCTCATATGCATCTCTATATAACAGGTGCCCAAACAATGTTAAACAGTGATTACAAGTTAAAAAGTAAAGCTTTGCTAAATCTTCTCCTCTTATAACAGAACGCATAAACAGCATTCTGTAGCCCATTCCTGATTCCTGTAGCCAATCCTGAGATTGTAGAGCCTTTCACCAGAAGCAGAATCACCACCATTCCAGGGGCCCACAGAACCCACATGCCTGCTGCGCAGAAATACCTTGAGAAGGCCAAAGGCAGTGGCTTGGCGTGATGAATCATAAATGTCTTCTTCAGCAAAGCCAAGCAACACTTGGAGCTGTTTGCTTGTTATCTGACTCTTTGCGTTCTTCACAAGCATTGTTACACACTACAATATCAAATTGCACATTGTCAATACATATGCAGTGCCATAAAATAATAGTTCACACCAAAGTCTGACTATTCATACCACTTCAGCTTAAAAAGATGAACCGCTACTCTGGAATATCTAGCTAACACTGTTCTCATCACATTTTGCTTTCATATGGTAATTTTGAGACAAAACCAAAACACAAGTAAATACACAAATTCAAACCAGTCTTTGAGATGAGTGAGGATGCTCAGTGGCACGTACCATGATGCAGGAACACAACCAAGTAGAGGGAAAAATTCTCCTCACACTGGCATTCAGCACTGAATTACTCTAACTTTCCTTTATGGTCATGAAGGTGTATAATTCAACAATGCACTTAGAAGACATCTAAAGGGAGACACTGTATAATGTAAGTGTAATAGTTATTACTATTAATTGCCCCCTTCCCATGTCTCACTTCAGCTGCCAGGGCTTTGTCCAATGAATCATGTTAAAAGCAAGCTATTAAAGTTCCAAGCTGATGCCTCTCAAAAGACAGGGTGGAACCAGATACTATTATAATGAAGAAAGAAACATGCTTCTATAAAAGCATTTCTTCAGATCCAACCTGCCCATTTTGGAGTGTAACTTTCTTTAAGTTTGTACCTGGGAAATAATCACCAAGGCCACATATTCCTCACTAGCTTATGTTCTCCAGACTACCTCTCCAGGGACAGTTGCAGAAGGGAACTGTAGCGGAAAAAGTCTCGTTCTAGAAAGTTAATCCTAAAGCAGAAATGAGCAGAGTTGGGTCCAACTTACTTTGAAACAGCTCACAACCAGGTGGAAATTCTGGCCTTTGGCTATTCCTGTTTTGGCAAACTCTTTCAGCAAAAGGAAAAGCTGCTTGACCAAAGATTCCATATTCGTACTGACAGAAGGTAAAGGGAACTTTAAAATCCATACCAAGGACTGCAGAGCACCAGTTATCACCTGGAATAAGGAGCCAAAGGACAGCAGGTGGGTACAATGAGAACACTTTTCTCACTCTTTTACAGAAGTGGTCAGGCTATCTACAACTGTGGTAAAAGGCAATAGCTAACAAACCAAACCTCTTTCAAACAATTCAGAGGTAATACAAAGAAGGTTTCTCAGTTCTAAAAGTACTATCTGCCAATCCAATATTCTCTAACTTTGATACTACTAGGTAAAGACATTAAAACAGCACTGTTTCAGTAGATGCCAAGAACTCTTTCTGAAGCAGAGGTGCCTCTCAGGCACAGAAAGCCCCAGTCCAGGTATCTCACAGGGTATGAAGCATGCCTTCCACTCCCAGGACCTCAACTTTGAACAAATTTCCTAGGCTCACTCAAAGAAAAAGCTGCCCCAAAAAGTGGCTGCCTATGGTGCTGGGAATAAAGATACTGGAGCTGGATCAAAAGAAACTACAGTTGTGACAACACTGCTCCTAGCCACAGGACCTCATGGACATCCTCACAGACAGACTGTAAATTCCCTGTATGGACATGCTCTAGAAGAACTTGCCCATACTTGACCGTGCAATACACAGCAGAGCATTCAGTCCTCCATCAGCCACAAGCCTTTCTCCCCCTTGGGATTACATGTCCTCAGACAACTTAATGTGCATACTTATTAAATCAGGTCTGAAAACCAGACATCTTTCTCTTTTCTTGCAGGTCAACTGCAAGATGACATTTGTGGGCAGGACTCTTCTTCGGAGAGCACATAGACTTCAGTACAGAACTATACCTTCACATCCATAGATTTCAGGCAGTCTATAAGCAGCTGAACAAAAGGGTCTAACATTTCCAAAGCATGTTCCTCAGAAGAATTTACTTTGGACCTCTTCAGGCTCATGTGCAGCAGCTGTCATAGAAAAATCAAGACATTCATCATAAAGTTAGGCTGGAACTCAAGTAAGTCAAGTAAGATTCCATCACTGTTTCAGGTTATAGTAGAATGCCATATCCCATCCAAATATCTGCAACAGGCTAAGCACTTTTTATAGCTTTCTAAGAGGCACCACTGAAGTTAAAACATGTAAATTAAGTTAAGGCTAATGGCTGTGCTGTTAACACAGTATATCCAGAATACTTTCCTTTGAATACTCTTAATAAAAATTTTGAATGCAAAGCTTTGTATCTGAGGAGATCCTTACCCGAAGTCCTGAATCAACCAGGATATATGTGTTAGTCCTGCTGCTGACACAAGCTTTCTGACCTCCTCTCGTGGGAGTGGGTTGGAGCAGCAGGCAGCTCTCTGGTTGCAGTCGAGGATCTGGAGGAGGGGTAACTTTTTTCCTGAAAAGCAGTGTATGACATAGGAGAGTATTCAGGTATCAACCCTCTCCACAATAATCTTGCTGTTGGGAGTGAAGAGAGCTGGACTGCACTCAGCTGCTTCCCACACAACACGCAAATGCAGACAGACCACAACAAAATAAAACAAACTTGACGCAGCATGACAGATAGGGCTCTCAGACTTGAGAACAACGCCACCATTACAAAGATAACAAATGCACAATCGTTTACACAACATCTTCACTTTTTTCTTCTCAGTGGACAGACCAACTTTGGAAGTTCCTTCAAACAAATAACACTTCCTGCCACTGCTGACAGCACTTCATTTACTGATATTTACTTCAATTACTGATGGATTATAAACACTGCTCCAAGAAGTCTGCAAACAGCTGTCAGATCCTAGAGAAAGCTGGCCTACATAAATTAGGAAATGCAGGACACTCAAACCCAGCTTTGAGCAGTGACACTACCAGATGGAGAGAAAATGTGAGGGTTCTCCCTGCCTTCTGCACCAGCAGCTAAGTGAAAAAGTCAAAGCCCACATTTTTGCTTGTTCCTGGCCCCATGGAAATGTTAGCTGCCTGCTTCTAAATACTGTCCTTCAACCCTTCATCCAACCACCCAAATGCACATACCAGTTCACCAGTGAAAAAATCTTGCTGAAGGTCCTGAGCACTTGCAAGAGCAGACTCCTACGACCTCAGCAAATGCTAACTCCCATTTCTAGGCTTTCTCCTTGACCTCTGACTGCCCCCAATAATTCACTTACATTTAAAACAGAAGGCAAATGAAAGCAAAGAAACTCTCATACACACGATCAGTGGATTTGCGAGTTGCCATTCCTGCAAACAAACCTCCCGACCAATAACAGACCATCTGGATAACATCCTGAAACTCACTTGGCCTTCTCAGTGAGCAGAGGCAAATTTTCACTGATGAGACCGTGACTGAGAAGGAGAAGGGATTCTGCATCCATGTCTGAATTGAAGATGAGCCCTGCCATGATGTGACGCAGTGCCTCATGCACCTTCCGGACTATCTTCAAGCTTGTAGTGCTCTCCAGAATCTGCAAAGGCACAACCATGAGTGTTCAAGAGGGAACCATGAGGACAATGATCTGTTATCTGTATTCAGAAATCACAGCAAAAGCCTGCACTCTACTAAAAAAACTGCATATTTTAAAAGGCAGTTACTGCACATGGACAGACCCTGAATACATTCTGTTGACATTTCCCTGATGCACAAGAGATTAAACCACAAAGCAGCCTTGCAGGACTTTGGAGCTCCAAAGGAAATAAGATTAGGCAGGCGGAGAGGGTGTGGAGAACTCAAAGTGAGATGTTTCCTCTCTAGCAGTGGTTAAAAGCTTCCCAGAATGCCACTCCTTCCCCTGGACTTCAAGAGTAAAGTCTCATTTTATGAGCTGGCCGCACACTGCTTTCCAAAAGGAAAATAGGAAACCAAAGCAGGATTATATAGGTGATTTCACAGGAGCCACCCAGAGGCTCTAGAATCACCTTACAGAGCTGAGACTTTTCTTACCTCCTTCAATGGCAGAATAAGTTTCGTCACCTGACCCCTTCCTATGAACTTTCCAAGAATTTCATAGGAATCATAACTCTTGTTTTTGCGTGCTTCCATGACCTTGGAGACAATTCCCTTCACTTCCTTCTCTTCAGCTACATTCCCAAACAACTCTTGGTTGAAAATCTTTGGGAAACAGGCAAGAGAAGTGAATGAGAGGAGAAGAAAAGCAGGTTCCTCCCACATCAACAGAACAATATTATTTTCCCCCATTCACGGAAAACACAATGCTCCAGGTTTCTGATAAATCATGTCTACCTTTCATTGGTCAACACAGAACACCCTATTTGAGCACACCCCTTTGTGGTAGTGTGATGCATGAAGTGGGACCACAGTCACATCAAGACATCCAAATATACCCCATCTGGCTGGCCAGCTGAGCTCCTGAGTTCTGCAGACTGCACTGATTAGATGTTTGTTGACTTGCTCAGCCATTTAGAGCCAGAAAAACATAGTTAGATATCTTAATCTTGAACCCATTCCTCTCAGGATGCAGGGCTCAGGATACAGTCTGAGATACTTTAGATACAGACTAGAGATACTTGACTTCTCTACCAGAGGTCCGCTGATGCCTCAGTAGAAAACAGTAGTCTCCTTCCTTTGCAGTACACACACAACAGCTCTGTTTGCCACCAACTCCGAGACACTCTACATAAACCCTTCCCATCCCAGACTCTGTCCCAATCACTTTCATGATGCTCTTTCCTTCAATCTCGAATAGTTTTTACCTCAATCAGGATATCTAAGCAGGGGTCCAAATCACCAGCACTGAGCCTCGTTGTAAGGCCCTTCAGTAACAGGTTCACAGTGAAAGTCAGCACATGGAGCTAGAGAAAAAGAGAATAGATCATGTTTCCACACTTCTGCAGTGACCTCTTTAATACTACTGGATGGGGAGACTCCCATAACAGAGACACTACAAGTCACATACTGCACTTGAGCTCTCATTATAGAAAATAAAAAGACACTGCGAGGATGAGAATCCATGTAGCAGCAGCAGGAAGAGGACCCCTGTTCCTCCAGGTACTGGCAAGAGGGCTGGATCTCCTCATTCCTCAGTGCTCTTACTGATATATTTAAGCTGTTCTAATTTGTGCTTTCACTGTTAAAGCAGTTAGAAACACATGTTATTCCATGGCAGTAATTCACATGAAAAATGATTCTTAACCCAAACCACCGTGGAAAGAGGTAAGACATTAATAGTCAGAACCATGGCTTTAGCTCTGGATCTAGAAAGCAAGACTTCAATTGGCAACTCACCACACACACAGCTTAGCCCTAATGACCTTACTGGAAAGACTTCCTCTAATTTTACTGGGACCAGAAATTCATCTCTTCCCCTCCATACCTCAACTCTTCACTGGGGAAATGGCTTAGACTCTAAGTTCTTTGAGGCTATAGACCCTCATTTGACACCTGGCATAACAAACACTGATGTAGGCACTAGCAACAGTATTTAGTTGCATTATATCAAGCTATTCTATCAGTGCAAAACAATTTCAGTAGCAATTTCCCCTTGGATTTTCCTCCTAACACATTAAAAAAGCCTAGAGAGCAGAAGAGGAAGAATTTCAGCATTACCTGGTACCCATGAATGAGAGCGGACTGCATCTCTTTTAAGATGTACAGAAGGTACTGCACTCCCAACACTTCCATGATTTTAGTGAGGGTGTTACGGGCAATGTCCCGTATTTCCTGAAATCGGTTCCTCAGAAATGTGCAGACTTTCAGCAGGATGCTGGAAAGAGAGATAGACAGCTTAGTTCACCTCCAAACAGAGCAGAACTAACTACACTGATAGCTAAGGAGGTCGCTTATGAAGCGTGTTTCACCACCACTGCTATACTCAAAGCCAGCCTCACAGAGAGGTTTTATAGGCCCATGCACACCTACTGTCCTCCAGGACATTTTACCGATGACCCTTTTTTTCTGCACATATCCTTTCCCCAGCACTACCACCCCTGCCTCTACACCTTGATTCACAGCTTTGCTCTTAGGTAAGGATTTACCAGGTTCCTTTCAAACTTAGCTTTACACAAGTTAAATGCTGACTTCTGAGGGGAATGTCACTAGGAAAAGGAGTTTCCAAAAGAAGTATTTAAGGACTGCTAGAATGCCCCTCTTGGATTTAGCTTTGTATGCAACCACAGCTTAAGAAAGGTGCCTGCACTCATTCCCAGCACAACAACAGCATTTAGAGAGCTCCACTGGGATTTACCTCGGTAGGTTGGCTTCCATCACTTCTTGGGGAAGACACTGCATCATCCTGACCATTGCAAAAGCTAATGGGACACGAACCACCTCATCATCATTCACAACGTTGGATTTCACAAGTTTGTGCTCCTCATCTCTTTTAACCTTTTTAAGAGATCAAGATACAATGCGCTTTTAATATACATAAACAAATCCTTCTTTTTCTCAACAAACACTCAAGAGGCAGTAAGACAAGCTGCTGTCCTCTACAGACTACAGGAAAACCCCAGACAGCTAAAGGACAGATGAGATAAATTCCTGTGTTCTCAATACAGAAACTAGCTTGGGTGATAGCAAGTGGCTGAGAACTCTTCAACAAGCTGCACAAAGTGAATAATTTCACTTGTGTGTTCGAGCCAGTTCTTGGCAGAGAAATAAAGACACCACACCCACATTGACCAAAGGGTCTGTAGGTAGTCTCCATGATACAACAAAGGGCATGAAGCCTTTTTTGTATTTTCAGATGGTCTCTCTCCAGTTGCATCTATTTTTTTTCATGTGTTCCATTTTCACTGGCTCTGAGGTAGTACTCCAACCTTAACAGTAGCAGCACAGCACAGGCCTGCAAAACACCCTTTCGTTATCAACTCCTCACCTTTGCAACAATACACCTGTGCAATTTAGGCAGGATGTTGACTGTAACTGTATCCTGAATGTGTTTGATCAGACACTCCAGCTCCTCTTTATTTCGGGGTAAGAAAGAAACAGGTTTGGTCACTTGCTCAGCCCTTTCAGATGTCTCAGCTGCTTGCTCAGGTTCTGCTGGCTTCTCAGAGAGATTCTTCTCATTCTTTTCTTCATCTGCTTCCTCTTCCCCTTCACTCTGCTCCAGCTCCATGGCTTCTTCAGCCTCCACTGCAGGCTCAAGGTCCACAGCAGCAGTTTCTGTCAAGTAATTGCCAAAGCACAGGTAAATACAGGAGATCACAAAACTTGAACCCTTAATCAAGACTCATGTGATGGCTTGGCTCTAGACAGAACTCCCACCTATCATCAGCATCAAACCACCAATAAGCATCAGAGTTCTTTTAGTGGGTAAAGAAGCTTTGGCATGCTGGTTTCTGATAATCATCAGGGCCAGATTTAAAGCAAGTTACTCTGTGTCTGAACTCTACAGTCAGCTTAGCAAAGGTCAATGTGCTTGAACCTTAGAGAACTGCCATTCGCTTACATTTGAGAATTTCAAAAGGCAAGAGGTACTGACAAACACAGCTGTGAGACCTCCTCTTTCCCCCAAAGGTCCCAGGATAAGTAATCACACTGGCGAAGAAGCAGAAGATAAGATTTCTTCCCATGAAATGACAGGAGAAGCAAGGTGAGGACATGCAGCACCTTTCTCAGGCTGCAGGTAACCATGAGAGCAGCCAACATCAAGGACAAAACAACTCAGATGTGTCAGCAGCCACATGGGTGGGTGCAGACCTTGAGAAACAAACAGATTTGCATAAATCCAGCCTGAGTTGTTTTTGCTTACACCCAGACACCTGGGATAGAGAAGTAGTGCAGATATGGTTCCCTGCACCTCTCCTCACTTTGTCAACACACAGGAAGAATTGCTCCATTGCTCCTCAGGAAGTAAGTCAAAACTAGCTTCCAATATGCATATTTTTAAAATCTGGGAGTAGGTGACCTCAAGAGTAAAACATAAAACCTTGATTAGCTTCACTTGGAGAGCTCAGAGGTAGTGTTTCTACAAACAGGCAACAGAAAGCTCACCTTGGCTGTCGATGGTCAGAAGCTGCTTTTCAAGTGTTTCATGGTCAAAGTGAAAGGCTTCCAGCACTGTCTCTAACAAACTGCAGAAGGAAAGCATGAAGAAAGATCAGCCTTCGGCATAAAAAGAAGATGCTGCATAGACAAACTCAACAGAAAAATCTTATAAGCATTTTTTTGAAAACTTCAGATTTAGTGACACTGCATCAGAAGGAGGTTTAGCTTGAAAAAACAACCCCAAAAATAAAAACTGGTTACTTCTCAGCTAGATGCATTCTGTAACCTAGCTCACTGTGAAACCTCATAGAGTGGTACTGGAGCAATGGAGGTGCCGGGACAGCCTGACAGAAGAAGCTGCAAATGCTGACATGCACTGAGGGAGACATGGTGTGAGAAGGTAATGACCTGTTAAACCTGTAGCTGCAGGTTGCAAGGCCATGCCCACTTTCACTTGCATATGCCCACCTCAAACTCAGCAGCTATCTCTCATCCCAGGGAAGAGGCTAAAATCCATGCGATACTCCTCAAAATGCTGAATTTTGCCTCAGAAGTATCTGGAGAAACCCAGAGCAGCATCGCTCACAGTACCTACCTGACTCCCAGCTTTGGACTGATCTGTCCTGTTTGCAGGACATGGATGAAATGCTTCAAGTGGTACAAGTATGCTGACCATGAAAGATGTCGGCAGACAGCTCCAACAACTTCAACCGAGGCTGTTACCATATTTTCATGCTGCTCAAAAGATAGAAATTCAGTTGCTGTTAGCATTCATGATGATCACATGACTAAAGCATCCTCTACTCAAAGCAACAAGTGTCAGAAGTAATGTTTGTCTAGTGGGGATGTTTAGGATTCAGCATTTTTAGATCTCCTCCAGAGCACCAAGTAAACAAAACCAAAAAATAAAAATTACAGTTCATCAAGCAGATCTCTAGACCCAGTTCCTCCAAATATTTCTGCACACATTAAACTTTTCTCACATAATTACATCTATGGGCTCACTTGTGTCAAGGACTAACAATCAGTGAAGATATCAAACCACAGACACACAGCACATTGCTGGGCTATGTTGATCAACTATAAATATACATTGTTAACCCATTTATGACGTGAGATAAAATGTATTTGTTTCTTCACCAAAGTATCAATCAATATATTTTACTGCCCACTGGTCAAAGAGTGACTTAGTCATTCTACTGATGGGCACAGTCTGTATACTTGCTGGTGCTGGGTCCTGTGCCTAAGCCCTAATTCTTTCAACTTCAGAAGAACATTTCTGACAGCAAAGCAAATTAGACCTTTACTTGGTTTGACATAAGCAGATCTGCTGTTCTTCTGATAGTGTGCAGGGAACTACAGAAGTGTGAAACCCTGCTTTTCAAAGTCAAAAATAGAAAGTCTATCCACACTGACACAACAATTTCACTGCATGTATTTTCAATAAAATGTGTGAAAAGTGACTAACAAAATGTCACCTTTCAAACTTCATTTCAGATGTTTTCAAACAATTCCTACAGTTTCCCTCTAACTTCAGAGAAAGCAGTATTTATTCCCACCTCAATTACTAGGCAGAACCTATATTCCCAACCACACAGAGTCTGCTGCCAAACAGTAACTAATCTTGCAACTGAAAAGGAAGACAGCAGTTTGGAGGTAGAGGGGAAAAACCTGATAGCAAAATATTAAGACAAATAAAACTCCAAGTAAAAAACTAAAACAAAACAAAAAACTCTAATCTGCAAACAGTTAGTGAGATCAACCTTGAGGAAACAGGACACATTCAGCACATATAGTATTGGGTGCAGACTGCATCTGCACCTTCCAAACTCTCCCTCTGCCACCAAAAGCAGCTCAGAGCTTTTGTTTGAAAGGGAAACCCTCACACCACAAACATATCAGCCTTCTAAAATAGTTAGTCTTTTAAGGCAAATGGTATATAAGAAAGGTGAAAATATTCAAGTGGATGCATTCAATTAAAAGAGCCTACCTTAAGCGTTTTCTCACTAAAAATAGCAGTTGTAGCATAAGGCATGATGTAGTTTTGGAGGGATTTAGAAGACAGCACAAGCTTTTCTTCAGTGAGCTGCTTTGCCAGTTTCCTCAGAGCTCGTGCCCTCCTGTGGATCTAAGTCAAACATGAGAGGCAGTGAATGAGGCAGTGCTTGAGTCACAGCTACCATGAGAGAGCATGTACATCCAGCAGTACTGAAAATGCCTCAGTTTTAAGAAACGGCATAAGCATATTATGGCTATTTCCAAGCACAGGCCATGCCCTTTTCCTTCAGTCTCTGGGCTTTCACTAGCCTTTTGCCTCAACAGATATTCCAACTCAATGGGACATTTCCCTGTGAGTTCACCATCATAAATCTGTGCTATCTTCAGGTATCAAACAAGAGAGGCAACTGATAAAAGATGTAACGACCCCAGAAAATCACACGGAAAACACTTAAGACTCTGCGTATAACTACGGATGCAGCAAAGACTATCTCAGGTTACACCTCTGAAAGCAGAAGCATTGTATTTTCATAATGAAGAAAAACCAGGAGACCAAGCTTTGTGCAACATTTATATTACAAAGGTCTGCAAATGAAAAAGGGTCTGCAGAGCCTCCAGACTGAGAGTAGCAGGGAATGGGCCAGAAATAACAAAATGACCCGTTCTCTGCCTATGTCAGAGGGATCTTCAGGACAGTGTTGCCCATGCTGCTGACTGTGGACTATCATAAAACCAAGGAGTTTCTAGATAGAAATATGACTTTGATTCCCACTCACTGGTGATGATGCCCAGATCCCCTTTTTTTTTTTTGGAACACTATCTAATGACACAGGCTCAATTTCTCTGTAGACAACATATATAGAGATGTTTTGCAAAACATGGCCCTGCAGTAAGACATTTTTGCTTGGTGGGGGGAAGAAAGGCACTACGGAATGCCTGCGGCCTTTTACCTGCATGTGTTTCATGTTCTCAAAGAAGTCCATGTCAGGATCATGGCGATTCGTCAACTGGACCAAATCCCGGAATTCGGGATTTGCTGGGAATGTCTGAATGAGGCAGGAAAGCAATGATGTGTAGTCCTGTTGGATGCTCTGTAAACAGTAACCAGTGAATATTAAGTATCCCTTGAAAAGCCTGCTACACACTCCTCAGAACCACAGCGCTGTCATTTGCAAGTGTTTCATGCCAACATGTCCTGTTTTTTGGTAACAGCAAATACACCTATATTATGGATTGCAGATAAATTAAAATCTCCCCTCCAAAGAACAAGTTTCAACTAAGAAAAGCTGAATGGCTGCAAAGAAACACAAGACAGATAAACTTGACTATTTTTTGAGATTTTTCATAACATTTAAAATGAAGGGTAAGTTTATCGTGGGTTCCTGCACTTTCAACGCAGCAGGGGACTTTGAGAACTCCCACAAAAAATGTCACATTACCCTAGTGTCCCAAAGACAGCTGGAGATGTGTGATCACACACCACTACCTTACCTCAGTTTTACTCTTCAGACCCCTTCTCACAGACTCCAGGAGAGTGTGCTGGATTAGCTCCTTGTACTCATCTTCTGTGTGGTCAATTTCTGCCAGTCGGTGGATCAAGCTGGTCAAGCAAACGCTTGCATTGTCACTAAGAGCCATATCCCCTAGCTGAGAGGATGAAGAAATTATACCACATGAGTTTGGGTATGACAACTTTTTCTCCCCAAAAGCCTGGACTGAACAGTACTCCTGGACACAACGTAACAAGGCCTGCAGAGACCCAGAAACTCATGAGAGCTTACCTACAGGAAGTTCTAGTCCCAAATTAACATCCACCCTTCCCATCAGGAAAAATACTTTTACATTCATCATCAGGCTCACACAACCAGATGCTGCAGCAAATATAAAATAAGCTTTTCAAGATTTTTATACAGTAAAAATTGACCAAACAGTTCTAGGGCTCACTGACAAAAAGGTGTGCTGCACTGTATTTGCCCCTCTGGACACATAAGATGAAAAGGTAAACAGACAAAACTTAAAAATAGGTGTTTGTAAGAAGACATAAATACACTTTCTGAATCTTCTGGGGTGCCAAAAAACAGCCAATGGGAATAATTTGAAAGTTAAATTCATCATGGACACATGGTGCACAAAGGAAGAGAAAGAATATTCAGCCAACCTGGATGGTATAGAAGCAGTTGTGCATAACGGGGATGAGGAAGTCAATATCCACTGTTTGCATTTCCTTGATGTGGGCTGTGATGGACTGAAATGCTGACAGACGCACATCGAAGTCGATATCATCAAGATGTCGCCGATCAAAGGCATTCAGCTAGGAGAGAGCAACAAGTCATTAGTGAAAAATGACAGAATCATGATCATAGAATGTTGGGGGAAAAAAGTGAGCAAAGAAACTGCGCATACCTTAACAACATCAGTAATATACTTCAACTTGGTGTCCAAATCAGATAAGGTCTAAAAAGAAGCATAAAGAAACCAATTATAGTTGTTAAACAACTTTTATAGTTGTTAAAAATTTGGGTAGCTCAAGACTTTGTCACTTGAGACAAAAAATAAATAAAGCAATGACATTAATATTTCTCCTGTTAAAACCCTCAGAAGAGCCTCTCTCATGTGAACTGGAGGATGTGTGTTTTAAGTTCCTAAGTTTCTAAGTATCTACACTGAATGTTTCCTGAGTTTTCCTGCTTAGAAAAAGTTATGTAAGTTATGTTGAAGAAATACAAAACAGCCTACTATGAATCCGTGAGAGAAGAATAAAATAAAAATCATCTTCAGTATACTGAAATCCATTCTTATTTAATAAATATACAGGATTTGTTATAAATTAAGTGCTTTATTTGGCTTCTGTTACAGTAAAGAGTCCTGGTGAGGCTCACATCAACCAGGCTGTAAGCCAAAACTTTCACACATCTTTGTCCAGCTCATTAATCTCTATCATATTCTGTTACTTTCACTTAACAGATGAAGTAACTAAACAAGGTTTTAAAGTCATGTACAACAAAGATAAATACTGCTATTTACTTTGTTCTTGATCTCTTAGAACAGGTGAAAAAAAGCGCACTGAAAGACATGTAAAAATGCAATACCTGAAATACCAAGCACAACTTATTGCGAGACAGTTTGTTCTGGATGACAGAAAAAAGCTTTGCAAGTGGTCTGAGAAAGCTTGTAGGGTTTTCACAATGCCTCAGCAAGTTCTGCACTGTCTCTAGAATGTCAATCTGTGTACCCTGAAAGAGAAAGAAAACTCTCAATAAATACTGAAATCTCACAAGATTCTTTCACTTCCCTGGGAAATATTTCAAGACATGGAGTGAACACTGCTGTACTTTATTCAGATCAGAGATGTTGAACGAGAACAAAGAATTAGAAGGACACAATGCAATCATCAAATCTCTCAGAAGTACTTGCAACCTTTCAATCAGACACAAGGACAGTGCTAGAGAAGACTGTCATCACAACACAGACCACTTTTATGTGTCTTTCCTCAAATGATTCAACGATCAGGAGAACTAATAGAGCTTTAAAAAGTAGTCTTTCTTTAATCTGTGAAATGATCATTAACAGCACCCTATATTTGTATCACCTTCCTAAACAGAAATCATATATGGTCCCCTAATGATTCACAGATTTAAAAACCCAAGAATAGTACTGCCTAAGGTTTGCCTTTCATCCTGCAGCACACCAGTGTAGCACTGCCCATTACACAGCATGCACTACATACTCAACCATAGGTATTCGTATTGCTGTCCAGATTTGGGATGCATAAAATCCACAGTGAAGAAGAGCAATTATTTCAGACACTGCAAGTAATTTGGTGGATTGACTAGAGTGGCAAAGCAGGAAAAGGTTTCATTATATCTTCTGCAGACCTTTCCCATGAAAAGGGGGGAACAGAGTCAGCCTGGGCACTGGCACCCTTGTGTGAGTTGTACACATCAACATGCAATGGCATCACCATTGCACCTTCTGAGCAGACTACAAACACATGAAGATTTGACTTCAGGTTAATCACAAGAAATGGCATGTAATCAATAAGACTTTTAACTGCATTTTAAACAAACAAACAAATATACTTTGTTAAAAGAAAAATATATGTTTAATAGAGAGAGGAAGTAACTTTTACCTACCTGCTCCATGTTACTCTGATAAAGGAAAGGGAGGAGAAGGCTCACAAGCACTGAATTCTGACTCTTTTCTTGTATAAATTTGCTGATCCTGTACAACAGGACAAGGTAATTTACTCTTTTATATCAATTCAATCACCAGTATAGAGCAAAGAAGAACTCTGTCAGCACTACTGCCACTTCACAGGGCTTTGTCTGCCTATCCAGGCTAACAAAGCATATCTACCAAATTCACACTATCAGTCCTAGTACCCAGTTCCACATGACTGCAGGCATTTCTGTACCTTTTCCTACTCCCAAGAGGCACTGGTTTTGAGTACCAGCAACAAAATTGGCTAGAATCAATTCCTGAAAACTTATCACCTCAGTCACCAGCAACTTGGAAGGTCAATCACAAATCCAGGTATTTACAACTGTTCTAAATTTAAGTATTTTGAGACATACTTTTTTAAAATTTGAAACCTATTACAATAAGCCTCTTTCTTCCTCCCTGCTTCCAGCCATTTAACTGTTTTGAGTTCTCAAGAATGACTTACTTGGAAAGTATGCTCAGCTCTTTGCTGACTTGAGCTCTATACTTCTTCTTTTTCACCTTCTCCACATTTAACATTGTTTTGCTGAAGTACTGAAGTATGGCAGGAACATGAGGCAGAACCAAGCGGCAACCTAGGCTGAGGGGCTCTGTAAGGGATACAACAGTTAGCAACACCCAACTCTGCTGCAAGCAACACAAGGGAGATCCAACCCTACACAAAAAAAGGGGAAATTAAGACAAAGGTTTCATCAGTGGAAGAACAAATAAATGGGAGCTGTGAATGTGCAGGGCAGTTGGTCGCTGGGAACATACACCAGCACTTTCTGAGACCGATACACATCTAACACATCTGAGATGGGACCAAGGAAAGCATGCACAAAGATTAAACACTCTCCCCATAGATGTCAGTAAGCCCTGGTAAGTGTGAGCTTATCAAAAGGTACCAAGGACATTCCTCAAAGGTAGCAACCATCTCCTAAAATGACCAGAGCATTTATAGATGTGGTCTTCTTTATTCTACCACTGACCTTTTGCATAAAATCACAGCTGCCATAACAAGGACACACTCCCCTTTTCACTAGCCTTGAGTGTTACAGGTGGAAGATGGCTCCACAGCATCAAACACAGTGCACTACCATTTCTGTCTACTACCTCTCAAAGATGGCAGGTCTTTCTTGCACAGGGAGCACAGACTAAAAATCAAAGTGATACCTAATCATGCACATACAGAAAGGGGGCCTTTATGAAAACAGGTTGTTAGGCTCAGAGCCAAGTCAGCAATGCAGTTCTTGAACTTACACCAGTCAAATCTTCACAGACAAAACAGGTCAACAACATATTTTCATAGGGAATTTCTTCATGCTCAGGACCCTAACACTCATATGTGGATCTCATCAGTGATTAAACAAGCAAGACTTTACAGTTCTTAAGCACAGCAAGACAAATTTGTACACTGATGTTTCCATCTCCACTGGGAGGTCTCCTCTCCCAGTATTCTCAGACAGCATAGACAACCTCATCCTAATCTAATACCTCCATCCAAAGCACCCAGCAGGTCTCTCACAACTCTTAGGCAGGCATACCTTCTGTCACATCTCCAGTGACCATGACAACAGAGTCGGTCACGCTTAAACTGGAAACTTGCTCTGTGGGTTCAAAATCTGGGCTGTTGAGAAGGCTATCAGCTATGTCCATCACAAGACTGGATGTGGCCTCAGACAGGTTCTTGGCTGACAGCACAGCAAACACATTTGACAGTATATCACACTCTGGGTGATCTGGTTGCTGCTTGGCCAGCAAGGGGAAATACCTGAAAAAAAGATTATAAAAAAAATAAGTTCAGAATATTCACCTTATAATTCTTCTGTGCAAGAAGTCACACAAAAAAAATGACTGTCTTCCACTTCAGCCAAGGAAAAAGTGCAAAAAACCACCACAGAACAGTGTCATGAAAAAGAGAATGAATGGAGGTTGAGAGGTCATCAAGTCCCTTTTCTTGCTTAAAGATAACATCATCTAAACCTAACCCTTTCTTCACAGGCTGAGTCTCCTGTTAGACTGTTCCTAGGCTAATAATCCAATACCATTTTTCACAGAAGTTTGTGTATAAGGTCTTCATGCCTACAAATGAGGTGTCTTAAAATAAACACCACTTTGGCAAAGGAAAAGCAGTGAGTCTGTTGAAGAGGCAAAAATTGCTCAGCTGAACTACAATTTTTCACAGTGCCTGCATCGAAAAAAGCTCTCATACAACTTTCAGTAACAGACCTTCAGTCACAGATTCTCTGCTGAACTTGCCCATACTCTTTCATAAAATAAAAAGAAACACAGACTCACAAAACCATGAATGAAAATATATATTGTAACACTGATTCCCACACTGCAAGACTAATAAATTATTGGTCAAGAGAGACATATCCTAAGAAGTTGAGACCTCCTCCTCACCTGACAGTTGCGTCTGGGCTACCTATGTGCTTATTTGTTAATATATGGAAAAAGCAGCCTACTAAAAAGTGAATACTTGCATAAACTGGAAAGCTTCCCATCTGCCTTGATGGCTATCAAAAGAGTAACAGTCTAATGGAAACAGAAAATATGTTTTTTGACATAATTATTCATAAGCTACTACTGTGCTCTTTTATTCTTTGAACTCTGTGTATTCAGAAGTGCTTAGGCTTGTTTGCTAGGAGAACAATTACCTGGGATTCTTACTCCAAGTGTGAATAAGTTTGAGCAGAAAAGTTGGAGAATACTGACTCTCTGAAGCCAATCTGCAGACCTAAAGGAGACAAAAATCAGACAACGCAACTCAAGTAGGTCAAGACACTTAAAACCCTCGTCTCTAACAAAGACCTCACATTCTACAGTTTACCTTTTTATGATGTAATTTCATCCTCATTTTTCCAATTCCTTAATATTTGCCATATCGCTCAGAATATCTCACTTCTATTTATACATTATTCCAGCTACCATTTTTGCCTTCCCCTTGAAACTAGCTCCTCACATTTGTCACTGAGACCTAGCAACCTCTCCCAGACATACCTATGAGATGTTAAACACAACACCCAAAACACACTCCTACCACATTTCCCGTGCCTTGGCAGCAGCACATTCCATTTCAGCATCTGGTTTGTACCTACATGGCCTCACTGCTATAGAAGCACCCTCTCTCCTCAGGGAAGCCACAAACACTGTACTGCACCTCACAAATGGGACTTCCTAACACGGTTCTGTGTCCAAAAGAACCCCACCTAAGAGGTGCCCACTCTAAGCCACAAGCTGCTCCTTTACATGACTGGACACAGGCTAAAGAGACCCAGTGCACAGGTTTGGCTCCCTTCTCTCTGCCACTCCACAACAGGCTCTGCTCAAGTCATACAGCTGGGTTTCCACCGTGACCGCAGCCAGACTGTCAGTAGGGCAGTCAGTGAACATGCAGACAGAGAAGGCTCCAGTGCATTTGGGGGTGATAGCCAGGATGGTGCATGCAGATTTTGATTAGCTCAGTTTGCTCAAGATCTGAGCACACCAGAAAAGAAGGCAGGTCTGAACATCATAGCCAAGATTTAATAAAGCTTCTTCTTCTGTCCCAAAGGCTGATAATATTATTCCCCTGCATAAACCAGAGCTTTCCTGAATGATATACAAGGAAGAGTAAACCATTAATTCAATCCTGCAGGAATGCTGCTGTGCAGGCTAACAATACTGAGCCTCTGCAGCAAAATTCACAAGTCAAAACTATTCTTCTGTTAAAACCAAATCTTCAAGGAGTTCACCAGTAGAGACTCCAGAGGGAGCTTCTGGATTGTACTATCATCCAAGCTCCAAAAATAGCTGTCTTCCTCTAATTATTTAATAGCAATGTTACATCTTGTTCAAAGTTACTCAGCACTTGCAAACACAATGCTCCCTGAAAGCATCAAATGCTTTGCTGACTTAAATCCCAAACCACATGCGTGAACTGCTCTGAGACTGCACTAAATGTTCACTGCTTTGCCCACATGGCACCCTGGCTGTGAGAAAACTTCAAGGACAAACCAGGAACATACAACTCCTTGTTGCTCAGCCCAGTCAAACAGAGCTACATGCAATGCCTGGTATTATTTTATCTACTGTTTGTCCCCATACACATATGACACATCACATACTGTTACTGCTAGAGCAGAGAAACAGTGCAGGAGTAAACAAACACAATTTCTAGAGAAGCAGCTCTGGGATTTCACAGACCACAGCAGTTACTCCCAGTGTTCTTTGACACGTTTTTCTGCTGCAAGGAAGTCGAAGAGATACCTCGAAAGTCTCTGCAGAAGAGCACTGTTTGAGTCAGACCCTCTTTCTCAGTTACCCTTTGCATGGAGGCAACTGCTTTTAGAGAAAAGTCAAGCCAGCAGCTGGTACAGGCATTCCCTGACAAGCTCAGAGCACTGACACACACAGCACAATTTCATTTTAAATACTGTGTGTGCTCTCTCTGTCTCACAACAGTGCATTTTCCCAGCTCAGAGGTGATCTCAAATTCTCTGATAAGAGGTCACAACCCTGTGCTTTGTCTCTGTGCTTACACGGAACTCCCAGCTGGCAGGCACAAGAGCATACAGCCCACTGACAGACCATCCTGGGTCCTTCCTTTCCTGCAGTAGTGTTTGTTTCCACAGTCCCCTACCACAGACCCAAAAACTGTCACACAGAGAAGTAGCCAAATGCAGCTAGAAGTGACTAGTATTATTTCACTTCCCTGAAACATCTAGAAGTCTGCTGCTGTGCTTAAAGAACAAAGAAATGGCATCCATTTTATTCAGATTAATTAATTTGTACTTTAACTTCTGATTTGATTACTCCAAGAACAATCAGACATAAGACAAGAAACTGGCCTTGCAGCCACACTGGAATGCCAGAATCTGCCTGAGGCCACATTCAATCTAGTGACAGACATAGCTGACACGATGAGCTCCAGTGCAGTTGGACTTCTCTGCACGGCACAAGTTTCACACAAGTTATTTGAAAAAACAAGAAATACATACCTGAGGCCACACCACTGCATGAAAAACTGCATTAATCTCTTCCACACTAAAGCTGTAGGTATCATAATCAGAAAAAAACTCTGCCACAAGCTTGAGACCAAGACGTCTCAAATTCTTCAGTGGATTAATCAATCTAGGTTGGACCTGTGAAAACAACCCAAATCAGTCAGACCTTTGCAGAACAACTGCTAACTACTTGCTCTGAAATTAAATATAGCAATTCACTGACCATAGATACATTCCTTGCAGAAACTTATTTTTTCTAAGAGGTGCCTGATCCTGCATTGATTCAGTTACACAGGACTTCTTTAGCTCATAAAAAATTCATGCTAACAGGTTTAAGACAATAGCATCTGCCCCTTTTGGACAAAATGCAGAAAGGTACACCACAGTTATGTTTTGAGCCCTGACACTTAAATAATTCTGTTTTATACTGGAAAGGACACAAATCAGCTCTCCAAAGTGAAGTTGTACTTTGCACACTGAGATCTACTGTGAAGAAAAGAAATCAACAGACACAGAGAGGGGGGGAGGAACAGAGAAGGCAAGAACGTGAATCACATCTTCCAGTGGCACATGGTGGGGGGTACAGCATTTGTTTACAGGAAGATGCTTCCCGTACCCATTTAGCAGTTACTTTCCATAGCCTTTCTTGGGGAAAACATTTCAGTAAGAAAATCAGCCACACAGCTAATCATGAAGTTATTCATGCACTGCTGCATTCTGACTCTTCTCCCTGAGAAGAGTCTTGACTTGAGTAATCTAAATTATTTCCATACTGTGCAATGCAGCTCATAGCACAAACAGATGAGGCAGCTCCACAATGCAGAGGTATTGAAGTCCAGTCTCAGAAACAGCAAAGCCACGCCACAGTAAATAAAGGCCACTATCTGACACTGGAGCTGTCTTGAGTTTCCATTACATATCATGATCCAGCACACAGAATAAATGCTTCTGTGTCTTACTTTGCAAAGTAGCTGTGGTGTCAAAACCTCACTGAAAGACATCTCTATTTTTTTTTTGATGTACCTATTGACTTCTGAAGACATTACCTTTTACCACGAAATACACTTCTATACTCCCTTTGCACCCAGAATCACAGGTAAAAAAGACAAAGATGGTGGAAAAGTAACCAGTCATTGCCCAGGACCTCCCAAGCTGTGCTGAATGTGTTTATGTGGAGGGCAATCAGCTTCCAGGCAGCAAACGAGCTGTTTGAAAGCCCAAAGAAAGCACAAACTAGGCTACTATTGCTAACAGTGACCCCCAAGTGAAATAATTTTGGATCTCCTACTGTTCAGTCACCACAAGAGCAGTTCTCTGATATCAAGTTTTTGAGAGGACAAAGAAACTCAATACTGAACACTATCAGTAGGAAACAGTAAATTAGTAACATGTCTTAAAGTGGTCGAAGTTGATGTTTAACTCCCCAGGCAGTGTCAGCCTGCAATAAATCACTCTCAAACTCCAAGAATGTCTTCTAATCATTAGTCAAGATAAACAGATTTCTCACACTCTTCTTTGAGCTTTTAACATCTCATGGGCTAATGAAGTGCTAAATTAAGTTCGGAGAAATGACGGACTGTCACTCCTGACATTACACAATGATAACTGTAGCAACCCTGGCCAAATGCAACTATCCCAGCAATGAAGGAAGCAGCTTTCAAAACTCCTCTCCAAGTTGAAAAAACATAGGCATATGTAATCCACTGCTTAAAGTCAGACTGTGTGATGCTGCTGTCCTCAAGTTTGCTTATCCTCTTCATAAATGAAGACAGTCACAAGGTTCTGTGCAGCCTGCAGGGAACTATCAGACTTTGGATACTACCTACTGTAAGGGCTTGTTTTGTTTGATGGATTTTTTTCAAGGCAAGTTCTAACCTTGAATGCTCGCAGTTGGGTCTTGGCTGGAATACATGTGCACGGTGATAAAACATTCATTACCTATCCCACTCGCTCAGTACATCATCTCATAATTCCTTTCAACACTGCAGTGATGATGATGACTGTGCAGTTTGTGCACCTAATATACAGACAGGCTCCGTACCAGAAAGATAGAAAAGCCTGGCTCAGTGTTATAGCTTCTAAACAGCTAGCAACAAGCTAGCTGGACTTCAGCTCAGGGATCTCTGCGCTGCTCTCCTGGGCACAGGGCAGCAGTAAGCCAACATGCCCCACCTTTAGGTGCAGCCAATCTTTAACAGAATGTTTTCCTCACCTGACCCTTTCTGCACGTACAGTCATTGTCCAGTCAGGGAACAAACATTTGCAGTGCTCTGTAGATTTGGCTAAAACCCAAATTGTGACACTGGATTAGTATGACTACTCCTGATACAGAGCTGTTTCTTAGTGTGCTGGAAGCATGGCTGGTAGCCATGTTCTTCAGTGTCCCACAACAGGAGACAATCACTGTAGATAATTGCTGTGATCATGCACAATGCTGAGCTCCAGCACTGCAACAAAACACTTCATGGTCAAGTTTTGCTCTAAAGTTCTCAGTCAAGGAACTTGAAAATCTCTCCTTTGCCTGCTCACGTTTTATCCTTGCAGCCCAGAAACTCCATCTTTAAGGCAAATTTCATCTTCCAGCCCTAAGATCTTGTTACATCCTTATCACAGATCATTTAGCTCTCCTTCATGCCCATCTCTCCATAAAACAGGCAGGAGCAATGCACAGAGATCAACTCCAACTCTCTCTTCAGTGACTCAAACAGAAACATATTCAAGTCAGCTTTCTAAATACATTAAGTCTGCCTGCACTGCCTCAGCCCTTCGGCACTTCCAGAAAAACATCACTAGCCTCTCTTTTGACAGACATCTAATAGCTAAGCTTCCCTCCACAATGGCATTTATCTTTACATGAACCAGTGACAGTGTGTTGATATGTGTACGCTAGAGAGAGGAGGAGCAAAAGGAACTCAATTTGCATGTTTATTTGCATAAATAGTACCTTCTCTCTTTGCTGGAGGATGCAGGATACCACAGCAGTCATGCAGAGCAGAATCTGTAGAATTTCAGGCAGGTATTGCTGGATCAAATGTCCCATGTTTTTCAACACAACTTCGAGACCATTGAAGAGGCTATGCTGACGCCCAAGAGGCAGGACTTTAGCTAAATCCAGCTCTGACATACTCTGAAGGACTGCAGTCTGGCAAGGCCCTGCAATAGGCAAAGGGACAGCAAATTATCTAGAGAGACACCGTGACAACACCCTCTACCAAGTGTAATTTTTCAATGAAAAATAGTGTAATTGGGCTCTGAATTACAGATCTGCAAATTCACCTTTCTAAATAAGAACAGCTCTGAATCTCCCTCTGTGTCACACACAAACATCTCCGCCTGCTACAGTATCCAAGCACTTGACAACCTCTGTTTACTGCTATCACATGCAGGCTAACCTACAAAGCCAGCCACTGCTCATTCTTGACCTGCTACAGCTTACTTGCACAGCTGTGGCAAGTCATTCAGTTTTTCTGACCTTGGACACATAAAACAAAGGAACTGTGCTTTGTAAGGAAAACCTCACGGGAATCCTAGTCCTTACCAAGGGTTTTCCTTCATCCTTTCACGGCATGGTTACGAGACAAGCATGTAACAGTACTATGCATATTTATCTTCCCACCCCTCTACAGGTCAGGAAGTACCATACCCCCAGGTTCTACAGTCTGTACCTACCATTACTGAATTGCTTCACAGCTTCAAAGAGTAGATCCAAGAACATCCGTATCTCTTCTGGCTGTGAGCCAGCAAGAAATCGCAGAACAATTGACATGCGAGTGCCTGCTGAAGACTTCCCTTGTGTTTTGCTCCCTGTTTTGTTTCTCATTCTGCCATAGAGAATTCTTCAAGAACAAAAAACAGATTGCATTAGCTTTCAGCAAGCCATCTCTTTTCCAGCCTCTTATTCTGCAGGAGAAACTCCATTTGAAAATATTCTCTAGCGAGAAGCTGAGTGGAAGTTTTCCCTTCAGGGTCTCCGCTGCCCAAGAACAATCCAGTGAAAGATCAGTTTCTGCTACTACAACGGAAGCTTTGCTGGAGACTTCAGGTATAAAACTTGCTGCCTTCATGACAACTCCCATCACTGCAAATAGCTGGCAATAATCAGTGAACTAAAACGTTCTCACAGTTCCCTGTAATCCTTAGCAGAAACACAAGGCACCAAAATGCTGTTTTTAAAAGAAAACACCATGTGCATAATACATTACATAAATGTGCTAATAAGGAAACCACACAGAAGACCACAAACTAAATTATGGAACTGTACCACTAAGCATGTTTATCTCAACTGTTTCAAATGAGAAGCAGCAGCATTACATCTCTGCTCATGGTACTGTGACACCAAGCTTTTAAACTTGCACTTCAGGACACACCTCATAAGAACAGGGATGAGATCTGGTCGATGCTCTGCTTTTACTACTGCAGTCTCCTCAGAAATGCTGAAATGGACTATCTCTTCTTTAAAACTCTTGTCCTCCAGCAGCCTTTGCAAGTTCTCCCTGAGAGTAATAAACATTATTTGAGAGCAGGGTTATAAAAATAGACAGACACACATGCATTTACAGCTAAATACCTATATATCTAATCTATGCTACACACAAAACACCAAAATACTATTTTCTCACCTCTTTATAAAAAATTACTTAGGAAGCTAGCAAGTTCAAGCTAATTATGTAGAAAAATAACTTCTGGACACATTCCAAAGAGATTATCCAATCAGAAACTACAGTTTTATGCTGTCACTTTCTCTAGGTGGTTATAAATCATCAGTACAAAACACCTCTTTGAAAATGACAGAAGTATTAAGCACTTCTGACACTATTCTGGGACAGAATGGAACTGTGACCATTTTCTTCTAAACAAGAAAGAGACACTGATCAACCTCAAGACCTTATTTTCTGTCTTAGATATGAAACATATGAGTTGTTAAAATTTTATATTATGTCTTCAACAAATACAGGAAAAACTCTCTTTGAGGCAACTGACCCCAAGCTGACTTCTGATATGTCAGCAGACCCATTCACTGAAGCTAAAATAATATAAAAAGCTTTACCTGTATGGCAGTAGATGAGGATGCTTATATGTCATTATACAGTCAAGTGCTATTCTTTGTACATTCTGGTCTTGATGGGACAGTAACTGCAAATAACAAAAGAACGAAATTAGTCCCTACATAGAAGGCAAAAGTGCTTACTGAAAATAGTGAAACAATCTAGAGGCTCCAAGTTCAAGCAGGTTTTGAACTAACTTATCCAAATGGAAACAGAATTTATGTGTTGCCAATATAAAGGCAAGATGTAAATGCACAACGGTCATTCATAAAAAGTGGATCTGGTTGCTGATAGTTCATATATACTTTTCCTTCCCATATATATAGGATAGTTTTAATACTTGTTTTTTCATAATTGTCTTTTGGACCACTATCAGTTTGCATTTACCTCCAAAACCAGTGACCAGCTACGTATCTGGGAAGTCTGGATTAAAAAGCAGACTACCCAAACCACTCCAAGACACCTTCTTTCCTGTGACACACAAAATTATCGTACGACTTGATACATAAATCTCACTGAGATTTGCGCTCTGTTGAAAATGACTCTTCGTAATGTAGGTGCTAAACGGCATGAAGTAGTGATCACAGCACCAAGTCTGTCTGAGTTCAAGAAGTATTACGACAATGCTTTCAGGCACATGGCACCATCCTTGGGTGTCATGTGCAGGGCCAGGACTTGGACTCCATGATTCTGATGGGTCCCTTCAACTCAGTATATGCTGAAATTCTATGTCTCATTAGGAACGGGAAAGGAATTTAAGAAATACAGATAATCTCCCCAAGCAGTACCTTTACCAGTTCTTCAGTCTCCTACCAAACAGCACAGGCTACAGTCATCAAAGGTCACTTTGGCATGAAATCTCTACGCCAGATGGACACTGGCCACTCCTCCACCTTGCCAAAGTCTACAATTTGTCTGCTGCTAGGTGTGTTTGCATGCACCCCTCTTGGCAAAGTCAAGTCTGCTAGAAAGCCCTCTCAAGGACAGCTCCTCTCTCAGCTACCAAGGCTGAGTTCAGAAAATGACAAGTTTCTGCAGTGTCAGATACTACATTCAAATGAGTTCATTTATTAGCAGCAATTTTAAAAGCCAGCAAATGGCATCACCTGGATATACAATGCATTCAACTTCTGCTCCAGATACAATGCACGAGGATTTGAGAATTTAGAGAAAACTTGTAAGTGGGCTATTAGTTGCCTGTAAAACAACACAAAACAATTATTTTTTAAGATTTCCAAAAGCGACAAACCTGCATGATCATAAACAAACAGGGCACTTAAATCAAAATTCATTAAAAAGAAAGAAAAAAAAACCAACACGAGGATACCAAGTCTACAACACTATTTCAGACACACCAAGAAGTGTCCTGTTCCCACTGCTAAGCAGCTCCTTCCAACTGACACTTCACTGCACAGAGAAGGTCATTTCCTCAGTAGCACTGGATGGGCTGTTTTTGATGAGAAAGGAGTACTGTCAGGATGCAGCTTACTGCTCTCTGCCAGCCCACCCCTGAACACCAAACTACTGAATTTACCTCTTTCGTTATTCACTTGCCCTTAACTGATGCTCATGTTGCTCCTATCAGCTTGAAGGGCTGCATTCAGTCACACTGTGCTGGACTTAAGACTGGGCTACAAGGGCAGGTGGGAGTCAGTTCCTTAGAAGTGGCTGTGTCGTTTCTCGTTTGCCCCACCTCCACTTCATGGGACAGGACAGAGATGACCAGGACAAGGAAGGTGTGAGAACTGCTCCACCATATGTGCTGTGGGACTGTCAGAACTGTCCTCATGCAGCTGCTTCCCGTGGTAGTTTACACTGAACTCTTCAGACACTTGGCTGGGCTACCCTTCTCCATGCCTAGGCACAGTCAAGGGACAAGTATGACACCTTCCAGCAACCCCACACCCAGCCTGGGGCAGGTGTATGCCCTCCCACTGCCTCAGCCAGACCTCATGGGCCGCAGGGTGCAGCCCCACATGGGCACTCCTAACACAGCACAGGCCTGACTGCATGAGCTGCCCTGGGCCAAGGGAGGTCACTCCAGAACTCATTAACATGCCCCTGGTAAATCTTTCATGCCTTTGTTACTGCTACCAGGAGCTGATGTTTCCACTTCACTACACATATGTTTTGAGATGGATATTGGGAAAAGATAAAAAATCTTGGACTGCCACTGTACTTTAACTGCTACTAATTTGCAGATACAAGCCAGAATCTGGGTACAAAATTAAACACCCAGAGGACACCTGGGATTAAATGACAATTCAGGTCATGTATCAAATACTCGTTCCAACATGTAAGGTGACACTTTGAAGTTCTCTGTCATCATAAGAGCCATCCTTTGCAGAAGTGTCAAAATATAAATCTTTGTGATGTATTTGTAAGGGACATTTGACAGAGGTCATCATTGTGGAGAATTCATACAAAGACCCACTTTCTCCATGTATCCAGCACTGCAAACAATGACATTAAAGCAACATGTATCTTCAGTCTAACAAATAAAAATCTTGGTCCCTAAGAAGAAAACTGTGACCAAGATTTATAATGGGCAGGAAATAGCAGAATCCCAGTACTAAAATACCTAAACAGTCTCACTTTTTAAAGTGTTTGGTAATGCCCACAGCTTTAAAAGACTAACAGATACACAGAGTAGGCAAGGAAATGCACTCTTTGCACACAAGAGTGTACAAAAACTTCAAAATGGCTTCAGAACATTACACAATTTTTGCTTAAACATCACACACTGTCAGCAGGTAATAAGATGGTGATAAAGCTTGGGCAGTGTATTTGGACTTTTAGTACTATGCAGGCAGAATTTTTGACTCTAAAGTGCTTATAATCCACTCAAAAATGATGAAGTGCAAGCAAAAGAAGAAAAATAATGTATACAAAAACACAGCTTGTATCTCAATGTGAGCTGCTGAATCTGCCTTTCCATGAAAGTACTAGCAAGGGAAAACTAAAAATACTTACTTAGCTGCAGCTCTTCTTGTTTTCTTTTTTGGCAGTCCTACATTAATTGGTTCCCCTTCTTCCTTTTCTTCTTCTTCCTCCTCCTCCTCCATAGCAACATCATTCACCTCTTCACTGGGTATTTCTTTTGCTGCTATAGTACCACTAGTTTTCTTTCTGAGATCCTGAGATGGAGCCACTAAGGAATCTGCTGGGTAGTACTCATTCCTTTGTTTAGAAAAAGAAGGAAGAAATTAAGAAGCATAGCATTTTTCAAGAACAACTCAAAACTCCACAATACACCATTCTCATTATTAATGGGACTGTGCCTTGGGACATTATATGACTAAAATTCGCAAAGAAGCATATTTCTGCAAAGATATGCTTCTTTGCCTACGTTTTGCAGACATGTAAGGTAGTGACCAAATACTCTAGAGGAGACTGGAGGTACATGGTGAAGAGCAGGAGAGAGACATGAATCACTCAGCTGCTAGAGGTCTGTAAAGAGGTCACATGGAGGACATGAAGATTGTGTTTGCTGGAGTGGGCAAGTGAACAGTGACAACGGCAGCATGAAAGTGCCAAAATTAACCCACTATAGCATAGTTGGATTTTTTCAGGAAGGCTAGCAAAACAGGCTTTCTAATACAGAAAAGGAGTATCAGTAACTTTCCCCTGCCATTAGTTTGCATCTACCACATGTGCACCACACTGTCTGATAGGTGCACACGTGCAAGCACACCACTGCACTCCCTCCAGGAGCAGGAAATCGAATCAGTCTCTAACAAATTCAGTACTTTCCCCATCTTGGGGGAAAATACTTTGGTATTCCGTGATTCCAAACTAAAATGTATTTTAACTAAAAAAAAAGAGGAACTTTATTTCCACTGAAATCACTCCCTAATTGAGTAACAAGGCTGTGACAGTGGCAAATCAATAAATGAGAGACTGAGCAGCACAAAAGTACTGCAAGTTTCATTTCAGCCTGCTTTGTGTGTGATGGTTCAAACAGAATCCACATTTCAACCAAAATGTTATCTTAACTGGAAACAGACACCTTATCAGCCATGCATTCAAGAAATAAAGTCTGTAACGGGATAGCCAGTCTTAAAGCTCAGCAACACATTGAAAGCAGTGTGTCCCCTCAACAGAAAAATAAATCTTACTTACCGAATAAATCTCAAAAGAAGTGGGGAAAGTTCCCTCGACCGAGGCTCCACTCTGTCCGGAAACTTATCCAGTGCTTTCCACAGTAGAAAACGATAGTTTGTGTGGTCCAGTCGTTCACTGCAATCTGTTCTACTCCTCAGCTGCTCCAGAAAGACAGTTCCCACTCCCCCTTCTGGCATCTTCTCACTTTCTGTTTCAGCAGTGCTCTCCTCCTCTTCCTCTAGCTCATTTTGCAGCTCCATTTCTACAGAAGAGATGAAGAAAATCATTTGAGATTACTCCATAATTGCCAGTAGCAAGGCATCCATCCCCTACTACAAAACTAATACATTTGGTGACATGTACCCATTTAGACTCAGGTGTATTAAACACAGACCTGAAAGACAGGTATTGCTTAGAAAGCATTCTAGGATGCCTTACAACCCTGGTACATCTCAATTAGGCTGAGTTCTCTCAAATAACAGAGAAGTTCACAAATGGCTGCCTGCTCATGGCTTTATCTTGCGATATCAGATTCAATACACCCATAGGTAAACTTCAAGAGTATACACAAGAAGGACAGTTTTGCAGAAATTCCACTGAATCCACAGAGCAGAAAGATGGTCAGCCCTGTTAATACAGGTTTTGTTATTGTTCCTGACCAGTCTGAGCAGAGCCAGCCTTAAGGACAGTCAAAACTGCTGCATAGCTTTCCACAACCTGCAACTCCCTTCTGTAATGCAGGTGCATTTTCTATCTACTTCTTGGATGTTTAGGACAGGAGACAGTTTCCCCACAGGCCTCTCCACTCCTCCCCTGGAATGACACTAGCACTCAAGAACCACAGTTCTAAATTCCTCCATCACACATAAATTTGGGGTACATAAAAAACAGCCACACAATTCAGCACTGGCTGGGTTACTATTGTAACAACACTTAGAAGCAGTGACTTACCAGCATAAGTAGCAGCCCTCTCCAAATGTTCATGTAAGACCTTCCAGAACTGTTTATTCTCCATTTCCTTTGCATGAGAACTAACAAAGCATAAGACAGCACAAAATTAAAAGGAAAATAAAAAGAGGCAAGCATCACTCAGCTAGCTAACAACTAACACAATCAAAGGCTTTGATCACTGCTGTAATGTGGGTGTCCAGAGACAGGACATCTGCACAATACAGCTGTAGCACTTCCTTGCCTTTTCTCATGGAACCCAAATGTCAACCGTTATTAAAATAATCTGGTTGCATCTCATGACTTCAAATGAACTCAAATTGAGTAAAAATGTTCTCCAGCTTTCTGCTGACTTCTGTACAGTAAATCACACAGAACCAAAGGAAGAATTACCATGGACATATCTTTCAAAGAACTGGTTTAATTTTTTTTTAATTAATTCACTAGTTTGAAGGAGAAAATCTCATTTTTTTAAAAATCATACAACAGAGGGAGAAAAAAAAGAAGAAAAAATCATGCTGAAAGACTAACTGGTATTTAGCTCCACTGCCACCATGGTTAAGACTTCCCTACTCTTTAGTAGGATTTAGAGGTTTACCAGTAAGGACAGCAAAGTTGGAGACAGGGAAACTGAGAGGAACTTCCTGCTTCTTTAAGCATTTGTGAAATACAAATCAAATCCTGCTACCTCTGACTAAAAACTCTGATGCTATTTGACTATATTTGTCGCAAGTTCTCTTTAAAGTATGAAAAATCAGGAACTAAGTTAAAAAGTAAAAATCTACACAGGTTGAGATTTGAGAGATTAAATTAATTTCAGAAGATTTCACATAATGGTTCTCATGCCCTAATCTCTCCAAATTGGACATTTTTACCTCAGCTTTGGTTCACAGAACATTGAAAGGAATGTTCTGTGAGACAGCCACAGATTGCAGCATCTAACTGCATACACTTACGTTATGAGTTCAATTACAGGATCCCAGAGAGGGCTGAAGTTAATATAAAGCATTCCCAGTAAATACCGAAGAGGGACCTAGAATGACATACAATAGCATATTGTTGAGATGTAAAAAAGAATTGTTAAAGACCAACCAACCTCTTTTAACCTTTCTTCCTCTCAAAGAGGAAACTTTGATCAAAAAAGTTCTCAGAAGTGCCAGAAGTTATGAAGGAAGTCACACACATAATTCCTTGTCTCATAGCTACATGAGGAGATCCAGAGCCCATTTATTATAAGTTGCACTAGAATCTGGCAACTATACCTAAATAACACGACTGTGGAAAAACCAGTTCAGCACAGATCATCTGGACTGTCTCCCTCTCCAACTTCAGTGATGCCACAGCAGCATTAGGGACCTCAGAAAGAGGGAAGTTTGCCCTGAGGAGTATTCACTGCACATTACTACCAAGTAAGTTTTCTGAAACCTACCCTGGAAGCTAATTATTTTTTGATGCACTCTTATTAAAAATTCTGCAACCCATGTGATGGAATAAGAACATCTTCCTGGAATAAAGGAATGTAACAATTTCTTTTTGACAATAAATCCTTACCTCCTGCAAAGATCCACTTAGCATTGCAGGCTGCACTATGTCACATCTTAGTTTCCTCAAATGGAGAAGTTTCTCTCTGTAATCATTCACTGTTGCTGGCACAAGTTCTGCTTGGAGCAATATGGCAAATACTGGCTGGAATTCCCCTGTGCTGTCACCCTGAACAAACAAGTGACATGTATTTTATTAAAGTATGTTTACCTCATTGAAAAGTATTTCAACAAAACTACATAGATTCCCAGCCATTCTGAAGCAAAGAACAAAGTCAAGGGACTTGCTCTGGTTTCCACCATTTAGGCATCAAAACACACACATCTGAAAACACCAGAGGGCAAGGGGACAATGAGTAAAAACTGGAATGTGAACACACAGAAGCACAGACAATCTCTACAAGATACATGCTCTGTTTCTGCAAAGTGTAAAACAGTTCACACACATCATCAAACACCGATGGCTTTGAAATGTTAAATGAAAAGTTCTAGCCCTACCTCAATCTGCGTAGGTGGATTATCAAAATGGTTTAGAATTCGAACAGTCAACAGCCGGACCTATTAAAAGCAGAAACATATGTCAGAAGCATGCAGCCTATATAACCCACACAGAGGTTAATGTTCTGTATAGGAGACTGATTTCAGTACATTCATCTTAGACCTGAGAAAGGGATGAACTCCTGTAGTCTCGAAGGCCACGAAAAATGAATGCATTAGGCTCCTGCTCTGATTTACCTCTAGGGAAGAGGGAAGCCTCACAGGGCTAACAGTTGACCTCTGTTAAGTCATGTCCCAAGAACACAGTTCTAAGCAGACCCTAAGGAATTCATACCTTTACACAGATTCATGTTTTTCCTTTCAGATTTTATCATTTAACTAAGTTTACTTCAATTACATTGTTAAAATACAAATTACTTTGCATGTGCTCAAAAAAGCAGATTACCTTGGAAACACCAGTGGAAATATTAGGATGCAACTTCTCAAACAAGTCCATTAAGTTCCCTTGGGAAAGGGGTTCCTGGCAGCCACATAATGCCAACCTCGTGTAATAGAGATCAGCCAATAGCAACGCAGAGGGGTCTGAAGGGAAAGTACTAAAACAATGAAGTGTCTTATTAGCATCCGAGAGCACTGCAACATTGATATTTGAAAATAATGGCAGTGGTGATAACATTAAGGGAAAATTCCACGTGCTTTCTGACTCGGCTTGCACCAGCAGGCCAGTAAAGTCAGACTTCACCAGCACACTGGCTTGCAGTTGCAAAGCCCAAGAAGCATGAAATTCCCCCTTTGTTTTAATCAGGCTTGTCAAGTTAGGGCTTACATGCTGGACCCACCCACATGCACACACACAGCTGCAGAAAACACACCTCCATAGATCACACAAGGGCTTCTGCTATGGCCCAGGTGCTCAGTCAGTGATCAACAGAAAAGAAATAATCCTTACTTAGGTAAGACACCATAATCCTGCCTGCTCCCAGGGAGACCTCCTTCTGCTACCTTACATCCCTTTCTCTGAGCAGGTTTCACATCCCCAGTCCAAAGCTGGCAGAAAAGCATTAGACTGAAGCCCTCTGTCAATGCTTCCTGCCTGATCTGGACAAGCAGTTCCATCTCCATTATGTCTCAGACATGGGCACTATAACTTCCTAACTGAACAGGATGTTTTGAAGCTCAAGCTGGCAAAGACTTGGAGATGCTTTCAGCCCAACAGTTATGGGATATGCTGGAGAAAGAGTAACCGTCTCCCTCAATCTCTCCAGCCACTCAGTTTTGTAAGCTAATTGTAAGTATTAGCGTTAAAATAAATGAAATGGATTATAGAAAACTTCCTTCCACTGCAGAGCCAGCTCACACATGGATATATAAGGACATGGTGGAATCATACCACCACCAGCAAACTGCGGAAGTTCAGGCTTTTGACACAGCTCAGAAAGGCTGTTCCTGTCTCCTTTATCACTATAGTGTAACACAGAGTTATTACGCGTAGCACTGCTAAGGAAAAGTAGAACCAACTTAATTGACACACTATCCTGCAGCTAAGAAAGCGTCAGTTTGCAGAGAAAGTGTTGCTGAACAGGCACTACATCTACCTGGTTCTCCAAACAGTGCCCACAACTTTGTTCCCTTACATAACCACAGTACTGAAGCAATGCACTGGTCTAACAGAACACGCAGCACTTAAAAAGCTCCCACATAAGGGCAAAGTCAACTCTTTGCCCTACCAAGGAAAATCATGAAGGACCACAGAACAGGCAGTGTTTACTTACATCACCAGGTTCTTGACACGCTCCACAGGTAACAAATGGAGTACTTCAGCAGACTCCACCAAACTAAGAAGAGTACTTACAGCTTGGCAGGCCACAAACAGACTTCCTGGAGCAGAGAAAGAACAAGAACAGCTTGTATATTTACTCAGCTCTCAATGACTTGTGCTTGTATGGTGCTTACCCATCCTGAAATGACTGGAGTCACAAAAATAAGTTAACAAAGGGATCCAGAAACTGGCATGTGTATTTTCTAATCATTAGTGTAACACATGAAAGAAATGCTCCCGTGGCTATCAAATTAAGTGCCTCCTCCAGCAAGCAAGCACTGAAAGCCATGAACAGCTCCCAGTTTGCATGTTTCCACCACATTCATGCACAGAAAGCAGAGATCTGGGGTTAAGCATTGTGGCAAAAGTCTCAGCACAATGCTATAAAGGAAGAAATGCTGCGAAACTCATATGAATGTGGCAAAGACAAAGCAAAAATACATATTGATGCTACCATACAGGTGCATATGAACCCTGAAACTCTGGCAATGCACTGCCATATAAGATCTTCAAAGCTGTCCCACATACTTAAGAGACTGAGCATTTATTAGTGAACGGCAGGTGGGTTTGCTGAATTTTGTCCGCTTCCTAAGCCACTTAAGACTCCTTTAGGGATGGAGGGTTTCCCAGAAGCACAGGATAGTCAAAGCCCTACCAGGCAAGAAAAGGAAAAGGCAATTCCTTTCCTCTGACACTTTTAAGTTAGCAAGTAGGTTACTTAAAAAAAAAAGTAAAAGCAATTCTCCTCTGCTTCATCTCTTCCCAGGCAGAAGGAACACTGTTTCTAAACCAGGCAAATTGGAGAAAGTTTTTAAAGGATAGAATTTTTTTTTACATGTTGCCAAATAGAAAAGAAAGTGAGCATTCATTTCCTGTTTATTCCTCTATTCCAAGTTGCTTAATTCCCCAGGTGTCTGCCAAATTCTGCTCACCATAAGGAGCTCCTCAAAGACAGGAGAAGAAACAGCAAGTAATGACAGAATAAAGCTTTCTGCATTTATAGCTTAAAGACACAGGTTCCCAAACTGCAATCTGCATGCTGTTGGATGGTAGTATGCCCACGCTAGACAAAGATAGTGCCTTCCACCTCAGTGTAGGCACACCTTTATGATCAATACAGGAAGCACTTCCATACTGCCCCTGAATAGCTGCCAGCAACAAATTTCTGTTGCTCTCTCCCAGTTTTAAAGCCAGCTTCCTCGCACTTCACAGCAACCACAGAAAACCACCCAGTTCTGGGACTTGCACTTTGCCTCAGGGCTCGAGGCCAGGTAGGTCAAACAGGGAGCACAGGGCTAGGAGCCTTACATGTGCAGTGAGAGGAGATGGGAGTCCTAGCAAAAGGTGAAGGAATTGCAGAAATCACGGAGGTGGAAAGAACGCCAGAGGATGAAAAAAGATGGCCAGGAATCCTGGTTTGGGAGAAGCGTGAGAAAAACCAAGCAAGTAAGCGTGAGATGGGACAACAGAAGGCATGAGTATAGGACTGAGGTTGCATTTGTTTTCCTTTCCCTTATGGACAAGGGAAGAAATAGCAATGTGCCTCTTGCATGCACACAGAGCTTGTGCAGAGCTTCTATTAATGCCACCAAAGATGAGGCCTAAGAAAGAAACTTTGGGTATTCCTTTTTTAGGATAAGTACAGTAAAACAATACCAACAGCATGCAAACCCTGCAAACGTGATAGAAAAAAGGTCTAAATCAAGAGGACCATGCTTGACAAAAACTAGAGAAAAAAAGCGCAACAGAACCACTTTGCAGATCATTTAGGAATATTAACAAAGGTACTATAAATGGAAAATGACAGACTGCAGACAAACTTTTCCAAGCAGAGGAACAATGAACATTGAACCTGGGGCACTCCAAAACTTTATAGTTTGGCACAAGGTCAAATACTTCCCTTCCTTCTTAGTAACAACTGCCCTGCCCTATGCAAGCTCAGTTAAAACTCCTTGGTTTTTTTCTAGCCAGATGGGGAAGACAACCAGTGACCACCCAAGCCTGGAGGAAAGATGAAGCATTTTAGAACTAGAGGTGTCACCTGGGTCAGAAATGGTGTGCTGGTTTTGTCTGGGGTAGCGTAAGTTTTCTGCATAGTAGCCAATACGGAGCTGTGCTTTGGATTTGTGCTAGAAACTGTTGATAACACAAGGATGTTTTTGTTACTGCTGAGCAGCACTCACAGAGCATCAAGGCCTTTTCTGCTTCTTACCCCACCCCACCTGTGAGGAGGCTGGGGGTACACAAGATGTTGGGAAGGGTGCCATGGTTTAACCTCAGCCAGCCACCAAACTCTATGTAGCCACTCCCTCACTCTCCCACCAGCAGGACTGGGGAATCAGAAGGCTAAGAGCCATAGAACTCATGGGTTGAGATAAAGACAGTTTAACAGGCCAAGCAAAAGCCATGCACACAAGCAAAAGGAGACAAGGAATTCCCTGCTTCCCACGAGCAGGCAGGTGTTAATCTACAGGAGAGCAGGGTCTCATCACTCCTAACGCTTACTTGGGAAGACAAACACCATCACCCAAAAATGTCCTCCCTGTCCTCCTTCTTCCTCCAGTTTTACATACTGAGCATGATGTCTTATGGTCTGGAATACCCTTTTGGTCAGTTTGGGTCACCTGTCCCAGCTGTGTCTCCTCCCAACCTCCCATGCACCCCCAATTTCCTCACCAGTGTGGCAGTACGGAAAACAGAAAAGGCCTTGGCTCTGTGTAACCCCTTCTCAGCAGTTAACAAAAACATCTCTGTTATCAACCCTGTTTTCAGCACAAATCTGAAGCACAGCCCCAGACCAGCCACCATGAAGAAAGTTAACTCTACCCCAGCCAAAATCAGCACAAGAGAACACAGCTGGATCAGCTGACCCCACTGACCAAAGTGATATCCCCTACCATATGGCATTATGCTCAGCATATAAAACTGGCAGAAGAAGAGGGGATGTTCAAAGTGATGGCATTTGTCTTTCCAAGTGGCTGTTATGAGTGATGGAGCCCTGCTTTCCTGCAGATGGCTGAACATTTGCTTACCAATGAGAAGTCATGAATGAATTCCTTGTTTTGCTTCACTTGCATGCATGGCTTTTGCTTTACCTACCAAACTGTCTTTATCTCTGAGTTTTCTCACTTTTACCCTTCTGACACTCTCCCCTCATCCTTGCTGAATAAGCAACTGTGTGGGTCTTAGTTGCTGGCTGGGATTAAGACATGACAGTCCCTTTTAGTGCCCAACGTGAAGCTTGCATGGTTTGAGATAACAACAGATTTGATAAGAATGTGCGAGATTGAACTTAGAGCTGTTACTGCTGTTTAGCTAATAACTGACAAACTTCTGTGCTTGCTATAAGGCTTGCTTGTCTTATGGTATATCAGTGTCCAGTTCTCGTTAGTGACTGCTTTTGCTTTCACTGCTTGTTGGAGTGCTGTACTCCTTATCATCTAACTCTGCTGTGCCTGGGAACATTTTGATAACAGACATGGCCATGCACCTACTTGGCAGGCAGCCAGGGCATTGCTGCTGGTTTTGTCCTGCTGTACCGGACAGGTTGGAACTCTAGTGAAAACTCAAGTCAATCAGACTGTCACATGTGGATAAGTCCATGCAGGAACAGGACACCCCAAAGAGTCTGTGGCTGTGGTTAAGTCTGTGCCAAAGTAGCTACATCTCAAAGCATCTGTGGCTGTAATTATGCTTGTGCTGCAGCAGGTGTACCTCCAAAGGGATTGTGGCTCAAGGACAAGTCCATCCTGAAGTATCTGTGCCTGCGGATAAATCCATGCTGCAGCAGGTACATCTTGAAGCATCACTGGCTATGCATGAGATCACACTGGAACACCTCAAAGTGTGTGGTCAAAGATAAGCTCACAACAGAGCAAGTACACTCCTGGAGGGAGTGCAGCCATGGGTAAGGTCACATTTGAAGCAGGGATATCTGTGAATGCATTGTGGCCTATGGAATAAGGCTGCACTGGAACAGGTTCATCTCAAAGCAACTGTGGTTGTGGATAAGTCTACACCACAGCAGGTATACTCCTGGAGAGACGGACTCATAGGTAAGATTCCACTTGGAGCAGGTACTCCCCTAAAGAGACTGCGGTCCACAGCTAAGTCCACGCCTGAGCAGCGGCAAGGGGAGGAGTTCATTGCAACGTTAAACTTTGTGGTCTGGCCCAAAGGGACCAGAGGTGAAGACTGTAATGGATACACCTTTAAATTGCAAGCCAGGATTTGAGTTCTATGTTATAGGAATTACTATAGCAGGAACTGCCCAAACAAACGGAGGACAAGCCTTAAAAGCAGCAGTGTTGACTTTGGTGCCAAATAACTGCACACAACACACCATCTCTCCTGTCCTGAGTGATCACCATAACAGATGGAGCCCAAATTCATGGACTAAATGAAGTCAGTGGACATTTTACAGGGCTGGTCCATAGACTAAGGGAATAATATAGGTGTGTTATATTAAAGGACAGGAAAGGGGAGGCGTGGATAATGAGGCTGTGTTGGATAGCGTAGTGTCAGAGCGTGACATAAACAGTACCAGAAAACAGACAGACAATATGCTGATTTTGGTTGGGATAGAGTTAATTTTCTTCACAGTACCTACTATGGGGCTCTGGTTTGAATTTGTGCTGAAAACAGTGCTTATAGTGCAGGGATGTTTTCATTATTAGTGAGCAGCACTCATAAAGCATCAAGGCCTTTTCTGCTTCTCACCCCACCCCACCCCACCAGCGAGGGGGCTCCGGATGCAAAGAATGATGGGAGGGGACACATTCAGGACAGCTGACCCCAATTGACCAAGGGATATTCCAGATCATATGGCACCATGCTCATATATAAAGCTGGGGGAAGAGGAAGGAAGTGGGGGACGCTTGGAGTGATGGAGTTTGTCTTCCCAAGCCACCGTTATGTATGATGGAGCCTTGCTTTCCTGAGATGGCTGTACACCTCTCTGCCCTTGGGAAGTGGTGAATGAATTCCTTGTTTTGCTTTGCTTGTGTATGTGGCTCTTGCTTTACCTACTGAACTGCGTTTACCTCAATCCACCAATTTTCTCACTTTTACTCTTCTGAATCTCTTCCCCATCCCACTGGACAAGTATGAGTAGGTGAGCAGCTGTGAGGGGCTTAGATGCCAGCTGGATTAAACCACGACAGTCCTTTTTGGCACCCAACACGGGTTCAAAGTGTTCGAGATAATGACATATTTAATTGGAACGTGCTAGATTTGAGTTTATAGTTGTTATTGCTGTTTAGCTATTAACTGACAGCTATTAGCTGACAGGTAATGTCCCACACTTTGCACTATAGGCTTGAACTGGAGCTTATGAGTCAACAGTCTCTCCATCCCTTGACTGGTTGAGCCTGGATCTGGTTTAGATTGACTTCCATCCTCTTTTTTTCTCACTTCAAAACATCTGCCTCCCCATTAATATTATGAACAGCAAACACAGAATTGTTTCCTGGGGGTTGTTTCCTCACAAGCTTTGCTCTTCTAGTTTTACTCAAGCTGGCAAATAATTTTGGACACAATGCTACTGCTATTCATTTTCATGCTCTGTGTCATTAGAAAAACTGCTTTATATTATTTTACATATAACCAAAATGCAAATAAACAGGAAGTAACTGACCTTTGCAGAGGTTTCCTTTGTCAATGGCTGTGAAGAGAGAGTCTATAAAACTTGTCACACGAGGCAGAATATTTTCTTTGTTCATTGGTCTGTCCAAAGTAAATGGGAAGACTTTTATCTCTGTTACACTGACATTTACATACATATGAAAGCTTTCTATCACATCTATCTTGTATTAAATTACAGGCAGCTCACCCTAAGTTTGAAACCAGCAGCAAAACATTTTTGCTATTTCTGATTCACAATTTAAGTTGTAGCATTCATTGCACATTCTTTCTAACAATTCTTTCAATAATTACTGAAAAAACAGTCAAGAGAGGACAGGGCTTAAAACTAAACTAAGAAACTAAAATGTGTCAAGAACATCTCTAGATAGAGTACCAAATTTAGTGAGTAGGCAATCAATTCTGATACTCCATCCCTGTCTTTACTGTTGACTCATATATTTCCACAAAGCATTTTTTTGCCTTCTAACTGCAGTTTCCTTAACCTAGGGATAGTATTGACTGTTCTCTTCTTAGCAGAGTGATTTCTAACAGAAAGTGAACTAGACAGTACTACAGAAATACATGACAACAGTACCTTAGAATATCCCTTACCTAATATGGGGCAGTACAAGCAAGGCAACCCAAGACTGTGAAAGATCAGTGATGTCTTCCTTCTCTGGTAAATGGATTAAAGACAGTACATAATCCAACACCGGTACTTCTGCCTTTTCTCCTTGTCTTTTACTTGTTTGTTGCCTTGTATTAGAGCTAAAAAATAAAACCAAACATTTTAGTAATCCACCACTGCAGATCAGATATTGTTCCTTTTCCTCCTACAATATTCAAAATTAAGGTTGCTACTTCTAGCAAAAAGGACTTGGACAACCCAAGGGATTTTTTCTTTTCAACGTCACTTACAGCACAAAATATCATCTAGTCATGCTGAAGAGCACAAAACATGGCCCACAAGAAATGTCAGGTCTTTATTTCAAATTCAAGAAAAGACACTAGTTCTCAGTTGGACACTCTCACAACTAGAATGCTAGGACTCCAGGAGCACCTGAGAGTCACGTCCATGATTCTTCTTAATAAATCACAATTACACTGACATAGATGGATGACAGAAAACAACTAGTGAGGTAAGACTTTTGGGACCCAAAAGGAATCACAAGCTGAGCCCAAATGAACAAGCCTATCTGCGGGTACAAAGGGCTGACACCGTACTGGAACATATGAGCAGTACTTCACACTCCACGGGCAGCAATCTTTCCATTCTACCCACTGCTTGCAACACCACAGTTAGAAAGCTGTATAGGCTTCGCCATCAAGAAATACAGAAGCTAATAGAAAGCCAACATCAAGAATCGGTAGAGGCTTAAGAAACAAAATTTATGAGATAAACCTCAAAGAATTAGGACTGTTGGTCCAGGCAAAGAAGATCTCAGACATTTCTGATGATCAAAGCCTGCTATTTGTAAAAGCTGGATGCAAAGATTAAGAAATACTCTGTTCTTTATGTTCCCTGCAGATAAGATAAGCAGCAAAGGATTTAAACTGCAGTAAAAGAGGTTTAATTCTTATACTGAGGACTGGGGAAAAACAACATCTAAAAAAAACCCCTAAAGGAAAAAAAACAAACCAGCTGTGTTACCATAAAACACTGGCACAGACCGCCAGAGGCAGCTCAGGAATCTCCAGAATTGGAGTATTTAATAACTATTTGGTCAGACATCTTTCAGGACTGGTTTAGGACTTAACAATTCCATTCTAGGTAGGAAGGAGATGGGGTATGCAACCCCTGAGATGTTTCTCAGCCCAAACTTTTACCACTGACATTTCAAGAGCACAGAAAACATCCAAATAGAACCAAGGTTCTTTCAACTATGCACTCTATACCACTGAAAAACCAGAGTGCTCAAGAGAGAGAGAAAACAAGGGAAGAAAACCAAATTTACTAATTTTGACTCAATCTTTTATTCCCTAAATCCTAGTACCTTCACTCATTTTTTCTCATACAGAGTGAATTGCTTTTAGGAAAGATAAAACCTTACATAAAAGGCAATTCAAAGCAAAAGTTTTGAATTCTCTGAGTTAGAATTACTAAAAAATTGTTATCAGTAGATTAGCAACAGTCTTTCTGTTTCTGGATTAATTACACATCCTTTGGTGTCCAGCTGTGTTCTATAGTATAACTATAGTACTGCTGCCAAGAAAGCTCCTGGACAAGACATATACATACAGGGAAGAAAGACAGGGCACAAGTAGGAGGTTAGTAATGACAAGAACCTGAACTGCAGCACTCACTACAGAGATTAACTGCCTAAGTATGCAGCATGCATGTTAGTGTAACAAATCCCCATCATGCATGTACCACAACACTCTTTTTGTACCAGTGATAACCTTTCCAGAGCAGCATCTCTTCTTAAACAATCTCAAAAAGGAAAACGGGACCCTGCTGTATCACTTGGTTTGCAAATCTGCCAGCAACACTGACATTTATACAACTCCACCAAATACTGGAGGGCAACTTTTATGTTGCTCTGCACTGCACTCAGGCCTACAGCCATGCAGACACATCTAGTGTCTGCTAAACTTAACAAGTCTCACCTGACAGATGATTCAGCGAAAACGAGAGGATACTTTTCAAATGCCATTGAACCAATGGTAGGAGGCTCTGCTTTCACCAAAATGAGTTTAGCCAAAATTGCCACAGCCTCATCCTTTGTGAAGGCATCTGTGCCAGAGAAGCAATGTTCAATGTATTCTAGAAAGCATGGGAGAAAATGCTGAAGGGACAAAAAAAAAAAAAGTAGAAAGTCAAGAATTGGCAAGTTTCTTTAATCATCATCAAATCCACAAAAACACCCATATAACACCATCCAAATGTTCACACACGAGCCAGAAAAGCACTGAACTTACCAGTACTGATTCCCCTAGACACCAGTCCATAGACATTCACTTATCCCAGCAGGGACAGTAGTTTAATGTGAAAATTCGGTTTGCCCCAAATCTAGTCTCATCAGGACATTCCAGATCCCTGAACTTGGCTTTCACCTCTCACTCCATTTAATTAATTTGATTCCTCACAGATCACCAGTTAGAGGCCTGAGCTGTCAGACATCCTTTTTTCTTCACTTCCACTTAAGTTTCTCCAGAACTCCTTCTCTTCCTCCAATCCATAACATGCCCACCCTTTAATTCTCAACAGACAGGCTTCTTTTTGTGAACAGATACCTACCACCTCCTCCAACTCTGAGAACCCTTACAAAACTTTAACACAATAATGTAAGTAGCCTCTTTCATTCTTATCAGATCTTACCAGAAGTTTAAATAAACATCATGTCAATACACCACAATCCTTCAGCCTACAGGGCAGGTAAATATACTACAGATTCCCAGTTGCTCCCTTTGGCAACACAAATAAACATAATGCACAAACACTTCTACCTACCCTCTCAAATTGCTTCACTGTGAACATCGCTTCCGAAAAACCCAAAAGAAAGCACCGTTCAAATCCACTTGCAAACACCTGAAAGATGCAAATGAAAGGTTGACAGCCACAGATTAACAAGAGATTTTTCACAGTCAACTCTCCATTATCCATGGGACATTTTTTCTGGTATATGAATCAACCGCGCTTTGAACTCTGAGACACCCAACCTGGCTCTCTGGGCAGTTCTGGCACATAGAGCAATACTGTTTCCAAGTGACAGTTCAGGTACAGGAACATACAGTCCTTTGTAATAAACCCTGTTGACAACAAACCTTTTTGACAAACGCTGCTGGATCCAACTGTCTCTGTGCAAAGACAGCTGAGCTATCTCTTTAGTGTGATGTGGAAAATATAAGTTCAAAGTTCTAGGACTGTAGCATAGATACACCAACTGTTCGGGAAAAGCTTAGGCCCAAAATATATTCCAACTCAGCATTTTTTCTGCGTAGCAGGTTGCAAAAGTTTACTACCTCATGGGCGGAGACAACCTCTGTGCTTCTGATGGATCCAAGATAGGAACAGTCCTTTGAGATACCCAGGATCACTGCGCCTCAGTGCCAAGATGTGCAACATAAAATACACACCCAGAACATTCTTTCCCAGACCCTTCAGAAGACAAGGACAGCTTTAAGCCTTCTCCAGTTTAACAAATACCCTTAAACGTTTGAAGGACGTCTCCCGAGCAAAAATGGCCTCATGCCACAGGCAGAACCAATCTTACTTCAACACAAGTCAACACTGAAGACTAAATGAAATTTGATCTTTTTTAAACAATTGCAAAAGCCTTGCTTTGCCATTGTAAATCACATGGCATTTTTCTTTCAATTTTTTTTTCTTTTTTACACACGCTACAACTATGGTTCACACTGTTAACACTGTTAACTGTAAAATTATAATGCACTATAACAGGAAAATTAAAGAATAAGACTCCACAGTAGCATCTGTTATTAATCTTTGCAACACTGAATCTGATAGGAATGTATGCAGCTAATCCTGTCAACGCTTCAGGAGCAAAGGTAGTACTCCAGTATGCTTACCCCTGTAATTTCTAAATGAAAACTGCACTTGTATGGACCTTGTTCACAAGGCTAAGCCATGCTCATTAAATGCTTGTAAACCTAATGAAAAATGTACTTTTTTCAGTAAGTTTGACTCACTGACCTGTTTGATTACCTTAGGCAGGATGTGTCCCTTCTCTTTCTCCCTCCTTTCTCTACAGAAGCTGTAGGTGTTTGAATAAGGGCCTGGTTTTTATTGCAATGTTGTTTGCCATGGTGGCATTGCTATACTGACAGCCTGTGCAAGACTGCCAAGTAGTTCCAAGACCTCATCAAACATTATTTAAGGCATTGAGCAGCTTCTCCATTATCTGTGCAAAAAGGCTAAAGGGAATGTTAAAGTGTATTTCCCAGCCTGAAGTGGAATGCCCAGAAATCAGCCTATTCTAAGGAACTTGAACTCTGGAATTTCTGGCGTAAGCAGTAATCCTTGTTACCTTCTCAATAGCTTCCTTGGTCAAAGAATCAGGCAACAAAACATTCTCAGCCAGCAGGAATGCAGAAATAGTGGTCAGCAGTAGCTCGCAACAAGATGATGAGAGATACGGTGTTTGTAACATTTTTATTAAAATCTGAAATGAAAGAGAGAGAACTGATATTTGTCCATGAAGATAATGACTTTCTGATCTGAATGATCTAGACAGTGCCGGGAGCAGAAGAGTGCAGTGTTCTAAGCTTCAGCCCAGAGAAACAAATCCTAATAGTCCAGTTGAAGTTTAAAGGCACTAAATCTATTCTAGTGGGGTCAAATGTATGTGAATCTGGTAGAACTGCTTTATCACCAATATAGGGGTCTAGGTCTCCTCCACTGTGGAAGGAACAGATTTCTAGAAGGAGCAGCCCACTTTCTCCCTTGCTCATTTAAAGGAGGGCTATACTAGCATTACAATACAGAGGTGAAATCTCACAGGACTGGAGAGGTAGCAGTACTCAAATGTCTCTGTTCACTCAACTCAAATCTTAAGCCCCATGATGCATCAGAAATGCGTACAAGTTCTTCAGCTGACCACACCTCTTCCATATTCAACTATGACATATCAAAGTGATGTCTGACCTACCTGACAGACATCTTCAGGCAGTGAGATTTTGGATCCATTTGCATGTTCCACTAGGATCAGATAAGCTTGCAGAATCCTTTTAATCTGCTCTGAAGCCATACAGCAGTTGGCCTTAGTTATTTTCCTCTGCAAGTCTAAGACTGACTCCTGTTTAAATAAAATAGGAAAATAAAATGTTTCAGATAAATGATCAGGCTCTGTTTTACTTACTGCTATTTGAAGGACATTCTAAAGAATTGACATTTCAGCAGCCCAACAAACTATTGTTGGCTCTCTCATACATGTTCAACAAATCAAACCTTTTAGGAACACTTTGTGATTCCCCTTATGTAAAAACACACATCCCAGATTCCTTGGACAGAAACACAAGTATCTCCTAAAGTGAGGCTCATCAGAGAGGCCAATATTTGACATACAAAATAGGAAAGAGGAAGAGAAATATTCACCTCCAGCCCCACAATGGTATGAAAACATCCATCTTTTATTGGAATTATCAGAACTTAGGTACTTTTATACTTTATTCGCCATTATGCTAATGTGGATGCTGAGAGGTTACTCACACCATGTACTTTACACAGACAATGGAATGACCTATTAGCATCCTTTTCTGTCCAGAGGATATAATCTCCCATTCTTAATCTTATTAACTGAACCCAATTTAGACAGCTGTCACAGACTACATGAATATTTCCCTCTGAGCAAGATATCCTCACACACCCACCAGCTCCAAGGGTAAAAAAAACAAACCTCATTAAAAATAAAAGGAATTATGTCACAAATTTCCAAGATTTCATCACAACTGTAGCTGCTGAGTCAGTGAGATCTCAGAGATACAAAACATCCAGTGGCAAACAAATCTGTAGCTAATGACAGTCAGGCAGTAACTGCAATCATATTGGGTGGGATAGGAGGAACAGGATGGGATTTTCTAGAAAACTGGCTAGTCATAGGGAGGTAGTTACAAGAAGGAACAAATAGGATTATTTACCCATGCTGGAAGGACTACCCTAAAGCTCACGTGTACCATTTCCTGCATTTTCCCATTTCAGCCTCCTGAGAAGCACAACTGAAACAGACTATGCCGTCAGTTGCAAGAGGTTTTAATCGCCCTCAGCAAACCCCAATCCCAGACATCAGAAAACTGTTAAATGTTAGTCAGGTAAGTAAAACACACTTGTCAGGCCCTTGCTGATTATTCTACATCACCATGACCCAACACAAAACAGCCCACAGCACTCAGCTGTGCTCCCTCAAACCAAGCAGCAACACAGGGACACCCAGCCCGAAAACACTTTGATTTTCAGTACTTGGCTACAAGGCTCAAACTTGCATCTCCAGGTTTGGCCCAGGTCTTTGTTGTAAAAAGATCTGCAGGGCAAAAACCTTCCCCTTTTCTGTCACAAAGTGGTTTTGAACCACCAATACACCTCTTTCAGAACCATAAAATAAGCACTAGTATTCACAACCTAGCAAGGACTTTGTGACGTGCAAGGCAGATCCTAAAAACCATCCTTGCCCAGCCATGGGACTGAGCTCCAAGTGTTACACAAAGTCGTTCCTTTCTCACTCGCAAAACAGCCATCAGGGTTACTGCATTTAGAAAAGAAGGGTGGGATTTTTCCCATGCAAGTGCCACTGTATTGAATGTTCCCAAAGCAAAAAAAAAACCCAGTTCTGGTCCCATAAAGCACAAACACTCCTCTTGACAAGAACACAGTTTTTTGTCAGTCACTCATAAATAAGAAAATAATAAGAAAAATAACCCATGTACCTCCAGGCACTTGAAGACAATATCAAAATGCTCCTTATGGATATGCACTACAGCTGATCTGAGCATCTGTTCGAAGGCTTTTCCAACAGCAACCCATGGTAGTTCAGTTTCTTCTTCTGTCATGGGCCCCAACTTCAACAGAATTAACTTCAGAGCCTGCACAGAAAAGGAGCACACCATGTCCTTACACTTAGAAAATAAATCTAGTAATCCTAAAATTAGTTAGTGCATTATATTGCTAAAATAGTCCAGTGATCTCCACTCTTTCCAGAATGAGTATGGGGGAAGAAGAAGGCTATCACTTAAAAACTGAAATATCAGCAAGCACTACAATTTTAACATATAGGAATACTATAAGGAATTACTAAAAACAACCTCCCTATCTCAAAAAATATTCTTAAAATGCTTTGCAATCTACCAAGTAATGAACAATGTGCTCATCACCAAGGATCCACTGAGATGAACAAGACACTCAGTGGTTTCAGTGAGCACTGCCTACGGCTCCATTACAGCAACAGTTAAATCAGCAATCTTGTCTTTACCGTCTCTGCACAGGAATGGAACATGTTCCGAACACCCTTGCACATCTCAAAAAACAGCTGTCCTACACCTTCCACCTTTTCAGGGTGCTCTCCCAGGTCATGGAGCATTAAATTGAAGAGTGCATTTTTATCAGAAACCTACAAAACACAAGGAGGAAAAAAGTTATCTTTTATTCAGAGCTGCCAAATGGATAGAGGTTATTAAATGGCTCCACAGCACCATGTTACTCTCCTTGTCCTGCCTTTCCACAACAGCTCAAACTCATTATTTTCTGAAGAAAAACCAACAACTACCACTTCCACTCCTTACTCCCTGAAAGACTGCTGTGTGATCTTGATTGATCTGCTTGGGAACATTACAAACTGTGGTCTTCAGGAGTGCAAAAAGGTCATCACAACAATTTCAGTTCTACGAAGGCCTTAAAACACTTGTGGAAAAAAGCGAGTCAGCAAATGTGCATTTACAAATTAAAGCCTCCTTTCTGCATGACCACCTTAATATTTCTAGTCATTTTAGAAAAACCAACCACAGACACTTAGTTTAACAGCCCTTAAAACAAAGAGTAGTGCTAAGGTCTCTATTTACCACGGTTGATATGGAGTGCACTACATTCTCAGTAAAACACTCACTGAAAATGACAACTCAGGACATGCTGTATGTCAGTTCAGGCCTTGCTAACCATTCTTTGGAGAAAACCTAATATTACACATTGAATCCAAAAGCCACCATAGAATGGAGATAGCATCAAAGTACAAACACCTCACTTACCTTTCTCATTAGAAACACAAAACTTTCAGCAGCAAAGTTTCTGATGTGGAGTTTGTGGTGAGCCAGCAGAGTGCTGTACAGGCTACATACAGAGACACAAAATAATGCACCCTTTTAATGGCAATGCAAGAATTGCTATCAGCTGGTTAAAAAATTGTTTTCAGTTTAAAATAGCACTTTTTACAAATACTAAGAACCCGTTCTCCTGGAGAGAGCAAGTAACTTCCTCATCCAAATTCCTTCTTGCTCTCTTTGGATAAATAACAAGAGTTTTGCAAAGAAAGTCAAATGACAGTGCCAGGCAAATTAAGCCATAATCAGAAATACCTCTAAAATCTCTGGATTCACACAGATTCAACTGCAGCATCAAGATTTTCAAAATATATGCTTAGGTGCAGTAAGTTAAACCAAAGTTGACTTGATAAGCCAGATTTGCATTTCAGTTGAGCCAAACGCTCTCCTATGCCCTTAAGAGTTTTGAGAGATTCAATCTGCAGGGGTGATAAATACTTGCAGTTCACTGGTATCAGTAACCACTGCAGGTGGCTCATCACATGCTCAGTGCAGAGGGAGTGGTGCCTCAGACTCCCAAGTCAAGCAGATAAGCAGGTGTTTTTTTCAATTTCATGGACAGCTTTTACTGGGTTGGACAGGAAATCTGTAACTCCTCTTTTGCTCCATCTGTTCCAAATTGAAATTAGGAGGAAGAAACACAGAACTACTGTCTATGACAAAAAGAAGAGCCCTGCTACAAAAACAAGACTGAACAAGCAGTCACACTACCTTAGGCCACAGGCCTATCCAGCCCAGTACTTAAGTCTACAACAGCAGCCAGAAGATGACTGGGAAAGGTTTAAATCACAGCAGGCACATACAAAATCAACCTTCAACCACCTGCAGTTAGGCAACTCTCCAAACTCAGAAGTGACGCCTATGTATTTGGTAACTCTCTGCAGACTGAGCAGTTTCTCTCTGAGAAAAGCTGGGAAAGCTTTTCATGCTAACAAGTATACTGAAGCCCTAAGCCATGTATTCATGTAGCATTTATATTTCTACAGTATTTAATAACTGCTGATCAAGACAAACATTAAACGTGGTTTTTACCTGTATATATTATGTATGTCCTTCACCATCAATCTCCACAAGTACTTGTAGAGATAGGAAAGAGAGGTAAAAGCCCATTCCAGCAGCTCTGTGTCCTGTGTATCCAGTAACTTGGTGATGGCCAGGAAAAAGTCAGGAAAGTGAGGATAGAAGTCAGCCTGAAGATCTCGAGCCAGCTGTACCACTAAACTGTGTTTCAGAAAACACACCAATGTTAGTGCATTTAAAAAAGAAACCAATACAAACAGTCAAACACTGCATAATCCAGCACAGCCTCCTTGGAAAGAGAGACAGCATTAATTTTACTTCTCAGTTTTAAAAAAGTATCACCTATTAGGCAGCTGTGGATGGCAAGAACCTTAAGATTTTCAAACAAATCAAGCAGACAGCAGTAAACAAGAAGACATAAATGATTAACATCAAACAAAGCACATTAAAATTCTGTCTGACACTCAGTAAGCATTCCTGCTAGTATATATTTGTCTGCCATAGTTATATTTTTTTGATTTAAAACCATAAAGCTCTCCAGGGGAAATATGACCACCTTGCTATATTTTCCTCAGTTACAATAAAGAAAAAGAACACTTAGAAGAGAATTTAGGGCTACTTGTAATACCATCAAGGCTTCTGACTACTTTTTGTGACCATATACTTACTTTAGTAGAGGTTGGTAAGCAAGACTGCCTTCAACTTGCAAATGTGTCTTCAAACTCTGCACAATGGCATTCTGGTAATAGACCAACTGGTGGAAGGACTGGCATTTGTTGGCCACTTCATTGTAGAATTGCACTGTTCAAAGCACAAAAAAGAAAGCCTGAAAACTCATCCAGTTTCTGGTAAACATGTACTGTGTTAAAGAATGATAGTGCTGCAGAGACCAGTTAAAAAAACAGCCAATAATCTCCCAATGGACTCTGGATGAAGAAAAAACATGTTTTGACAGTTTAAGAAAAGCAGGAAATGTGAATAAAAATGACATACCAAAATGCTGAGTGAGGTTCAGTTCCTTCCATTTCCGTAGTCCTTCGAAAAAGTAGGTTTCAACCTCCTGTCAAAACAAAGAAGAAGAATAGCTACCAACACTAATAAGTGTATCCTGCAAAGATGAGCGGTTCAAATGAAGACAACATTTTAAGACCATTCCAAGAAATCTTGATGACTTCATTTCAACTATTGAAGGTGCTATGCAATTCCCTGAAAATAAGACTTTCTTTCTATATTCAAAATGCATTAAAAATATTTTCTGATTACAGGCCTGGTTTACACAATTGCTTTTTTATATCTCTGTTGATTTGCCTCAATAACCTAAGATGCTGAGCCATAGTCCAGCCAGAAAAATGCTTTGGGATTTCTTCTGGCATCCCCACAGCTACTGAGTGGGAAGTTCTGACGAACAATCCAGGAGACCAGGAGGTAATAACCCACAAAACACAATAATGACAATGATGATCTATATAACACGCATAAATGACCCTTATGATCCATAAGGACACATACTCACGCTTTATATACACACTGCCAGTATTGTGGGTGTCAGTCTCTTCTCCGAAATAAAAAGGGATAGAACAAAAGGAAATGGCCTCAAATTGTGCTAGAATTATAGAATATACTGAGTGGAAAGGGACCCAGCTAGATCATGGAGTCTCAACCCTTAGCCCTAGGCATGATACCCCAAGAATCACACTATGTGCCTGAGAGCATTGTCCAAACGCTTCTTGAACTCTGGCAGGCTTGGTGCTGGGACCACTTCCCTGGGGAGTCTGTTCCAGAGGTCAACCACCGTCTGGGTGAACGGGTTTAAACTGGATATTATGAAGAATTTCTTCACTGAAAGGGTGGTCAGGTATTGGAATGGGCTGCTTGGAGAAGTGGCTGAGTCACCATCTCCGGAAATATTTAAAAGACATATAGATGTGGCATTCAGGGACATGGTTTAGTGGCAAATTAGGTTAATGGACTCAATGATCTTCGAGGTCTTTTCCAACTTACGATTTTCAAACTTAGGATTCTATTGCAAGTACCTCAGCACCTGCAAGTCTTTGCAAGTCAGGACCTAGGACTGCTGAGTGACCCAGCAGCATCTTTCATGTTCAGAAACACACAAAGGCCACCAGCCACATGGAAGCCATCAGGGTGGTACTGTCAAAGTGTCTCTATGGTAATACTGCAAAGCAAGTAAGAAAGTAAAAGGGAACAAAGTATGAAATGAGGCTCCAGGAAAGGCAACTCTTGTAGGAGTTTCTTTCCAATTTTCTCCTGACTAAATTTCTCGAGTCTTTCATGAAATGCATCTACTTGTGATTTCAGAAACTTACTGCAATTCCTGCTCTTACCTCAGCATAACTTCCAGTTCTGTCAATTCGATGAATAATATCAATATTAATATTGCTTAGGCGCTCCGAAAAGGTAAGAAACTGTAAAACAAAAAGACATACATGTTTCTTGCTCACTTCTGAGAACGGTCCTTCCAAATTCCTCCTGACAGCACACCTGATAGCACATACACTGCAAAGAGAATTCCCAAAGACAGGCTGCCAGATAATACCAGTCAATATCAGTCCTACTCGAAGATTAAGGCGAAAAACACAGAAAACGCCCAAGGGCAGGACTGACCCCCCTCGCCCTGCCAAACCCAGGCTCACAGCCCACGCGGCTGCACAGCACGGCGAAGGAGATGCAGAGGAATCCACCCGGGTTTCAACAAACTGCCCAGCTCTCAGCCTTCCTGACACAACGCCTTTGTAAATATCCTTATCGGTATTATTTTTTCACTAAACCATGCCAGTGTTCTACCCTCGGGCCGTGGTGCGCCAGCCGCCTGACCGGGACGGTGCCGGGCGAGGGGCAGAAGCCGCGCTCCGGCCGGGTGTGGCGGCCGAGGCCCCTCGCAGCGCCGGCCGCGGCGAGGGCGGACCCTGCTTCGGCAGCCGGGCACCGCCGGGAAGGAACGCCGGCGGCGGAACCCCCCGAGGGGCCTCCCCGCGGCCCCCAGCCGCGGCGGGGCGGGCGCTCACCCGGTGCGTGTTCCCCGACTTGTGGGCTGAGG
>JAWWMP010000041.1:46685569-46848704 GCA_035047865.1 Dendrocincla tyrannina | reverse complement strand
GCTCTATGTGTATGAACTCGCCACTGGCTGCCGCAAGAGAGGAGGCCCAAAGAGGAGATACAAGGACTCCCTGAAACGGTACCTCAGCCTTGGCCATATTGACCATCATCAATGGTCCACCCTGGCCTCCAGTCGGGAGACATAGAGACACACCATCCATAACACTGCTGCCTCCTTTGAGAACACACGCAGAATCAGCCTGGAGGAGAAAAGGCATCGCAGGAAGAACCGTGCCTCGCCAGTAGTGCCGATGGGGACTTTGCGTTTTGCAATCGGACTTGCCTATCTCACATTGGCCTTTTTAGCCACCAGCAAACATGGGTAGAGCCTTTCCCAAATCTTCGTTCGCGAAGCCTAGCCACGATGATGGTGATGGTGATGCCCTCGGCAGTGAGCGGCATTTCCCCGAGGGCCGTGGGCAGGGCAGCCACGCTCCTTCCTTGCCTGCGCTGTGGTGTGGGGCGCAGGGCTGGGGCACCCCGGTGCCCAGGGAGGCAGAGCCGCTGCGCGAAGGTGTTCTGTGGGACAGCACAGCCCTCAGCACCTGTTACAGGCAGCTCAAGGCCACTTTCAGAAGACAGGATTGCAGGTTATTCAGATAGAAAGGCACGGGGTTGGGTTTGAGCACGGCTGAAGTTCACTGTGAGAAACACGTAGAGACCCACAACTTTGACCAGACTCACAAGGTTAGACACTGCCAGGCATCCAGAAAAGCTGGCCACAGGCAGGCAATAAGCCATTAACATGATAGCCATCTGGACAGGCAGGGGAATGTGCTCACTTCAGCACCTGTGACCTAATTTAGGCACTTGAGTGGAAAAAGGTTGGCTTAAGTGATCTCAAGCCCAAATACTGCCATGAGAAAGTGCAGCTAAAAGCATGTGGAGAGGTCTAGATCCACAAAAGAGCTTAGGTACCAATATGCAACTGTTTTAAGAGCACAAATAACCCTCTAGAAATGGTTAGCGAGTTCACCTAGTATGCCTCCTACATATTATGTACTTGTGGAAAAGAGTCCACAAGATCTTTCTTTCCATTATGAATAGCACCTTGCAGAGCTATAGAACTTTCTGGGACATATGCGTTACAAAATCATCCAAGGGAATGAACAAAGTCTAACATTCATGTAAAGTAACAAGCTCAGGTGTGCTCTGCCTATTGCAGAAGAGTCGTGACCAGCAAAAAATCCTCATTAGAGAAAGTTTTTAAAAGGCTACAAATGCTTCTTTGTGTTTGTAAACTGGCAGCTTCTCAGAAGAGTGAAACAGGCTAGACCGGCAGCTGCTGATGTTCATGAGTTTCTGGATGCAAAAACTAAATACTCATGGAATACATTTCAGCCAGCATTGCTTACTGCACTTGGAGATACATCTGAGGGAGCCTCAGGGTTGTAACCCAGCTATCAGTACCAGTATGGCCATGACAGTAGGTCTGGCACCTCAGCTGGTAAGGTTCAGTCCCCCAGAAGGTCCCTTCCCCACTTCTGTATGAGCTGCAGCTATGTTAACAATATCCTTACTACATACACTCCTCTCTGACGGCAATGCCTCAAGCCTCAGGCCTTATTCTTTTACTTTTCCAGGAAGGAACGTGATTCTCTCATCTCTGGGCAGTCCCCAGCTCTCCAACACCCTGATTATCTGATGGCCCCTGTCAGCAATTCTCCTTCAGAAATCCATGCTAAAGGCATTAAAAATTAAAAGCAGTTGGCCTTAAAGCAGATGGCCGGCTGAAGAGGAATGGCTTTTTGGCAGTAATACCTGTAGAGGCACGTAGAGGAAAACATTGTAAAACAGCACATGCGTGTCTATCGAAGTAGTCACTACACAGATCTGACTTCTTCAAACACTCACTGTAGGCTACAGCCACCAGTCCCTGACTGTAATCCATCTGCATTTCTGAGACAGGTCTAAGATTCCTATGTCTCCTCCACTCCTGGGCTTTTTAGTCCTGCTGTCCAAAATCTATTTGCTGGACTCAGTAAGAACCAGAGCCACTCTATATAGAAACAAAGCAGGCTTGTCCTCTGGAAATGTGTCAGTTTAGCCTAATAATAGTAATTTGAGCAAAATACCTCAATATTTAACACAGGATGGTCTCACAGGGCAGAACTTATCTCAAATAACCTACATGTTTACTATGCATGTCTGCCTCTGAGCAGTAACTTCAGGCTCCTTTTATATTCACTGCAGATCTAGCCAAGTCCTTGTACTTAAACCAATTATGTTACAGTAAAATTAATTGTGCCTTAGAATTGGTAATCTCTGAAAGTCAGGATGACCTCATTATATATGCATATCTGTAACTGACCCTGTGGATGTCCCTCACGACATGGCTCAAAAACTACATAAATACACAGTATTCGAACTACTACAGAGTTGCCCTACTTCCATCATATTGTTATGTGTATTAATCACAAGCACAACACATAATCCTGAAGCCTGTATGACACTCAGTCTCTAACCCAAAGGACATATTACTTGGCACAAGCCCATGAGCAGCCAGGTCAGCCTATTTTTAATCTCAGGATATTGTAGATTGCATAGATGCACAGGTGTAAGATCAAATTTTCATTTTTTCATTGGGAGAAGATTTTTCTTTTCAAAATTAAATATAACAGGCTTATAGATTAACCTGTGGATTTAGCCAAACAACTTCCAAAGATGCCCAAAGCTAAGTTGCTTAATCAATATTAAAGACACTAAATATGTAACCGGAGCCTTAAAGCAGTGACAGTTACCTGACTTGGTTGTGAATCCAGAAGCCTTTCTCTTTGCCTATCTCGACTCACTCCACAGAACAACTTGGGGTGCATGGGCTGGGTGCACATGGCTGGAAACCTGCTGCGTCACAGGAGTTCTCCAAAATCCTCAGCTAGGGGGAAGCTGGCATGAGTTTGAAGGCAAGTCACAGAATTGCATCTATGCAACCTATGCACTTTGGTGCATTCCTTAAACTGAAGGAAATAGGTTTATATTTTTTTTTCATTTGCCTGGAAAGTAAGAAGAGCCCTTTGAAACAAAATGACTTATTTTCACTGCCAGTTTCCTCCTCAGCTTCTAGCTGGCATTTTGCCTTGCCTTGTGGTCAAAAACCCCACAACATTATGTAGGATGTTGTTGAGAGCACTTCAGAATCAAAGCAGACAAGATACTGGAATCCTGTTCTGCAATCTGGTGGAACTGTTTGGCCGCATTTTTTCTAATAGGCCTGAAGCACAGAGATTCTGCAAATAATGCAGCTCCAGGTCAATGCTAGCTGAGTCGTGGGGAGAGTTCACCTACCCTTAGGTTTGCTGATTAGAAAGGGTTTTGGACAAGGTGCTTTAATATGGATCCCAGACTTCTGAAGCTGTTTGGGTATGGGCGTAAGCATCCATGCCTGAAATATCCTGAACTTAGGGACTTCCGTCATAAAAAGGGGCACTTACAAACTGATTTAACCCCTTGAGACACCTAGGCCAGTGATTCTCTGTTGCATGTCAGGGTTCTGCTGTGGAGCTGGAATAGGTGGGCTGCACTAGCTCCATCTCTAGAAGTAAACTGAAGAGTGCCAGAGCACAGCAATCATCCATACCAATAAATCATCAACACAATCCCTGGCACAATTTTGGTTCACGCCAACTGGTACTATTCCAAGTTTTCTGCCCAGTAGGAACCCATATCTTGGGGTATTTTTAGGTTGTGTTTATTTGTTGTTTTGGGGTTTTTTTGAAGGGTGGAGAAGAAATCTTTAGAATTTAATTTGTGTTAGAAAGAAAAAGGGTCCAATTTTTGCACAGACAGCATTTATATAGTTTATATAGGCTCAGAACAGGAGAGGTTTGCAGTAGTGGCCACTGCTGTTGTTCTTCATTCCACTGCTCGGCCACAGCAGCAGCAGCAGAACTGGCTACAGCGCTGTTGAAAGCAACAGCCAAAAAAGCAGCAGCCGAAGGGGAAGCATGGGACGTATAAAAGGAAATGAAAACGGAGGATGAAGTCTTGTCCCACCAAAGAGATGTGAATGCTCTCATGCATTTCACCCTCACCACTAAAATGAGTGGCATCCGGATTTGACAGAGACCATCTGGATTTCAGGCTGTCTGTCATGTGTCTGGGACTACTAACAATCTGTTTACAGTTTAACTTAAAATTCAGACAACTGTCATGAAACCTGAATGTTTGGTATGTTCAGGAATGAAGCATAAAGCCTTTAGCAGTGAATCTGAGACTATGTTCCCAAATCTCCTCTTGCTTTTTTGGAATCTTGAAGTAATAGTGTAATATGATGCATTGGGGCTGTGGGATCACAACTATAAATTTTAAAGTCATGTTAAACCTTCCAAAGAAAGCAAAATGGAAAATTATAAAAATCTCTTAGAAACAGGTGCACACAAAGGAATGCTTCCTTCAAAATCATTGTCATCTCCCACATAAAATTTTCTTTTCTTTTGTCCTCTTTTGCTGTGTCTTTTTTGGTCCTTTTATCTTATAAGACCACTGAGGAAATACTAAGTCAATAATCCAAGATGGCATTTTCTCACAATAAGGTTGAGAAGCTAATTGTGAGTAGGAAACACAAAATCACAGAAAGATGTGGTCAAGGATATTTCCTTTCTCAAATGGTTTCTGCCTTTAAACTTGTAAAGTCAGCTGTGCATGACATTCAGGGGAAAAGAAGGCCAGGCTCATCATTTTGTTATTGAAAGGAATGGGATGTTCCTGACATAGAACAGAATGTAATATACAAAGCAATTGATATCTCTGTTCTATCTCTGTATTCATCTCAGACATACAACACAGACCCAAAATTTAGGTACGTAGATTTGATGTTTTAGCTAATTAATTTGCTATTTTTTTTTCTTATTTGAAGCTTGAGCTGTCATAATATTCATGTATCTCTAACTTTTCTCTCAGGTTCCAATAGAGACAGTACCTCACTAGAGATCAGGATCCATTCCTGATCTCATAGATACAAGAGACATAGTTTACAAAAGCTCAAACTATCAAGAAAAGGTTTAATAATCTCATTTCTGCAGAGCACTGTAACGAAAAACAGTCTGAAGCTGAGACTGTTAGCAAGCAGTCTAATTTGGGTGTATCCTGCTTGAAATATTTGTGGATAGCTTAGAAAAGTGGAAAAACTTACACAACATAAGAGACAAAGCAGCTCTTCTTGCCACTTCCACTGTGTTATAAGCTACTGGTACTGGCAATTTCATGAGAAATTTCCAGAACTGATCTATACAAAACAGAAAGAAAGAAAAACACCAAAAAAATCAAACCAAATCAACCAACCAAAGAAAAAAAAACAGCAAAAAAATTACTCGATTCTTTGGTTAGTTTCCAAAACTCCATGTTAACAGAAGAGGAAGGATTTGCCACCAGAATCAGTGCCATTTCCAGACAGTGTCCCTAGTCCTACTGCAGTAGGACTTTTAGGGACACCTCAGATGTGTATGTGTTCTTAACTCCTAGCACCCCAATTTTCTGCCAATGAGTCCATGTCTGTGGTAGAAACCTTATGAGGAGACATAACTCAACTTTACTTTGAAAACAATTCTGTGTGGAGGAAGAAATGCAAAATTTCATTGATGCTCTGACTGTAGAGATGTTGATAATGCTATGGAAAGAAATAGGGCTGTCCCTTCTTCCCACAAGATTTGAATAAGCTTTTAGACTCTGCTGCTGCTTCTAATACTGACTTGTGGGTCTAATTTTTGATCAGATCAAATAGGAGCCATTGAAACGACTGATAAAACGAACATACTGAAACAATAGATCCCTGTGCAAAAGATATCTAGGTGGAGACTGACACTTCAGTAATAAAGGAAGTGGTCAAGAGCATAAACTTCCAAGTGAGGAAAGAAACCCAAAAGACACTAAAGCAGATAAAGACCTGGTTGCTTGAACTGGGCAGGCACTACCACAAGGGTGCAGTTCACCTCTGGCTGTAGCCGCTGGCTGTACAGAGGGCTGTATTTTACCTGGTGTTCATAGACAGTGGAAGATGAGTAACTGCATGGTGCCACCAGTGCCTTTTTTGAAGTTAGATTAATTGAGCCCCTTTAAAATGGTGATCAGTTAATGATACTCTACAGATACAGATCATCTGCTGTACCAAGAGATAGAGTCCCTTAAAATCAGCTTCAGCCAAATTGCTTCTCCTCAACTGGCATTTCTACCTTTGTGCTTCCATGTGCATCATGGCATTCACCAAGTTTGCAGATCGCTAATACTATCACATTGTATTTCCATTACAGCTATTAACCTGACTGCACAGAAGCTGTGGAGGCTTTATGATGCTGGATCAACACCATTCTTTTTGCATATTCAGAAATGCATATTATAGTTATTATTTCTTCCCCATTGCCTTAGCCCAAATTCCACATTTTCATCAAACCCCACTCAACAGACTATTTGAATGCATGCTAATACTGGATAGCAATATAGTAAAATAACAGACATTAAAAGTCCTAGTGTACCTGTATTAGCAAAGTCCCCTTCCCATAGAGTTGGGTCATGAAAATCCATATGATACATGTCCATTGTCCCTCATCCACCACTCCTCAGGATCCTGTAATAGTCATAAGACTGCAGTAGAAGAGGCCAGAAAAACTATGGTGTGTCCCAGCAGCATATTGGGAGAGATCAAGGGTACTGGAAGCATTTCCACTCTCAAAAAAGCCAGAGATTTGCTATTCTAAATGTCCAGATAGCATCAGAAATAAGTGCAATGAGTGTCATGTTATAGAGGAAAAGACAAGAAACAAACCAAACCAAAGTCAACAGATGCAGATGGTTGGACCTGAGAGAGAAACCTCCTTTCTTATCTGCTTTTGGTGATGGATGTTGCTTTGAGGACGTCTGACAAACAAACCAATTAAACACACAGAGCTGGTGCAAATATGCGTAAGTGCCTTCAAAGACTTCCAACAATGATGTGTCAGTGTGATCTCCAGCAAGGGCAGCCTTGACAGAGAGTAGAAGAGGGACTGAAGAGGATCAAGAAGGGGTTTAAAAGAGAGGCAAGGTAGTCAGTTCCTACAGACACTAAAAAACTGGAAGAATGAGCTGTATAGCAAACAGCAATTTCGGGGGAAATGCCTCTTGGGACTGTGGGTCCCCCCAAAAAAAGGGATTCTGGCAGAAGAAATGTGAGAGGGAGGAAAAAGAAAATTTCTTAATATGAGGAGACGGGGGGATGAAAGGATTGAGGGAGCGTAGGGCATTTAGCAGTAGCAATTGCAAAAAAAGATGGGAGGCAGATAACAAGGGAGATGTCAGAACTGCTGATAGACACTCTGCAGTATGAATGGAAAAATAAATCAAAATAATCAAAAAGATGAGCTAGTTAGGGCACTGGGGAAGTGGCAGGGAATATTTTTCAGAGAGTTTTTAAGTGCCAAAGTTAGCAGGCTCATTTCCAGAGGTCTCCTCTGTAGAAAATGGAAAGAGACAGGCTCCTCCAGGGAGCATATCAAAGCAGCCAAGTTTTTTTCTGAGGAGCTTGTGTCTCTCTGTCAGTAGGGAGCCAACCTGCATAAACCGAAGTACCTACACTGTACACCTAGAGCAAACACATATCCAAATAACACCAACCGGAACAGAACTCAGATAGTTTGGATAGCAGGGAATAGAAAAAAGGGAAAAACAGAAATAAGGAAATTCAAAAAAATCTACTCAGAAAAAAAATCAATTTTTTGTTGATCATTCTGGTGAACATTTGACAGCCTTTTCTCATACATTAACTGCAAGTAAGCAAACTAGTTGAATTGTAATTCTGTTGATGCAAAGTTGAACACCTTAAATAAACAAAAGATCTCAAAGCCATGAGAATAAAGTTCAAGCATGTAACTTATTTATCCATTTGAGTTAAAGAAGTAAAATCTGTACCACAATTTTATTCCCATACTAATTGTTCTCTTGAACAAATAATTATGCATGCTACATCTCACTGCATACACAGTCCATAAATAAATTTTGAAATTTGTTCTTTTAAACGAAAGAGGAGAATTCTCCAGAAAATGCATTGTAGACTCGAAATCATTCAGATTTAAATGCTCAGTATTCAAGGCTAACTTAAATACTTCCTTCAATTGTGAAGTACTGACTATTGATATTAAAAGGTGTGTTGGTACTAGGAGGTTACACAATCTGAAGTTTCCTTCTCAAGATCATTAAGCACTCATATGTAAATTATTTTGCTTGCAAACTGCATTCATTCCAATTTCAGTGTAATGCAAAAATAGAAAAACCAAACAAGAGGTTTCATTCAAAATGTCAACATAAACCAGGACTTTTATGCCTCTTTTTGCCTCCTTTCTCCTTGTTGATTTCTTTCTTTGTAAGTCACTGTTTCTGTCCTTGTGTGCCAAACAAGCTAAGCATGAGAGCACAGGCCCATCAAACAAACAAGCAAACAAGTTATTACCCTAAAAGAATTCCCCATGAAGCAAACCTACATGTCTTCAAATCCAGGATTTGGATGAGAATTGGAAATGCTACAGACATAAAATTAGGGAACTATGCTTCTTAATATTTAACTTGTTATGCTTATGGTGCTGTTTTAAGACATAAGACACTTGCAAATGCCCCTGCATCCCTTGTAATTACCCACAAATAGCATACAGTCTGTGCAAGAGGGGCTTCTATAAAAATACTGTCCGGAAAGAACTTTCTAAAAGGATGCTTGGAAATGCACCCTGATGATATTATTTGAAATAAAGAGGTAACAACTACAGGACATCTCTGTACAGGAAAATCCCAGTGCTCAGAATACAGGTGCTAGGTGACTATTTCTAAGGAACTCATTTCTAAGGAATATTGATTGTGATACTGCTCATCTGAATACCCTTGCAGGGTCATTCCATCATGTCCTAACACTTTTATCTGAAAAAGAGCTGACAAAAAATAATTAAACAGACAGCTAAGAAAATCACTAGATAAAACTGTGGAAGATTTCTCTAAGATAGCTGGCCTGGTTTTGGCTGGAATAGTTAATTTTCTTCTTAGTAGCTGGTACAGTGCTGAAATTTGAATGTACCACAGAACACCACTCCCAGTATATAAACTGAGGGAAGTTGACCAGGAGATGCTGATTGCTGCTCAGGGACAGACTGGGCATTGGTCAGTGGGTGGTGGGCAACTGTATTGTGCTTCGCTTGTTTCACTTGGATTTTATCCACCCCCTCTCTCCTTTTCATTGAAATTCTTATTGTCATTCTTATTATTATATTTTATCTTGTTTCACTTATTAAACTGTTCTTATCTCAACCCAGAAGTATTGCTTTTCTTTTTTTTTTCCAATTCTCCTCCCCCGCCGCAGGGTGGGGAGCAGGCAGCAATCGAGGAGATGCGTGGTACTTGGCACCTGACTGGGATTAAACCACAACAGTAGCATTAAACCAGGAGAGGAGGAGCAGAGTCAATGATGGTGATGGGCTTAACTAAGCCCAGCAATTCAAATCAGCCCTGTGTGGACAAGCACAGCAAGCAGAAGAGATTAGGGTGTAGCCAAACACTGCTCAATCTTCAGAAATATGAAAGACCATCAGCAGTGAGTTTCCTTTACATCAAAATGCAAGCAGGCTTCTCAAGATGATTAGTGATGCTGTGTAGAAAGTAGTTACTGCAATCAAAATCTTCCATAAGTAAAAGAAGTGCATTTTGACTTAAATAATTGCATTGTAAGAAAAGACTGGCTAATTAGGAGACAGTGAGTAATTTCAATAGATAATATTTAATTTATAATAATAACTATGATATAAAGGAAATTTAACAGGTAGCTCCATGAATAGAGGAGTAAAGAACCTGAACCCCTATATCTCTCAGTGTTGGTTGGCTTGTGTACTTAAGAAGATGGGACACTTTGCCTGCAGTTGAGTGTTTTGAAGGTCTTTCTCTCAATTGGTTTCATCATTACCTAATAGAGGTTCAGCTCCTGCTGCAGTCCTCCTTTCAAAAAGAACATTTGGGAGATCCTTGGTTTTTTTCCCATCTACTTTAATGCAACTGCTAGCTTTTTAATATCTCTGAGGCCTCAACCTCTCTGTAGATTTGGTCATGGTGTTCTGTGGTCATTGGATGAAGGACAAATACCTACCACATGCATATGTATACATGTATACATAGAGAGCATGATCCCACACCTCATTTCCTAACGAATAATCCAAACAAAAATAAACAGTTTTTCAAAATGACAAATCATAACACTGCTCCCAGAAAAGGCCAAATTGAGGACAAAAATTAATTTTTGCAGATATTGTATTGAAATTATTTTGTTTGTTTATTTTTATCAACAGCCATTCTCTGGCAAGGTTTCCAAAGTGATCTGTGTGTAAGCAGAAGAGAACAGAGTTCAGTTTTCCAGATCAGTCCTGGAACTACACAGGAGTAAAACTGAACTGCACTTCATCTGCAAACTGAGCTCAGCTGGTGTAGGTACAGCTGAACCCCACACAGTCTGAAACTGCACACTTAAGCAAGGAATTACTGGAAGTTGGAAAGCTCCCAGGTTGCCAAGGCAAATTGCAAAGGGTCACTGCTGAACAGTGGTCACCAGGCCTCAAGTGCTCTCCTATCTCACAGTTGTTTTTGCCACATTTGCCTATAAGCAGGAGAACCCCTCACTCAGCTTAGTTCAGAGAGGTGGGAGCACCTCTTCAAGTGCAGGGCTCAATATGTTTGTCTTCTCTATAGAAAGAAATCCGTCTCATCCATCTCCCAATGCAGTGGTCCATCCACATGCAAAGGATCAGGGAGGGAATGTCCTTCCAAACAATACAAACACTTCCAGCAACACCTCACAGATGTGTCCAGTAATGGAAACGAACCCAGTACCATCACAAGGTAGAAACCATTTGGACCTCATAGGGCAGCCTGGTGTTTGTCTAGTCAGATCTATGGCCTTTTTCATTTGAGGGTGCTGGAGAAATGTGAATCTTATCCTTACTATTAAACACTGAATCCCACTGATGTCACTGGATCTCTGAAGAACAGTCACAGAGGCAGTGAGATGAGAAACCACGTAAGATCCCATGGAGATGGGGCAAGGTACTATAAGAAGACAATGAAATATGCTCTCTGAGTTTGGCAGACATTTAAATATCTATTGTAGCAATGAGAAAAAGCAAATACTTGGTTCTGTCTCTGTAACTCAGTACAACCTCATGGAGCTAATTTGATTCCATGTGTGAAAAACCCAGAAGACAAACATTTAGTCCTGTTCTCCAGGACCACTTGCTGTGATTTAGAATATGGGCATCATACAGATCGCTGCTGGTTCCAAAAATGGAAGCATTCACAAGAGAGGATCCAGCCTTTCTTGCCATAGTGGTCATGATGACATTTGAAAGACAATTTGCTTAACACTACTGTTAAAAGAATCAAAGATGACACCTGATACCAGAGTGATGTGCATTTCCTCATAGCTGCTTGTGTTTCAGTTACGGAACATGATTTGTTTTCCAATACATGTTATCACTTGCTGTGTTTACATTATGTCAGAAATGATAAAGAACCAGAATCAAAACTGTATTAACCCTGTGTAATTAATACTTTAAATGCATGTTATTGTTTGAATGGTTTCAGCAACATAATTCCTGAAAGAGTGCAAACAAGGGACACTGTGCATGAAGCTCGGAACAGCACAAGCAGTGGGTCTGGGCAAGAGCCTGTTTATGTCCCTACTGTGAGAAATGGGTTGTATTTTTTGACAATACTTTTTCCAGACAACACCAGTTCATTGCACTGAGTGAAAAGGTTCTGGTTTTGACGGAAGCTTTGCTGGAAAGGTCTCTTGTCTTTCATGTTGTCAAAAGTTGATTTAGGGCAACCACCTCAGATGATCAATAAATCAACAGCCTAATTGGTAGGTGTAGAGAATAAGTTTCTTTCTCATTCTTCCTCAGCAGGACATCTGGAAGCTGTTACTCATTATATAAGTAATTAGAGAGTAATTGGGCCAGAGAGACTGATGCCCTAACCTGCTGTGGTGAGATTAGGACATGCCACTTGCACCACAGTAGACAGCTTCTGTCTGTTCAGGGACATTTATACTCCCAGATAGCATCAAGAGTCCAGACCAAAACAGACACGATTTCACAGCTCATCTTAATAATCCTGCAAGACCAGACTTCCACCTGCACCCCCTCGTTCCAACATGCACTCAGAAATAACTCCAAAAGACCTGTCAAATCTAGAGCTCCCAAGGAGGGAGAACTGCTCTGTGATTTGGGTTTGACTGTCCGGTGTCTGATCATTCATTTCTGTTTACAATACAAAAGGCTGCTGAAAACCAGGTCTTAAAGTGGTCAGACAGGCAGGTCAGAGTGTCTTGAGCTGAACCCAGAGCACTTGCACCAAAGATGCTTCCAGCAAATCCAGCTGTGGACAAGAGCCAAGAAAGGTTGGGCAGGAAGGAGATTTAATATCCCTTCCATGAAGGGAAACAAGAATTTTGAATCCTCAAGCTGGTACTGACTTTTCCTAGGAAATCACCTCCAGCAGAGCACTTTGCCAATGTAGAGTTCAAGATGGAAAGCTACTGTGCAAACCTTCTGAGCCCTGCTGCAAGGTGTGCTGTGTGTGGCTGTGCTGCTGTCAAGCCTAAGTCAGCTTTGGCATCCTTTCATCTTCCTTCCCCATCTGGGGTTGCTAATATATAGCAGAGTGGCCAAATGTGGCATTTGTTGTGTTAGTCCTGTGTGTGCTGCTAGCTATAGAAACTGGCACATCTCAACCGCTTGACATCCACGGCTTTCAAATCCCATAGGTGTTTTAGATGTATTCCTCTGTGGGTAAGGTATGTGAAGCTCCATTTGTGATATTCCTGTGGACTTTGATTCATGAACCTGCGATTAGTTGAAGACTCTTAGCAAAACTTCCGTGAGCAGCACAGTGCAGTTAGGGGGGCTTCCCTGTTACACAACTGCAGCGTTCAGCAACTCATCTTGGTAAATCTCATTCAGTGAGTTACCTTCCAGATTGCTCAACCCATGGAAATGTACATATTAAACCATATTTCCACCTTCTTCATTTGGGGAGAAGGTGGCTTATGCTAACGAGAAAGCGTAGGTTCCCCATCCTGGAGAAATGTCAGGTGAAATGTCATCCCTCCAAAAGCCCCGGACCGCGACCCAAGTTCGCGGTGTAACCCCGTTCTGACGGTGCTCTGCATACGCCGCCGCCTGGGCGCGGGCCCGGCTGCGATGGCCCGGCCCGGCCGGGGCCGCGCTGCGACGATCGCCGCCCCTTCTGGCTCCGCGGGGGCGCGCACCGCCGCGGGGAGGAGCGGGCTCCGGTACCCTATAAGGCCCGCCCGCCGGCCCGGCTCCGGCACTCGCACTGGTGCTCGGGGCGCAGCCCGCTCCCGCCCCACGGAGACACACGGCGGAGACTGCGCGGGGCGCTGCGCTCCGCACCGCACCCGTCCGGGCGGCGGACACCGCTCCGCACCCGTCCCGGCGTCGGACACCGCTCCGCACCCGTCCCGGCGGCGGACACCGCTCCGCACCGCACCCGTCCCGGCGGCGGACACCGCTCCGCACCGCACCCGTCCGGGCGGCGGACACCGCATCCATTGCACCTCTTTGCTCCGTCCCAGTGGTGGGCATCGCACCGCACCACGCAGTGCCTGCTCCGGCCCCGGCGGGGAGCATCGCACCGCACCATGCAGTGCCTGCTCCGGCCCCGGCGGGGAGCATCGCACCGCGGCTAACCTGCCCCGTCGGGGAACATCGCCGCGCACAGCACCGCTCCTCGTCTGTCCCAGAGGTGTGCATCGCACCGCACCTGCCCCGGTCCCGGCGGGGGGCACCTCCCCGGGGCCTGTCCCCATCTCCTTCCTCCTGCTCTGGCCTTCCTGTGCCAGCCTTGCGGGGCAGCAGCTGCCCCTCTGATTTTGGGGCAGATCCGTGGCTCCGAGGGTGAGCCCCTCTGGTAGAATGGCGCGCTTCACCGTCTGGGACTATGTGGTCTTTGCGGCCATGCTGCTGATCTCAGCCGTCATTGGACTCTACTATGCCTTTGTGGGAGGGGGGCAGAAGACATCAAAGGACTTCCTCATGGCGGGACGCAGCATGACTGCCCTCCCGGTTGCACTGTCCCTTACTGCCAGCTTCATGTCAGCCGTCACCGTGCTGGGCACCCCTGCCGAAATCTATCGCTATGGTGCCATCTTCTGCATCTTTGCCATCACCTATGGCCTGGTGGTGCTGTGCAGTGCTGAAATCTTCCTGCCTGTCTTCTACAAGCTGGGCATTACTAGCACCTATGAGGTAAGGTGGAGTGGAAGGAACCTTTTCCCAGCCTTTAGGGAACTTGGGGGGTTTCTCATGCCTGCTTTCTACATGTCTGCCCTTCATCTCTTCCCCCAAATCCTCTGCACTATGTGCTGTCCTGGATCACAACACTCCTGAGAGCAGCCTGACACCCGCTCTGTCCCCAAGTCTGCCCAAACCATCTCTGCAGAGAGGAGATGCTCAGCCCTCAGGAGCTGTGCGTCATGCCAGATTCGTTTCCTCACTCCAGATTCTCAGTTCAGTAGGTGGATTAATCTTCGTGGAGCTTGGATGGTGACAGGTTCTTAATCATGTGTAATTAACGTACCAAAACCAGAGCACAAGAGCATCTACTATAGAAACCAGAGTTCTCACATCACACTCCCTTCAGAGTGGTTTCTAAGCTTAGGTGTAATCACAAAAGTCACACTTTTTCAGAGCATATGTTTGTGGTGTTCCTAGAGATTTTGGGGACACTACTGAATGTTTTCTGCATCTTGCATATACAGGGAGGTCAGCAAGTGCTCTATGTCTGTGAGAGTTTTCTTACTTCCATCAAAAAAGGCTGAGCTGGTCTTCAGCTCAGCATGTATGTTAAAGCTATAGGCGTCAGGGCAGAGACATCTGGGGTGGTGGGACAATCAGAGGTCAAGTCTGACTGCTTTGGGTCGGGGAAGCATCTGGTCAGGACTTTCTTCTGATTCAGAACATCTGTGCAACCTGTTTATCTTCCTTCATGAAGATAGTTCCTTGCTGCAGATTTGTAGGCAAACTACTCTTTTTCACAGAGTACTTTGGGAAAGGAGGATCGGTGCAGGTGAAAGTCCTGCACCTTTGGTCTTTAGCATTTTATTACACTGAACAGAGGTGTTGCAGCACTGAAGGCTGAAAACAAGATTTCCGTTGGTAGATTTAGATAAGAATCCACCAACAGAAATCTCTGGTGGTTTGCAATGTATTTTAAACTACTAATCTTTGGACTGTCATGATGATACTTAAATAGGGCACTTTTAAGTAAAGGCTTATAATTATGACTGGAAACTCACTGATTATCTTGGGGTTAAATCAGAATAATGCACCTATAAAAGATACATCTTCTATTTCTGGACAGAGTTCAGAGTTCTAACAAGTTTTTGTGTCTGTCCAGGGATTCAGGACTGCTTCCTGCTGTGGACATGCTCACAGATCACGGTTTAAATGCTCAGTTAATGAGTGAGCACTTTGAGAGGTTTCAGTGTTTGTGTCAATTGAACAGATTGTCAGACTAATGAGATCCCTTTTGTACAACCACACACCAAGAGGGTTGTTAGGACAGATGATAGGAAGAAATCTGTCCTACAGCATAACAAACTCATTCAGAGTTTGTGCTATCCCAGGCTAGATAGAAAAGTGAAGATTCCTGTTTTACAAAAGGCTGAATTTTGACTTACCAGTAGAATATGGTGGGCTGCCTTGGGCAGTGCAAAAGGTGAGGTTACCATGGGAAGAAGCCACTGATCTGTGAAAACCCACTTTTGCAGCAGTTCAGGTGGACATGCATAAGACTTAGGAACAACCACAATTGTTTTCTTTTTCTCTCTGATTTCACAACACAAGTGGGTTCTGTTGTTTACTGGTACATCATTGTCAGCTTTTAGGTTGCTCTGTGCAGAGTCAAGAGTTGGACTTGATTCTTGTGGGTCTTTGTAGCTTCCAGCTCAGGATAGTCAATGATTTTGTGATAATACATCCTGGTCTTTTGTGTAGACTGCACTGTATACTGACTAGCTTATGTCTACCTCCCTTACTTGAGTATTATTACCCAGTGGTGAGGTCTGTAAAAAACAATCAAATAAAGTTGAAAGCATTATCAATCAAGGTGATTCTAGGAGTTTTGGCCATTCATGAAAATGTAAAAACAATGCTGTGCTCTTTCTGTATTCCTCATTGCTTCGTTTTAGTGAAGCAATAGATTCATTCCTATCAATAGTGCCAAATGTCAATATAAACATTATTTTTTTCTTCTCCTTTGCAGTATCTAGAACTTAGATTTAATAAATATCTACGCCTCTGTGGAACAGTCCTCTTCATTGTACAAACGGCAAGTAAACCTCAAAGCTCTTCTGGGGTCCCTGGGGCCCCCCTGAATTATCTATTTGAGTGTAACTGGCCATTTTCACTGAGCAGTTGATGAGGTTATCACAGTGCCTGGGTTGCTGGGAGCAGGAGAAACAAAGCTCTTTCTACTCCAAAGCAGTGAGGTGGGGAGCGGGTGCTGGGCTACCTGCCTCTTGGGTCTCTGTGTGCACTGTTGAATACCCAGAGCAGTCACTTGACATTAGCATCATGCCAGGAGATGAGCGACCTTTCACTACAGGACAGCAATGTGAAGAGCAGTCATTCGCCTGCCTGCTGGAGAAACCCACAATGGGTTCAAAATGTAAACATGCCCCAGTTGTCTACAGTGGCAGTTTTCATCCTCTGTTGTGTGGATTCTTGGAGTCTGACTAATTTTCAAAGGTCTGTGAAAGGTGATAAAACAAGCTGTCAGGAGCTGTCATTTACTTCACAAGGGTTTGTACCACCACCACTGGAAAAAAACACTGTCTGCAAACTGAGAAGTAGAAAATTACTGCCCTTGGGAATGTTAAACTAAAGCAGTTCTTGAAATTATTGTCGGTACATTTTGCTGTATCTGGCCCATTCAGAGAGTCAGCATGAGACCACAGCTTTTAAATGTCAGCATGTGCCAAATGCACTAGAAATGAAAATGTGTTCTTTTCACAATTTTGAAGTTGACTTTTGGGGTGATTAAAAGTAAGAACGACTATGCAATCAGAAAGCTTTTAAAGTTGCATGCTTGCTTTTTGTCCATTTTTAAACTTTTTAAGGCACACCAGAAGTTACAGGGCAATCACACTAGTAAGATGGTTCCGAGTGTTCATTACTTACTTGAGCAGTACTGCTTAGATGGCATTTACAGAAACACAAGCCCATATGAAAAGTATACTGCTAGCATGTGTGAAACATGACACTGTTTCATCAGCAAATATGAAGACATCACAGTTGCTTAAGTTAGAGCAAGCTTAGCATAATCTTTGCCTGCAAAATCAGAAAAATAATTCCATGCCACTTAAATACGTGCTCAAGGAAATTAACTAAAGATCTGTACGTGTCTCTCTGCCAAGCACTAACCTAACAACTTAACCTGAAAAAATAAAATAATAGCGAGGAAAGAAAACCTCCCAAGATTTTAATGGTGTAATTTTAACTCTTCTGGGAATATTGGCGTATGCTTAAAAGAAGGGAAAGAAAAGGATATGTAGTAATATAACAAAAAAACCCCAAACCTCCTGAAGAAACAGAAAGATTGTGTCAGTCCTGTTTAAATTTACACAAAAATGTGACGCTAGTTGTGATAAATTTTAATTTCTGATGGTTGAAAGCTTCTGGCACTTAACTTGCTGTGTATGAGAAAGCCATGAGTTCTCATGCTGAATCCCTTGAATTAGCAGGCTTGAAGACATATGAGTTTGATTGACGGGCTATTAGAGGAAAAAAGAAATGGCTTAATGACTGCATCCAAAGCACTGCAGTCAACAGCTATATGTTCTAATGGAAACCAGTAATGAGTGCTGTATGTACTGGAACAATACTATGTAATACCTCATTAATATTATAGACAGTGGAGATGAGTTCGCCCTCAGCAACTTTGTGGATTACATCATGCAGCTGATGCTACAGCTGATTTGCTAGAGGGAGAGGTTGCTATCCAGAGAGACCTTGACAGGCTTGAGGGCTGGGGGCAATCACCAATATCAGTACAGACTAGAGGAATGAACTGATTGGGAACAGCCCTGCAGAGGAGGACTTGGAGATACAGGTGGATGAAAAATTTACACGAGCCAGCAATGTCTGCTTTCAACCCAGAAAGCCAATTCTATCCTTTGCTTCACCAAAAGAAGTAGGTCAAGGGACACGATTCTCCCCCTCTACTCCACTCTTGTGAGACCCCACCTGAAGCACTGCATCTAGCTGTGGGGTCCCCAGCACAAGAAAGACATGGACCTATTGGAGGGAGTCCGGAAGACAACCACAAAAATGGTCAGAGGGATGGCGGCTGGCATACCTCTCCTGTGAAGAAAGGCTGAGACAGCTGGGATTTGTTAAACCTGAAGAGAAGGCTTCGGAGAGACCTTATTGCAGCCTTTCAAAGGGGGCTTATGAGAGAGGTAGAGACTTTTTACCAAGGCCTGTAGTGACAGGACAAGGGGAAATGGTTTTAAACTGAAAGAGAGTAGATTTAGAGTGGATATAAAAAATTAATTTGCAACAAGGGTGGTGGTACACTGGACCAGGTGGCCCAGAGAAGTAGTGCAATGCCCCATGCCTGGAAGTGTTCAAAGTCAGGCTGGATGAGACTCTGAGCAACCTGACCTAGTGCAAGTTGTCCCTGTCCATAGTAGGGCGGTTGAACTAGATTATCCTTAAAGGACCATTCCCACCCAAACCATTCTATGATTCTATGTTTCAGCAGCATGTGTTGACAGTCACTGTATGGACAGCAAGTCAAACATCGACTGGGCTTTACAGGTGTCAGTAGCTGGCTGTGAAGTGATGCAGCTAGTTCTGAGAAGATATTCACCAGGGACCGGTCAGGAATGGCAGCTTTCTTGTCATACAAGCTATATATGAAAATCTAGAGAGGATTCATGGCAATGAGAGAAAAAAGCATGCACACACAGTGGGGGAGTAGAACACAGGTAGGAATAACTATTTTTCTAGTGGCACCTGCCACATAAACACTATCCTTTCCGATACATGCTTGTAGTGGGTGTGCAGCAGAGTGTCAGGCCAGTTAGGTTCAGCTGGATGAAGCAGTTCCTCCATACTAATTTCCTCCTATAGCTGGAGTACTGCTCATTCCGTTTACCTTTTAGCTCTGTCCCCAGTGTAGCCACTGGCCATGTGGTAGAGTTCTACCGCTGGGACTGGATTTGACTTGCCACAGCAAGTAATCCAGTGGTTAGCAATCCTGGTCTGGTTTATCATCTGTGCCTAGGGCTAACTCCACACTCATGAGAAAGGCAGAGGCTTGCTGAATCCTGGATAGCATCTAATTCTGCTGTTTTTTCATGCCCAAGTCCCATCACTGTAAATCAGGGAGTCAGAAGAGTCCAGCCTTGGAAAGCTGATGTAAGTCAGCTCAGGACCTGTCTGTGATCTAGATCTTTTGAATGAAGACCACTGACTTTCACAGAAGACATCTGCACATGCAAACTATTCTCCGGACCCATGTCACAGCTGAAGTTGGGGCAGTAATAACAGTGGTAAAAAGGCAAACAGGATTAAAAAGTATACGCAAAGAAATTGTAGAGGATATCAGTGTATGAATCCCATTGTGCCCACAAAAGTAGATAGAGCATCTAGATTTATCTGTACCTTTACTGTGATTGAAAACATAAATCTGCTGATAATCATGTATGGCTTCATCTTACAGGTTGAAGTTATAATTCCTTATAACGCTATCCGTAATGGCTAACTAATATTGTATTTTCTGTTCTTCCATGCATTAGAGCTGTATACTGAGAGGCATATTGATCCCAAGACAGAAAATAGATAGCAATAGAAAATAGATTCCTTGGCAAACCATGTGTAAACCTCATTAACTTCCTTTTTCTCTTTTTTCCATTTGCAGTTTTAAGGGAATAAAACAGGCTAATTACAAAATCTGGGAGAAGATGGAGAGGGATTTTGTGTTTAAGAGTCCCTGGTATTTGTTTTAAGAACACTAGGCTATGAGACTGCAGAGCTTATTAGTCTCAGTCATTCATCTTCTAATTGGAATTATTTGTCAACCGTTACAAATTTAGGAAACACAGACCACAAAAATGCTTGAAAAGAAGTAATTTCAGAAAGCTATCACCTTTCCAGGAATTTACATTTATTTTGATCTTTAAACTTTTTTCCCTTTCTAGACTTTATACACTGGTATTGTCATCTATGCACCAGCTTTAGCATTAAATCAAGGTAAGATGAGTATACTGCAACTGTTCTACTGATATAATTGTTTTGCATATAGTAATAGTATGATTTTTTTTTTGAAGATGTAGCTTAAGACTTGACTGTGAAGTCTTCTAATAGGAACTCCATAATCCTAGTCCCTTAATTCCTATCTGTAAGGAATTACAGAGAAGATTTAAAAAAAACCCTGCTCTTATTTACTTTACTTTTGCGGCAATACCCGTAGATAATGGCTACGTTCAGAAAAGTTAGGAAGACTTAAATTTTGAAGGCAATGCGGACATTAAACAGGAATTTAATGCCCCTGGTTGAGTGCTCTTCTTCAAGATGAGAACAAAGCAAACGTTCTGTAAATGTGGTTTTGGGCTGCCTGGAACTGTTTATTGTGATCTGTCATTTTGGCAGGAAAACCAAATCAACAGCAGAGAGATTGTCAACTTAAGATATTTGTTGTGATATTTACAAAATTAAATATTTCCATTTTCTACTTGACAGTGACTCTTTGCTTTGAAAATGAGCCACATTTATTTCTAAAAGGATAAAAAGCTTTTATATGGAACCAAATTAAACTTTTAATATGACACAATTAATTTGTCTGTTTGGCAAGAAAAGGGAATAACAAAATACAAATTAAAATTAATCATTTTGGCTAGAATCAAGTCACAGTTTTTCTGCTCATTGGATGGTTTTTTTTTGGCTCATTGCTTGAACAAAAAGGAAGAAACAACCCAGCACTGTCTGTACTGGTCTTCTCCAGTCTGTAAGTCCCACAGGTTTTATGTCTTTGATGTTTGTACTTGCCTTGCATATCCATACTGAACCAAGCTGTAACTTAGTTGGCCTCCAACTATAAGAACTTACATTTTCATTAGTTTTGTTGCAGTGGTTGTCATTAGCCTGAGCTATCTGTCGGGGAGCCCCCTTATGCCTTGCCTGGCAGCACATGGGCATGCCAAGCTGGGGCACTATCAGCCTATATGTCAGCTACAGCACAGTGTTGTATGGTGTAACATACTATCCTTAAGAGAAGGAAGAATGAAAGAAAGGCTTTAGTCTGATGCATTTCTTCCACACCATGCCTGAATGACCTTCTCTGTGTGGAGAACCCCCATATTGTTTACTGGCTTAAATCCCTGCCTAGGGGCTTTGTGGCCCTACCCACATGCTTCAAGGAAGTACATGTCTTTTAAAACTTTTCTGAGTTGAGACCTACAAACATATTGGATGTGGTGTTTGGCAGCATGCACATTAAAGACAAATAGTTTCTTAGATCCTGAAATGTATCTAACTTATAGCAGTTTCCAAATCTAACAATTGGTTCCAATGTAACAATTGTTTTAGAACTGGTTAGGCCAAATCCCCTGGCTTAGACACACTAATCTTTTCATTGCCATTTTTACCTCCTACTTCTGCATTTAACTTATTCCTAGCTTTTTTCAACAATGAGATTTGGAGTGAAAAATTGACCTTCAGTGTTTTACCTCCAGTGCCTCATTCACACTGGTGCCATTTCCCTCTCTTTCAGTCACTGGCTTCGACTTGTGGGGTGCAGTGGTGGCGACTGGCGTGGTCTGCACTTTCTACTGCACACTGGTACGTGTGCCCTTTGGCTGAGAAAAGTCTCTGTTCCTTTTACTGCTCACATCACATTTGGAATTTATTAAAAAGTAACCTAATAATCATAGTACCGCATGGAAGTACATTTCACAGTGTAGCTGTAGCCACAGGGCCATATTCACCTAGGGACCCCTCTGGATGCATAGGCAGCCACTATGTGACTCACACCTTCTCTGTTTTGATATGTTCAGACTTCTGTTGTTTCTGAAAGAACAACAAAAAGATATATTTCCCTTCCTAAAAATATTCCTGTAATTTTTCTTTTGATCTAATAGTGTTTTGCTGTGTAATTTGTCAAACACCTTCTTACTGTAACTGTAACAGTCCTGTCTGTTACTGCATAGAGCCACTGAAAATAGCACACACGAACAGATTGGTATTTAAATTAGTGCTAATTGACCAAGTGTCTAAAAATGATGAAATGGAACCTCTGTGACAAATTTATTTGCATATGTTGGATTAAATCATGTTTATTTTTATTCACATGAATGGAATACCTTCTGGAGTTAGTGCTACTATATATATATAAGTAAAATGAGGACTGTCTGCAAATTTATCTTTTGATAGAGGTTATGTGATGAGGGAAATACTGGATTAAACTATGTGTATGACCAAAGTAAATTCTACTGCACTTCAAAAAAGGGCCAGGATTTCCCAAATAGTTTTCAGAATGCAATTCCTAAAGACCGCAGTACAGAATTAGTTCTATTAAAGAAGAAGATGAAATTCATCTATTACACATAATATGGATAGTAATAGTTCTGTTAGTTGAATGTGAGTGCGAGGCAAGAGTACTGCTACCGTGTTGTACCTGATATGTGCTGTTCCTCATGCAGGGTGGTCTGAAGGCAGTGGTGTGGACAGACGTTTTCCAGGTTGGAATCATGGTTGCTGGATTTTCGTCTGTAATTATACGAGCTGTGGTGGTTCAGGAGGGAATTGGACGCATTGTAAATGATTCCTACCATGGAGGAAGATTGAACTTCTGGGAGTGAGTTTGTGCTTGCAGATGATGTGCCTCTTTATTCCTACAAACAGAGCCCATGTGACTAACTGTGAAATTGAATTGCTGCTGAAGGAGGAAGAGGGGAGAAGTTGTGATCAGTTTTTATACATTTTTAAACAAGCTTACCTAGTTTGAGGGATATTTTTTAGGTTTCACACCATGCAAAACCTTGTAAAGAGAAAAATGTTTTTACTTTGTTAAGTAGGTATTTTAAGGATACATTTTGGATTCCACTGAAAGAGAATGGTGAATAGGAGAGGACAGTTGTACTTACACTTAAAATTTGAAAAGAGCTGATTTGCCATTTCAGCTTCTGAATTAAAAAAATGGGAAAATAATATTTTTTGCCTAATCTGAAAAGGGGAAATATTCTTGTTTTCCCTGAAACATAAAATAAAAGTATTTTATATATATACTTATATATTTATTTAATAGTATTTTACCTTCCAGTGTTGTAAGTAATCAGAGTCTAAACATATTTTACAAGTTCAAGAATATTCAGTCTGATAGTGTTGAATCAAAAACCACTTTAAGTAAACAAGTTATTGTACCTTCAATGAATACATGATTTCTCTGAGGAATTTCACTATTAGGGGAAGTTTAGTGTGACAAAGATCACAGTTTTTCCTTTGTCAGCTCACAATATTCATCAGGTTGCTCTGTAAAATTCTTCACCAAGTTCTTCAGTAAGTAATTCATCTGTGGATATTTTTTCTTCACGTGAACAGTATTTTTTTTCAATCTGTTTGGCTGATTTGCAGTAGTTATACTGCATTGCTTCTTCTCCCAATCAAAGAGTTCACGGAAGGAAAAAGAAAAGGAATAAAGGCATGTAATAGGTGAAATAATATTACAATGTTCACCCAAATTTAATTTATTGCTATATTAAAGTGTGATTTAAAATTAGAAATTATTTATGGCCGTCTAAAATCTGCTATTTACTTAGAGCTAAACTAGCAAAATGTTTTACAGAGGTTCTGTCCACAAAGGCTGGGCTTGCAAACACACCTTTATACTGGTGTTAGACTGATGTCCCTCTAGATAAGCAGGCATATTATGCTTTTTACTGGAGCATCATTTCATCACAACAGTCACAGGCATCATAGAACTTTACTTAAGACTGTGGTTTATAGGCAAATAAGTCTGTCCAACTTCACCTTTGGACAGATTGGAGTGTTTCTGTGGCTCAGGATATCAGCTGTGAGTTTTAAAATTTGCTTTCTGTGATTTCATGTGAAGTTAGGAGTATCTGAATGTTCAAAATCTGGCCAAATTAAGAAAGTTTTTATTAGAACAAGCCTGTGAATTTTTTTTCTTCTAAGCATTAAGGCCTTCACATAATAACAAGATTTTAATATTCTGAATTTTTTTTCTCTTTTTCCTCTCATTGTAGCTTTGATCCCAATCCTTTGCAAAGGCACACCTTCTGGACAATTGTTATAGGTGGGACTTTCACATGGACGAGTATATATGGAGTCAACCAGTCTCAAGTCCAGAGATACATTGCATGCAAAAGCAGATTCCATGCAAAATTGTAAGTCTGCCTGCAGTTAACAGTCTGAATTTTAGCACTGACTGTTCTTTATAAGGGAGATTTTTCTAAAAGGAACGTGGGATTCTTTTGTCTACGCACATTTCTTTTACAGAGGGTAACAACTTTTGCCTTTTGTTTTGTAGACCAGGTAGAATACAAATGGGCACAATAAGTGCTGGTATTTGAATTATATATGGTTGCTGTAACATTGCACTTTGTGCCTGAATGCTTCACTGTGCCAGTATTCTTGCATAGAAATACCTGCATTAAGTTTATGTATAAATATATAGTACTTGTGCTGAAGTCATATCAACACAGTCTCTTGAATTGCTGTTCTACTAAATCTAAATCATAGTGTGGGGGTTTTGTGTAAGACTAAGAATTTTTTCCTTAACAATGAGCATATGCATGAGAAAATGCAGAAATGTCTTACACAGTGATAAAAGTGCTGAGGAATCATGTATTTTGGGTTCATAATGATCCTGGCATTCTTTTAAGGAATTAACTGAAAACTGACAGAAGGTTCTGTTTTCCTTGATTGTAAACATTTCTGATGAGCCTTTATTCTAGAATGGACTGTGTTTACTAGCTCTATGATCTTACCTTTATCATTAATATCATTCCATTAGTTCACAGGTCAGGATTTAAAAATTATAAATGATCTCTTGAAGGCCATTTATAAGAGAAATATAGAAACACACATCATAACTATACATTCTATGGTACAGTGACATACAGAGAAGAAGTTCTGTAAAGGCTTTTACTTTATAAAGTTAGCAAAAGACCCACAAAATCATGCACAGTTTATAACTGAAATATTTTGGTTATATCAATAAAGAAGACCTGCTTTTCAGCCATTTATACTGCAGACAGGAATGAACTGATGCTCATTATTAGGCACATCTCCAGCATTCACTGCCACATGCCCAACACACCAGCTAGCTTCTCCACAGTCTCTGGCACATGGTTGGGTTCTAGGTTTTCAGCGCTGCAGAGGCAGGAGGTACATCCCAAATCTGTAATGCATACGGAAGAACAGCCTCATACATTGTGCCAGATTTGTGTGCCAGTGAGGCTGTTCTTCCCTAGCACCTGCTCCACGTAGGGCTGTGCTTCTCTCTTGCACCCCCCCACACTCTTTGCAAGGAGAGACCTCCAGGGCATCCCAGAAGCAGAGTGTGACCAAAGGGACTCTGGCACCATCGCCCCTTCTGGGTAGATTTTCTAAGCCATTGGAGCAGCTTTGATTGGGACTGGAGGCTGTCTGTTTCTGCAGGGGTTTGGTTGGGATTTATAGTTCATACTGTATTAATGGTGGCACAGCCTTGATCAGTAGAGTCCTGTCCTGCTGGCATGGGTGATTGGACTCCATGGCATCTTGCTTGTGCCTCACTTGTCCGGGATATTTCCCTGCATGGAGAAATAATTTTGTATAGTGGTTGCAGCTTGTCACAACTACAAACACTGCTGTTCTGTGGTAACTATCTAGTTCATTTGCAAATATAATTAGATACATCTGACAGGTCATGTTGTTGGCCTGTACCTCTTACTGCCTTTTAACCTGTACACAGAAGTGCAAAATTAGGTCAAAGTAATAGGGTTTTGTACCCGTATGACATTTACTGTAAGGCCTTGTAAGACACAGCACAGTAATAAATCAGAGCTGAGAAAATAATTCTTTCACAGATCCCAACTTTGGGAAAGGATTTCACCCCATTCAAGAAACACACCAGTAGGTATGAACACATGCTGTCAGCCTTTAAACAATCATTAGGCAAGTTGAACATAATGCTTATATCTGAACGATAGCAGGCACTCAGAGCAGGAGAGCTACATGAGCAGAAAAATGTGGGCTACTAACACATTTTTCTCTACTTTCCTGTCAATGCCATCTGGCATGTTTCGGTACTAAAGTCTTAGAACCAAACTGAAACAAACGATTGAAAATAAGCAGTCACAGTGCCTACTTCACCCAAGCTCCACCCCATGTTACTCAAGCAGAATTAATGGGAACACTTCCCTCCAATAGTGCTACAAGTATTATACTGTGGTGCTTAGTCATAGGGTGTACCATGAGCTGGAATGTAAATCAGAAGGAAAAAAGCAGCTGTCTTTTTACTCCCAAACTACTGACGCAGTTTAAGAACAAGAATTGCTGGATTCAGACAAACAATTTATTTTGCTTCCGTGTTTCTCTTGAATTTCTAATCTTTACTAGAGGGTCTAGGCTAATTCTGCTATTACATCTGTTCAAAAGAGTTGGATTGATTTAACCCATTGGTTAAATTTAGTGCTAAATCAACTTCTGAGTGTTGTATATCACTGTAGATTATGCCAGTGCAGGAACAGCTTCAGCTAAATAGATGCAAGACATCTAAACAAATATTGCAAGCATCTATGAGAAGAGGACTAACTCATTTTTTCTGAATTAGACTAGAGAGAAATATAAGGTACGGCAGATTCTGTATTTAGACTATCCCTAACTGCAAATATAAAGTGAAAATGCTTTCCCCTACTATGTGTAAATCAACTTTTACTTATATAGGTCTTATTTAAGAGTTTACACTGTATACTTGCCAATATTTTTTTTATTGTATAAAACTGATAGTTCAACTAGTTAATCTACATTATGCCTTTCTGAAAATGTCCATTTCACTGCCTAGCAAGGCCTATAAAGTTAGGTTTACTTCTTCATTTGTCCTGCTGGTCCTCTACAGCAGTCCAAAGACTGGTGCCCTTACCTTCTCAGGAACTGAAAGCACTAAAAGGCCTCCTGAAGTATTGCAAGCTTGAATACATTTACACAGAAACCAAAGGTCCTCCCAGAGGAGATCTTAGCAATTGGAACAGGTCCAGGGTATGTGGTCTCTCAGGCAGTTAAATCACTATCTGTGATGCACGGATAACTGGGAGGCAGCTGCTGGAAAGGAACGCTGTTTTTCAAGGCCAAACTCCCAGTGGGTATGTTTGCTTGAACTGACCCTAGGTGAGAAGAACACTGTGATCCAGAAGTCACCAAGAATGTAGAAACATTTGAGAAGATTACAAAGTTAGATGGAAGGGAAAAGCCCTCTCTGGGCAAGGAGAACTATGTTCTTTTTCACTGCCAGTACAAGCTGCCTGTAGTGTGTGGCAAAGGCAGCATTAATGCCTGATGAAAAGGCATTTCTGCTCTCACCATTAGCTGAAGCTCCCACCAGGACGTGGGGAGGTGATGGGATATCTAGATGATACCTGACTCCAAGTTGTTTAGTCACTAGGGGAAAGCCCTGGGGTTGTTGAAAAACCCCTGCTTCCTGGAAGTGGCAACCACAGGCAGGTCCAGACCAGGTCCCAGTGCTTCACTGCTGCCTCCCACAGAGACTGTCTCAGGACAGTAGGAGGAAATGGGAGATTTGTTGGACAACTTCAGCATTGTGTAAGCACAGCACTACACCTCCAGAAATAAAGGAGTGCTGGTGCTGACTGAAAGGTATGCCACACTTGGATTTAGGGCACCCCACCTTACAAATCTGCTTGTCGTTTGTCAAGGGGTGTGGCATGGGGGAAAGAGCATACTGTAGCCTGCTGCCTGCAATGTACAACTCATACACATGATGAAACATGGCGATTACCATATCGCTCCCTTCATCTCCAGAGCAGGCTTTGTCAGGGCAAGAGCCTCAGACTGTGCCACCAACACCAGAAGTGTCATTTGTACATTTAGAGCCATGATCTCACACCAGGTGAAATGCTGGGAGTTGTGTGATAACTCCCTTGCCAGCAGACAGTCACCAGCCAGCAGATCTCCATGCAGGCACGCGTGCTTGCTTGGCTGTCACTGACGGAGTCTTTTGTGGGACACTGAGCTCTAACTTAGTGTTTCCACACATGTCGCTGCAGGTCACTCTACATCAACCTGCTGGGACTCTGGGCAATACTGGCCTGTGCCACACTGTGTGGGCTGGCCCTCTACTCCATCTACAAAGACTGTGACCCGTGGACGGCCAAGCAGGTGTCGGCATTCGACCAGGTAGGGCTCCACATTTTGGGGAAGGGTGGTGAAAGGGCATCCTTCCTCTGCAGCCATAATAACCAGAGGGAGGCAGCTCAAGAGTCTGGGAGTTGGGAATAATGACATGCCAGAGTCCCATATCAGGCTAGTCTGTAACACTGAGGAATTAAGCTGAGACCATAGTTGGAGGGAATACTCTGGAGAAAGAAACAGGTCCATCCTTGTCACTGTTCAGTCCCTGCATGCCCCAGCTGTGCAGGAGCTGCAGATCCCTCAGTGCTTGGTAAGGAGGGCAGCAGGGAGAGCAGCAACATAGAAAGCACTCAGTCCACCCACCTCTGCAAATGTTAGGGGTTTTCACCCCCAAAGGCCCCAGAAACGCCAACATTGCATGAAACCGCTTCAGAGAGAAGTGAGGGGAAGAGACTGAAGCAGCAGTGCTCTTGTGAGTAGGTCCTGGTGAGCTGCTTTGTGTCACAACTTAAATTGCTCTGTGCTGATGAAGGCAAAAGCCTTTTCAGATTCAAAACATTATCATGCCCAAAGCATATGCCTGGAGAAAGGCTATCAGCAGGCAGTTCTTCACTAGTGATGGAACACCCTCCCCTCCTTTGGAGGTGAGCTGGGCAATCAAACTGTTCTGTGGAAAACCTACCTCATCACAGCTGACGACCTCTCCCTAAATAGACCTTGAGCAGCAGATTTACCTGAGAAAAAAGTCCTGGGAGCCCATAGACTGGCCAGAGTCTGGGCCCAAGGAAATCAAATAAGTCTTTTATTCGTATGTTTAAGCCTAAGATAATCACAGGCTCTGGATAATGCTCCATGTTGTCCATATTGAACAATAGTTGTAAAGCCAGGAGAAGAGCACAGACAACAGAGCACCTGAGGCAGGACCACCTGGTCTTTAAGGGGAGAATAAAATGAGAACCAAGGTGGAAACCTGAAGGAAATTAAGCTGTTCCTGTCGGACAAATTCTTTTGGTAGAAACTGGAAGGAAGATACTATAAAGACCAACTTGTCTGTGAAAAAAAAAAATGTTTCTCAGGAAGAAAATCTTAAAATTCCTCTCTCTTTCCAGCACTCAGATCATGCAAAGGTCAAAAAATGGCACACCGTTTCTAATAAGGAAATTTTTCTTAGGTATTCTGAGGTTATTGGACAGTATATAAAAACATTCTTGTGAAGTCAGCAGCAGAAAAAGCATCTACTGTGTCATCCAACCCCTCGAACAGAGTGATGTACAGTATAGACTACCTGTTGCCTAGCACTAGCTTCCTGTACCACTGTCACTGGAAACCAAGCCTGATGGCACAGCTATATGCTCACCCCTGCTAGGTGGTCTCCACAGACTTTTCTGCACCTTATTGGATGTTTTAGGATTGGTTTTCTCTGTAGAAAACCAATAAATAGAGCAAGATGGGACATTAAAAATTAAAATAGCTGGACAGAATGGCAGTAAGAAGGCTATTAACAAAGTAATACAGTGGTAAAATGAAAAATTAGGACAAGATGGTAATACTTTTTACTCAATTTTTCAGCTAATGCCATACCTAGTGCTGCAGATCCTGCACGATTTTCCAGGAGTGCCAGGGCTTTTTGTGGCTAGTGCCTACAGTGGGACATTGAGGTAATTTAATGATTTGGAAACTACTATTTTCTTTTTTCTTGGAGCTAAAGTTGCATTTGTATTAAAACTTGTGCGTTTCATTTCTTTGTCTAGCTAATTTTTATTCTTTAAAAAGACTGCTATAACATCTTCAATGATGCAGCTTAAAAATCCATAGTTTCCAGCCGTGGCGCTTTGAGGTCCTAGGACTCAAAGCTGTTTGGAGTTCCCTACTAACAAAATGAGTAAACAGCTAGCCACATGTGATGTCTTGACTAACAAATCCCCCTCTCTGTGCTTTTGAAGCCCCTCTGCTATAGGAATTTTTGAGTATTATAAATGGCTGGTTACATGAAGTAGTTACAGTTTGGGGAAATTTCCTACTCCTTCTCTTTAATTTTCCTGTTTCAAACCTGCATAACTTTAAAGCCATCTTCCTTTCCTCACCCCTGATCTTTAGAGTCTTTTCCAGAGTCCTAGGGCTTCTGATTGTCTTGAATAAATCCCATGAAATCACTGTATATTTTTACTGGAGGAGACAAATTGATACCCTTCTATTCCATAGTGGAAAATGTTTTGTTCAGCTTTCCCAAGAAGTATCTTTTAGGAAACATTGTCTCTCCCAAGGAAGGTTCTGAATAATACTAAGCAGATAAAAATGAAGAAACTTACGAATGTAACACTGGATTAAACTTTCTTGTTCTGAGTACCTGTAGATACATATATAGAGGGAACAGCCAAAATACTTGTTTTCACATTCTGAAGAAAAGCTGGTGGCTTGCAAGAGCAAGGTGCACATAGACACAAGATCACCTGTCTGGCTTTGTGCCTTAGGAGTGCTTGTTTCTCTGGCCTCACAGGGAGTCTACAATAGTTCAGTTTGGACTAGATACCTAATTTTTAGATGACCATAATTAGATTATCTGAATCCTCCTCTGAGAGTGAATTCAAAGTAATCAGTGACCTGCATGTGGAAATTTTACTTACATAGATATATACTATAGGTCCTTTGTGAAGGTATCACATATGCCAGTAGTGTTTACAGCTTAGCCATGTGTAATAGATATTTTCATTGACTTTGCTAAGCCCAGCCCAACTTTTCTGCCTTGTCTTCACCAAGAATAATTATTTTAAACTATATTCATAAGTTGTTAACTGCATCACCTGGAATGATAAGTTTTTTTCAACCAATACAGCAGTTACATTAGTAACTCACTGTTATCTATGATTTCAGTTTCTAAGATAAAAAAAAAAATGTATAAATCTTGCCTTCTGTAGTACAGTGTCCTCCAGCATCAATGCTCTGGCTGCTGTGACTGTTGAAGACCTCATTAAGCCCTACTTCAGATCGCTCTCTGAAAAGAAGTTGTCATGGATTTCCATGGGGATGAGTATGTCTGGCAGATGTCATTTTTGCTTTTGCTTTGTGAAGTGAGGGCTTGATTCAGACCTCTCTTATGGTAGGGTAAGTCAGGAGTATAGAATTCACACCAATGGGACTATGTTGGTGCAACATTTGGGGGAGACAAGATCACCTGTACAGGTTTTACACAAATGGGGGATAAGTGAGTTAAAGGAAAAGAATCTTGTTTGGTATTCAAGCAGGAAAGATGCACTGCATTAGTGTTCAGTATTGATTCGCAATACTCCAAATGTCTCAGCTATTTTTCTTTCATCTGTCAAAAATGAGAAGCATAGGAAACAGTTTTCTAACAAAACTTTTGGACTGATACGCAGGCAATAGCATTGTATCCCAATAATATTTCAGAAAATGAGACACTTCACATCTTCTCTGTTTACTCTCAGACTGCCACTGTTTAGCTCCTCTGCTTAATGTAGCTCTCAGAGGATCAGAACTAGGCTGAGCAGATGTTTTAAATCTGCAAAGTGCAATTGCCATCTCTGCTAGCTGTACTGTCTGTGTCCAGCTGCAGGTGTAGCCCAAGAAAGTGTTTGTAGTAAGCATGGAAATACCACAGTCCCAACATGGTGTCACAGGCCATACCAGTGAGCACAACAGACTGGTGACAGGGTAACAAGTATTAAATATTTTCACCTGAGGGAAGTTTCTTAAACATTACTGCAAACAATGCTTATGCCAAAATTGTTCATTACATCATGAGTTGCCTGTCACATCACATTAAACAGTAAGATTAACATACTGCTTGTGCAGTGAAACTCATCAGAGGTGGAAAAAACAAGTGAGCCAGTTTTATGGTTCCTGGGAAGAGAGACTATGTCCTGGTGAGCCAGGATGTTTGTCATGGTGCCAGCTCCCAGTAATCTATCAGCATTTACTTTTTTGCTCTGAAGACTTTAGACTGAGAAAAAAAAATCATTCCCTCAAAATAAGGGCAATGACACGGGAGATTAGCTGAGGAATACGAACAATGTATGTGTTATTGCCACTATGACTAATCTATATGGCTGCCGTTTAGTAACTAATCTTTAGTAATACACAGGAAGAAGGTTTTGTAAAGTTTTCCTGATCTTCTCTTAATGTAAACAGAAACCTCATCTTTTGGCCAGTTCAGGCTCTCTTATTAAAAACCCAGATGCTAGCAGGCTTATTTTGGAGATGTCAAGGCCATGCTGGGTTAGACAGAAACTTTTCCATTAGTGATTTTCAAACTTTGGCAGATTTACGTGTTGTTCTCTCTCTCCCACAAAGGCCTGTTTTATGGTGGAGTCTGCATTGCTATGGCTGCACTGGCATCTCTTCTGGGAGCCTTGTTGCAGGTAGGTGTCAGACAGCTTTTTCATGCCCATGTTGAATGACCCAGAATAAATTATGAAAGAAAATAATTGTGGGGTACCATTATGAGATTAGGTTTTATTCTTTGTTGGGTAGTGACTTCAAACTGCCCGTGGCTCAGCCTTTGCTTGAAGCACCTGTGTAACTATACCTGGCAGCTGAGTACACGCCAGTTAAAAAAGTCTCATAATTTCTTTCTCATCATTTTCCCTCCTTGTCACTTTGAAGGCTTTGCCTTTCTTGCACAGCACCTGATAGCAGACTCTCTTCCTTCCTCAGGCAGCGCTCAGCATTTTTGGCATGGTCGGTGGCCCCCTTTTAGGACTGTTTGCCTTGGGAATCCTCTGCTCCTTTGCAAATGGAATTGTAAGTAGAAATCTAAAGACCTGTTTGTCCAAAATTTATCAATAGTTCTGGGCATCTTCTTTCCCCTCTCCCACCAATAATTTTATGTTGGGCAGCGAGGGAGATGTCTTTGGTACTTTTCATGAGGACATTTCCCTTTACTTTCTTTCTTCCTTATCCTAAGGAAATCATGAACAGGGCGGTATAGGAACTTGAATTTCCATCCTATAAAGAGTTTTTCATGTCCAGAAGGGGGAAAATAGTTTGACTTTGACAAGGATTTCTTAAAACCACAGTTTTAGAAGCAGAACAATGTATCTTGAGATACAGCTGAACAACCAGTAAGCTCAGATAATGCTGGCCTCAGATAATTGTTGCCTGAGCAAAAGGAGGTCAGGCTGGGAAAATGAGGCCTAAGCACTTGCAGACCAAACTGGGGTATTTTCAGAGTGCTTCAGTATTGTGAAATTATACTTTCCAGAGGAAAACACTATTCCATCAATAAAAGGATTTGACAAACTTTGTTAATATGGTCCGTGGGTTAGTCTGGCAGGATTGCTATTTAGTAATTCTGATAGGTTCACTAATCACTAAGTTTACTGCTTTGCCGTTGCAAATTTTATATAAATACTAAAGTAAAAAAAATATTAAAAGAATCAGTAGCTGTTGGACAAAAAAACAACCTACCCCTGATGTAGGAGAGACCTTTTTCAAAAACAGGTCATGTGAGAAAATGGAAAAGTTGCTCCTGTATCTGTCAAGTAGTGCCTCAGATAAAGTAGGATTTTTTCATATACCATGCAGGCCAAAGTTATCCTTTGATTTTAAAGACCTACTGGCCAAATAAAAAGAGATATGCTCAGGACCTGTTACAAAATACTGTATTTCCCAAAAGGGGAATGAAATGAACTTCCCAGCTCTTCCCAACTATGTATTTAATTTCTCCTATGGAGTCTACAGTTTAGATTATCTTGACTGTTTCTAACTTGTCTGGTTGTTGTTTCTTTCAAATATCCTTTTGCTTTTCATGTAAGTCCAAGTATCATTTTTTATTTTGCAGGGTGCATTTGTGGGTCTTATCAGTGGCTTCGCTGTTTCACTTTGGGTTGGAATTGGATCTCAGATTTATCCTCCACTTCCAGAGAGGACCAAGCCACTGTATCTCTCAACTGCAGGCTGTAATATATCCTCAGGAAATTTAACAACAGAAATTCCCTTAACAACTGTCTTCAGCACACCAGCTACAGAGAGGTATGAGTTCATCACATGCAGTCAACAAAGTGTGTAATTGTTCTAAAGCAACACGAACATCTGCAGAGCTTTTGGGTTACTATAAGTATACCTCTCTGGTTTACCTACCATACTGTTTAAAATGCAGTAGTTTCCTCTATTGTTTTGTTTTTCCCACCAAAGTGAAGTTTTTCTGAGTTATTCCAAAACAGAAGTCAATCTTCCTATGGATCCGAAAAACTTCAATTCAATATTTGAATCTAAAGGCTTGGATATGCCTTACTGTGAACCACAGTGTTAAACAAAGATAACATTTATAGTTATTGGATTAACTTTCACAGTTTTTCACAGGAATTAAAGGAGTAAGCAGTTAAAGGGCAATTTTCCAGTTTAACAGCTCTACCTACAGCAACTTGTCTGTGCAGAATAGTTCTATTCAGGAAGTTCAGAAGAAGGCGTAATGTATACAATGGGCACAATACAAGGGATTTTCTCTCTTCTTCAATTACCTTATGTCTTGCTCTGGACGATCACAACTAAATTAAACATTATGTATAACAATATAGGGAACAGCAAGAACAGAAAGAGGCTGAACAAACACATTTCTGGGGTTTCCAAATCCTTGCATCTTAGAGCATTGCCCAATCAAGAGGTACCCTGGTACACAGCTGGGTGCTAAACATCTAGTTTCATATACTGCGTCTCCTGCATGAGCCCTTCAGCATTGCTCCTGACTGCAGGGAAGCAGCTGTTGCAACAGAGCCCATAGTCAGGGAGAACAAAATAAGGTGTCAAGACAGTTGCTCTATTGTTTCTGGCTGTTAAGGGTTGCACAGGGTTGATTTCCTTGTTGGATTTTAATTCTGGCCCTTCCTTTAAATAACATCACCCTTTCTAAGGAAACAATCCCTTAATCTGGATAACTAGAGTGTTCAGCTGTGGCCTTGGTTCCTAACGGAGACAGGACTGTCCTGTTTTACCTGCTCTGTCTCATGTATTGCCTCACTGTACTGACCACCCTCCTCTCACGAAGGAACTTGTCCAGCAAATTTTGATACAAACTTTCAGTGCACATATTATGGTATGGAGGTGGTTCAAGATTACCAAGTGATTTGGTTCAGAAGAAACTCCGTATTTATAGACTGTCTGTAAACAGACGTTTTCAAGGTGCTTGGAACAGGAAAGAAGAGTTTAACGTTTTTTCTGCTCTATTTCAGGCCTGCCCTGGCAGACAACTGGTATTCCTTGTCTTACCTCTACTTCAGCACACTTGGGACACTTATCACAGTAGTTGTGGGAATAATTATCAGCCTCCTAACAGGTACTAGTTCCAGAGCTGTGACTGAATGTGTCTTAGATCTCTTTCAAACTAAGATGACCAGAGAGCTGTCATTGCCACATGACATGCTGGTGACCTATTGCAAGCACTGTGTAAAGGTTATCATCCAAAATCTAATTTCCTCCCCTCAGACATTCAGTATCCTATTCTTGATCTCTGCTCACAGCAGAAGTTACTTCAAGTTTCTAAGGAGAAAGAAGCTTCAGCATATTTTTAAACCTGAGGGGCCAAAGGAAACAAAAAAAAAGAGACATCTGTCTTTCCTGTTTTATTAGATGCCAGCAGGGGTTGGAGGATTAAGCATTCCCCCTGAACATCAACAACTCCAAGCAAGGATATACACCCATGCTTCTGGAGGCCAGAAGCAGTTTTACTCTCAGTGAGTTCAGAGCACTCGAGGGTTATTGCCTACACCAATACAGTGCATGCTTTTCACCACGTTTTCCCAAGAATGTGCCTAAGAGCTGCAGCCCCTCTGCATGCCTATGTTAGCTTCTTTCTGTTTCCCAGTACTTTTGCACAAGGGAAGAAAACAGCACCCCATGGGTAAGAGTGAAGACTTCAGTTACAGCCCATGGCCTCACTACTTTTGCATCCAGGTGAGATGCAAAGTGCACTTGCCATCCATCTCATGCATGGCTGGAATAGCAAAAAAGCAGCTGTTCTCACAGCTTCACCCAGTATCCCCAGCTATCCTATGATAGCCCTAAACTTTGAGGCTGTTAGATTTCAGACTTTTAGTCTGATCCACAGCTGCTATGAAGCTCCAAACTCAGCAAATAAACTCACTACCATTAGCTTCCCTATGCCTTGCAACTAATAAGTGCAAGCTACACTTTAACCATTTTTTTTCCTTGTAAGTTTTCATAAGATTTACTCCCCACTTTCTTCCAATCCCATGCTCTTCCCATCGCTGTAGTGATGCTTGTAGCCAAATTTTGCTTTTTACCAGGTTGGAATCAGGTTACTTACAGGCCATGTGACAAAGCATGAAAACTGGGCAACTCAGTAAATCCAGCTGAGAAATACTGAGCTCAAGAAACAGAAACACAAAAGAACTAACCCAACCACAATGTCACCCTGATTCTTGTGGTGTGAGATCCATCTAAGCCTCAGGTGGCAAGCAGAGCTAATTCCCAGTACTTATGTCTCCTTTCTTTTACTCATAAGAATAGCTAATCTTCCATGCCTTAAAAATGCCCCAAAATTCCATTAACCCTCCTCCCCCCACCTTGAGGCTGCCCTTAAATAGTTCACTATAAAAATTGCAGTTGAGTTTGGAGACAGAAATCTTGCTCATAGGGAGCTGAGAACTGGTGCTCAGGGCCCAGTGCAGTACTTGGTACTGCAGCTCCTGGACTGGCAGGGTAGCCCCAGACATCATCACATGCGATTCATTCTCTTTTGGTGGTTGTTAGATTCTGTGTTTTTTTCCAAAACAGGAAATTCAAGGAGGACCTCAGAAGCTGGGAAATGGCTAAGGCATTTCAAATAGACCTTGAGGGTTCATTTTATATATTGAGAAGTGCAGGATATATGTCTTTATAAAGAAATTACTGAAACCTGCCTTTTTTGCAGGTGGACTAAAGCAGAACACGGATCGTAAATTCCTGCTGACCAAAGAAGATTTCCTGTCCAACTTCTCATGGTCTGAATCAGACACAGTAAGTGTAATTGTGCATCTCTGATCTAAATCAATCTTTCCTTCTGGGGACAAAGCCAAACAGTTCCTGTCTTACTGTTTTCAGACCAGGATGAATAGCACCTGCTGCTACCTGATATGACTATCTGCTTTAAGGCAGTACCAGAGCACAAGGCGGGTAGGAGTAAGGCAGGTGTCATAGGCAATAAGCTGTGTTTTGCCACAGCTTGACTTCAGTCAACAATAGAGCAGCAACTGAGTAAAGGGGCAGTTGTTCTCCATGCTTCTGCTAAAATACTCCCTAACTAGCCTCTTGGAGGCTGCCCCAAGGCGCACTGTGGACTAAGCAAAGCTTCCTGTGTTTGTGAGATCTGGATGTTTTTGTGACTTCAGCTGCTGTTTGAGAGAAAACATTTCTAGTTGGTTTATCTGTTTCCCAGCTGCCACCCTGATAGAAGAGAAAAGGGAAGACTTTCTTGGATAATAACATCCCTCAGAAGGGAGAATACATGAGAATTAGTTTTTTTAAAAAATAAACTACAGATCACCTTTCAATCAATATCATCAGCCAAACATTCAAGCTCAGCTTTGTTTGCTGCTTTTCAAGTGCTGCATTATAGGCAATGATCATATCTTTGAGGGGGTCCAGCTTGCAAAATGTTTTTCCTCTATACTGACAACTTTTAGTATGATCCTATGTACTTCAGCTTCTGGATAAGAAAACCAGAACACCAGTGAAAGAAAGGAATTTTTTACCATACTATTGTGATGCTCTTTGCCTGTGTCAGTCCTGGAGAGCAGCTGTCCAGTTACTGTCATTCACAGTCTTTACTGGGCCAACATCTCTTTCCACTACCTGGGAATTTAATTCTGGAAATCTTTTGCAAAAAAAGCCCAATCCACCATCCACATGGAAGCTAATGTCCACAGCCATGCTTTATGCCTGGGGTCAGAAACAAGTATCTGTCTTTTCTAGGGCTAGGCACTGGATAACAAGTGGTTTGGCACCACAAGTAATGCAGAAAGTTGTTGAGATAAAGAAGTCAGGGTGAATTGAGCAACTTTCTGCACATGAAGAGCTCAACATTCATTATGTTTGACAGAAAGGGAACATCAAAGCAATGATGCATGTTAATCTGCTCCTCCTGTCAAAGATGGGGCAAGGATGAAGAACTGGAAGTGAAGAGCTCAAAGACCTAGTATCACTAGACATGAAAACAGCAATTAGAACTCTGCACACCCAAAACCACTTTAGACAATTTGCAGGACAAGAACATTCTATGTGACGAACATTTTACACAACTAGTACCTTAAGCAATGAAAAATTTCCATGCCTCTAGAAAAGTACCATCTACTGCAATGAGTAAGTATTGGTGCTCTGTCAGCAACTAACGTGTTTTCCTTCAAGGCACCCTACGTGTCAGGCCTGACTGCTGGCATGCAGGTCAAAGAGGGGAAGATTGTTCCTTCCGCTTCACAGCATGGCTTTTGTCTTTTGTTTTTCAGTCAGAGAATGTGGAGGTGTTGAACTGTAAACCATTTACCATGGAAGATGAAGGAACTGACAATCCTGCTTTCAGCCACATTGAAATGGATGTTGCAAGTGATAAGAACAAAGTCAATGGTCTTCATATGTGACACAGGCCACGCCAGCCCAGGAAGACAGTTTTGTTCATGCAAAGCGCTGTTGACATTCCTGTTCTGGGTCTGTTACCAGCTCTGCTTGGGTCATGGGCAGGCATCTGCTGAGCTTTGTGGCACCATTGCCCTTGTATAACTTTGACATTAGTAAAGAATGGAATCAGGTCTTTCTTGCACTTCATCGCTCTCACTCTGGATCTTGGTGATGGGGCTGAAGGCAATGTTTCTGTGTGAAATATTTGCCAGAGATACTCGAGCCTCCTGGAAAATATCTGTTTCTAATCTCAGTTCACCCTCAGAGTAAATTTTTTATTTGGGAAGAGTGCTGTTCCCCCAGGCATGGCTGTTTTTCTGGTTTGTTTTGTTCTTCTTTCTTTCAAGGTATTGAAAGTATGAAGAGATTAGTGTTGTGGGACTTTATCAGATTGGAAGGAACAGGGGTCATTTTTTGTTGGTATGGGAGCTGTATTTAGTGCCATCTGGTTACTTTGTAGAACTGCTCCTGAGAGTGTGTTTATTTTGCTGTTTTTGTCATCTGTGTTTTTATTAAGCCACTTGTTCCTTGGTTACCTGCATCTCCTCTGTGCTCACAGCTGGAAGATGCAAAAGTGACTTTCTTGGTGGGTAGAGGCAAGACTCAGTACTATCCTTCCCTTCACACTCTGTCTCCCTCTTCTGCTCTATCTTGCCCTTACAGAGCTGGTCCTCATGAAGGAAATGAGCTATTTAGGCTTTTTATTCAATGCCATGGAACAGAACCACCATAGTCTTCTACTTCATGCTCAGCATGCTGGCCCAGGATTGGTCTTGCACTGGGCTGGGCATAATGTGGCAGGGATGTTAATAAAGAAGAGGGCCCTTTTGGCTGTACTGGACAAGAGGGAAGACTACGTCTGCAGTTGCCACTGCTGTTATCTCCAGAGCTGTGAGCTGAAGCCTGGTGTAACCATTTGTGTTCTGGCAGTCCCTGTTGTCACTCTGGGGATTCATGTTCAAGGTTGGTTCAGATCAGGCAAGGGCACACTATGTTTTGGCAGGCAGACAGAGCCCCCTGCACAATTCCCCAGGATGGGGAAGGGATCTCAGAGAATATAATTTGGTGAAGGCTTCTCCAGGGCTGCAGGGCATGGAATGGTTTATCATCAGGTGGGGCTACCACGAGAGGCTGAACAGCTCATCCACTCCAGACCATGCACTGTGCTGGTATTTTGGAAGGGTGAGAACCCGAATTGCTTTCTTCTGCTGCATGCTTTCTGGTACAGCAGGGGACAGATTCTGACCCACTGTGATGGTTTTGTACTTCAGACTTTTACTATGGCTGCACAAAAGTGTTTAAAACTTCTCTACAGAAGCAGAATCAAGTTGGAAAATAAAAGCCATTGCAGGAAAGTTGAGCTGTGAAGCTTAGAAAGCAGTCATGCTTGAGAATCAAGTGAAAAACTGACGGAGTGTCTTAAATGTTTTCTAAAAGTTATGCAGCATTTGTGCCAAGTACTGAGCTGCTGCAACTTGAAATATGACACAGTTCTAGCTTATCTACCTTGTCTGGGGCACATTAGCATCTAAATCAATTTTTTTCTGTGCCCCTGTGGCAGAGGGCATTTGATGATCTACTGCATAAGATGAATGATCAGGATCAGAAAACATGGGGATGAAAAATTGACTCCGAGAACCAGACATCAGCTAGGGGAGAAGAGGCCAGACAGTTGCTGTATGGGTGCCACCAACGACATGACTGTCAGCTAATCCAGCACAAAATTGCAAGATGGAGGCAGGTTTCCCCTTTGCCTCCTGAAGCACTGGTTTGCATGATCCAGCGCAGAGTTTAGGTCCAGCCCCTTGTCTCACATTCCTCTGCTGCAGCTCTGTGTTCAGGTCAGTGCCAAAAGCCTCCGTGCGGGAGGACTGTGAGTGAGTGGGCTAGGTTTTGTGCGTTGTGTCCCTGTATGTAGGATCTGAGACAAACAATAGCATCCTGAATAGTCTCCTGGGATTCAGGACAGGAATCTCTCTGTTCTGGGAATATCCTAGTCACTCTGAGACAATTAGCCCGTAGACTGAATAAGCTGATTATGCTTCTCAAGTCTCAGAAAATAACTGCAGCTCATTCAGCCTTGTGCCTTGTCTTCATGACACAGAAATAGCTACTGAATTCTGGGCTGTGGAGTAGTCCTTGAGCCTTGGAATACAATAATTTGTACTTACCGGGTACTTTCAGCCCAGAGATCTGAAAAAGTTAAGTACTGGTATCTCCACACTCCTGCAGAGTGCTGATGTGGACCAGGGTGCCTCTGTGTATCTGTTCTTTTTGAGAGAGAACAAGCTGTGAACAGAGAACAGGATCCTGCAGCAAGGCATTGACTGCTGGTGTGGCTGCAGGCCTCCCAACAAAAGGGCTGAATTCCCACCTGAATGTCCTTCTCCTTTAGGGTGACTGGTCACTGCTGTGTTAAAAAGCATCAGCATATCCTTTCTGCACCACTCTGTGCTGAGATCACTGTGCTGTAGTGGATGCTGCCTCAAGCTGTCTCAGATAATCTGTAACTTCTACCTGTTTTGTTCATGAAGACTAATCTTCCTGGTTATCATGGTTAAAAAATGTTGCAATATAGAGTTTTCTTCTCAGTGCTTTGAGTTCTCATAGTTGTTTAAAACAGAGAAGACATGTAAATGACCATCTTACCTCCCCTTTATTGTGTGAAGTCACTATTTGAGCATTCAGCAGACCTTTAATTTTGGTATGAAGTGAAAGTTTGGGTCAGGTGATATCCGTTGGTCCACAATCACAACATAAGTTTTCACTGGGGAGAGTATCTTGTGGTTTAGAGACAAATATCCTTAAGCTTTGCAGATGACTTCTGCAACTGCCCTGTTTCTTGCTAACTAACCTCCCATGACTGCTGCAGAGCTCCAGTGACTCTTTCTGCTTTAGTTTTTTTCTATATGCTTCTTGTTTTAATTGGCATAATTAATTAAAAGAATCCGTTAATTTTGAATAATATTTTCTTTGGGATCTTACACTGTTCTCTACTGGCTGGACTCTGAGACAGGGCCTTCCTTGAAGTCTCCATCACACTCCTGCAGCCTGCTTTTTCATCTCTCTCAGCTAAAAACTCACCTGACAAAGAAACGTGGAATGCTTAAAACTAAGGGGAGCAGTCCACACTCTCCAAATAACATGCATCATCTGGCAGAGCCACAAGACGAAACAAGGAGGACCCTGTTGAAGTAGAAACGTAAAAAACCCCAACAACACTAAAACCGTAACAGGAACAGTATTTGACTATGTGAAAACACAAAAGATCCACAGGGAGAAAGTACTAATAGATTCTGGCTCTCTTTGGTCTGCATTTAAATGTCCTTCTACCTGACTGGTCTGTTTGCTTGCTGAACAAATAAAGCAAACAGAAAAGGAACTAATGAATGCCAAACAGTAAATATTTCATATGCGTAATTTATTTTAAAGTTTATTACATCACATTATACAAGCATTAAAGATGGCTTTATGTTGATGATTTTTTTTAAAGTGTGAAAACGTGACATTCTTCTCCATAGAATTTTTCTATTTACAAATAAACAATCTCTCTATATACTTTATATATATTATATATATGATAAATAATGTAACTCCCCTCAGAAAGATTTAAAATAAAAAAGAACTGATTTGTAAACACGGCTTCTGTCATAGTACTTGGGGGCTTGAACGCAGGTGATGTTCTGTTCCTAAATTTTTCTTTTGTCAAAGTATCCAGCTTGTTAATTTACACTTTTTATTCTAAGATCTGTAAAACCAGCATGGGACAGAATGCAAAAAATGCAGCAAACAGGCTGAAAAACAGTCCCAATATACAATTTTTTCCTTGGTTTTAAAAACTGGTGTGTAACTGCTCATGAAGTACATGCTGCTGTCAAGAGTGGTCTATGGAGATCAATCCTATGCTGATTGCAAGGTGGTTTCACAGTAAATCCTCTGATATGTGCTCTCCTGCTTGCTATGTAATGTGTCTGTGGCATGCAATGAGGTTGCATTTTTTTCCTCATTCCCTTGAAGGTAATATTCTTTGTGGAGCTGGAATAAGTAAACATACAGGATGGTCACCTGGAGGTTTAAACAAAACCCATCATCAGATCAGGAAGGGAATGGAATAAGTTAGCTATCTAGAGACCATTAAAATTCCATTTATTATTATTATTGTCCTATTATTTTTATTTTCCTAATAAAGAGGGCATCTTTCCTGAGTGTTCTGCTGTATAGCTCTGAAGGACTCCAGGGAAATCTGTTCAGCACACCAGCAGCAGAGAAACCTCAATAGGTTGACTGGTCAACCTGAAGTGACAGGAATGTACTCAGGATCTGCCAGGGAGATCAGAGCCCCTTGCAGCATCATACTAGTGCAAGCTTGACTAGCAGCCAACCACATGGCCTCATTTAGAGCAGAGTGGGACACAACTTCTATCAATGTATTGTCAGGGAAATTCATCATAATGTAGCTATGTTGAAAACTACTCTCAAAAGCAATTAATATCTATTGCATTTCTGCTGCGCTTTGTGTCAGTACATTTTATTGAAGTGGTTCCTCTGGAATGAAAGTCAGTTTATATTGTACTGGGTTTCAGTTCATTTCTCAGAAGTTACTGAGATCTAAGTTGATGAAGCTGTATCTTACTGCAGGAGTGTGCAAAGGTTCACACTCATATGGGTGACCCTGATTTTATGCATGATTCATGTCTCACTTTACTACTTAGCAAGTTTCTAGGCTCTTGCCACCTGTTGGTTTAGATATTAAACAGAGGGCATGCAAACCCAATTGTTCATGTGAATTTAGTTTGAATATGATTTTGCACAGTGATCCTGCCAGAAAGTCCCCAGACTGCCAGTGCAGTAGAAAACTAGCCGGTGGATGGCAAATACTAACCCATCTGGCATGTGTGTATTGGAGACCAGCACACTACCCACACGCTACAGAGACAGAAGTAATCCTATTTCCTCACTGTCCATGTGGGATGTGTCCACAGCCGCTGCAGGCTGAAACAAAGATGAACAAGTTCACTTCTCCATTAGTTAGGAATACCACCCCACAATCACTACCTGTGCTCTCCACTCAGTTTGGCACTGAGTCAACACAGAACAGACTAATCCTGAAATTCCTTCAGTGCTTATGTTGCCTCAAGGGACTTGCAGGTTTGCGCCAGGAGCAGCTGATAAAAGGCAGCTGCTGTGTCATTTATCCTCTTCATGTAGGATGGTGGGTCACTACTAGAGGACGTTCCTTGCTGCAAGAAAGCAAAGTCTAGGCTGGCAGTGGCTACAGAGGGGAGGGTGCACATATTTTCTTCCATCTCTTTCATTCCTGAAGTCATATGATCTTTCATTAAAACTTTCCCCCTTCATGGAAATAGTGCAGTTTCTCCTTACTGTGGAAAGAATGTAGTAGATCTAATTTGGTGATATGGTTTTTGGTGCAAGTGGTCCTGTTGTCATGTGGAGCTTGAGATATTCATCCATAGGGTCTTGCTTTGTGTGGTCTGTCCAGAAGGGCAAATTCTAGTCCTTCTATCAAATTATTTCCAGAATAACTTGTAGAAACAGCTGATGGAAGAGTTTTCACAACACTCAGTGTTTTGATTCATGTTGCTCCATCCAACACTTATGGAGTCTTCAGAGGTACAACTCCATTATTCTGGGTTAGTGGTCTGGGAAATTTTTTATTTTTTAATGCTAGGGAATTTGCTAAAGAATATAGACAGTGGCCTATTTTGCCCAAATTTAATTTGCAGCCTGTGTAGAATTGCTCTGCATTAAGGATTTCAAGCTATTTCATACTACAGTCCATTGTTTCATTTTGTCCCCTTCACCCCTTCATAGATAAAGGAAGGACGAATAAAGAAAGTGTTACAAGTGTAGATATTCAGGATGGCTGTCATGTTTTGTTCTGGTGACCTTGTTTGTCTGTTTTTGTTTATTTTACTTATGCAGATAGGTCTTTAAGACAGAGTCTGACTTAGGTGTATAAATACACCCTAATTCCTGACTAGAGCTCAATGTGATCTTGCAATACAAATACATGGGCAGTTCTGAACAAGGTGCCCTAACCTGATTTGATTCCTTCAGACACCAGACAGTCTTATAGCTGAAAAGGCACTGTTCAAATATTTAAAATATATTCCTAACTTTTCACAGTATCATTTCCAAACAAATGAGCCTATAGTTAAATACCTCTGGCCACATTTAGATGCTTGGTTATCTGTCAGCATTTCTGCATGCCCACATTGTTCAGCATTGTTAGACCAGTTGATCAGACTTGTGATCATGCATCTTCTCCTAAATAATACTTCGATATTGTTGAGCAATGGAAATGGTCCACGTACGTGACCTTAACTGATGGTAAATGCCAACTAGCATAGTTGGGTCCACTGTGGAAGAGAGCAATGCTGCCATGCATGTGCTGCAGATGGTGGCCACACACATGGACAAGTTGCCAAGGCGCAGTCACTGCTTATGAAGTAACAACTTCATGAGAATGAGCCGTAAGATCACCAAGTTCTGTAAAGCGCTGTAGGATACATCACTGCTTTGAAGGTCAGGGCCTTGAATTTAAGTCAGAGCCTGGGAGCTTCCTGAAAAGATTTCAGGGACTTAGCACTGGGCTGATGTGCTTATGTTGACATCAGCTCTGGAGAAGACTAAGCCTCACAAAGACCTCTAATTTCAAAAGGCTTATGACAATATCTGCCCTATTAAACAGCAGCGCATATGTGCTAAGTGCACACAACATTACTGACTGTTCCTTTCAGTGCACTCTCCACAGCAGAAAACCAGGAATTCTTTTATAAAGAGTTCTTATCTTCTAAGCAGTTTCTTCCTCACCCTGTCATGGCCACTCATTGTGATAAGATTTTCCATTTTTTTTCCTTTCCTTCCGCTCTTTCTGCAGACGTTCTAGTTCAGCTTCATACATCATTTCCTGAATCAGGTACTTTTCTCTTCTCATTCGATCTCTCAGATCTTTTGGAAGATCTGGGATTAAGTAGGAGATCAGGTGCTTTATGCAAAAGACAAGGTGCTGTGAAAACAAAAAAATGGATGAAAAATTCAAAATCTTATGAAGAAAACAAGTACTTTTCATACCTTCTGAAAACTCTCTCCTTACAATTTACAGAAAGATGCTGTGTTGAAACTAAACCTGTTACTAAATTTGAATAAAATAAACCACAAGGGTTTTTACCCCACAAAAACTCCAACAAAGTCAGCTGAGTATGGATCACAGCAAAGGTTATGAGCAGCTGGGTTCAAATAAGGCCTCAAAACCATTCTCCAACCTGTGTGTTCAAACCCCTGACATCATGATTTGCTGTAATGTTGTTTGGACAGGGCCTGGCATTAGTATTGCTCTGCAGGAAGAGTAGGATGAAATGATGTAACACTTTCCTGTTGCCATAAAACAGTTGCATCACTACTGGAACTAATTAATTATCTATGCAAAACAAAAACAGAACATTTTTTCTTGTACTGTGTCTCTTATCTAAAGACATATTCCCATTTACTAAACACCACAAATAAATACAAAGTAACCGGTCCTTTGTCCCTCATAATTTAGGCATGCCACAGCAAAGCTTGAGCTTGATGAGGGAGGATTGCTGAGTGTCCTTTTTCGTTTGATCAAAGATGCTGCTTGGAGATTTACTCACTTCACTTGAGAGGAGGAGCAGAGAAACAGAAAAATCCTCCATCTCAGAAAGGACACACATTCTAGATTGGAGAAATAAAGGTATTTCTTCTTCTCCAAGCAGAACCCTTCCTTTGAAAGCCACTGAAAAGAGAATGTAAAATGTTTTCCCATGTATTCTGCCCTCATGAGAAATAAATTCATGATACTCTAATTGTGGGGGGGGGGGGGGGTTGCCAAATCTATAAAGAGAAAAAAAGCTGCTTCTGTCAAATCTGTTATTTCTGGGCAAGTAATTCCTTTTGCAGTGATAGGAAATACTTTTGTTTGTTTTTGAAGGAGGTCAAGACAGCCAAAATAACCACACCCACAGTGCCAAAAAGGGGTCTGAGCCTAGGCAGTTAATTTATGAAAAAACATACCTTGAATCACTTCTCTCTTAGTTCAATCTTTTATTTCAAGCATTGTAGCAATCACAATACACCCATTAGTGTTTTCTGCAAAGACAATATTGGTTTCTGCTGCAACTACCTTAGTTAAGGAAACAGTTTGCAATACCAATAAATAGTGTCCATGTTGAGGGAGGCAGATATGAGCCAGCCTATGACTTTGGCTGGGACAAAGCAAAGTCAAATCTGTTGTGCAGGTATTGGGCAAACACAAAAAGTTGTTCCACAGTAGGTGGCAAATTTGGCTGAGACTTGAGCAGGGCTGGTTTTTCTTGCCTCACTTATCTTTGCTTTTACGCTGTGCTGCCTTTATGTCAAGTGTGTATCAAGAAGCTAGGCTCTCTTCAATCTTAAAAATGTCTAGGCTGACCTGCCAAGGCCATTCTTGTAGTCCTTTTTGTAGATGGATACCCTGGTTTTCAGTACCAACAGCTCAAGAAACTAGAAGCGATTAAGTCCAGCAGGTCTCCATCATACCTTTGTTTCTTCTTTCCTTAAATGTTTCCCTGAGTGTGGAACAGATGATGGAAAAGATCTCTGTAGGACCAACTTCTAATGAGTTACCCAGTGTAAAAGATGAAATCCCACAGTGCCATATTCCTTCACCTGGGAAGGTCTGAAAGTCACAATGACGGAGAATTTTCTGCAGTCCCTGGGCTTCTGTTGAGCCACCAAGAGACCCTTCTTCAAGAAATAATCTAGAAAATGTTTGTCTCCACCTTTCCTCTAACATAAATGCTTCTGTTGTGTTATCCAAAGAGGTGCTTTGAAAGCTCAGTTCAGAATGAAGTTACACAGTACTGTGAGTCAGAAATGTAGTATGTGCTCATGAACGTTATGCCATGTGCCATCATGGTGATTTCAGCTTTCATATCTCTATTGAATGCCCCGTTGCTATGATTTCAAAGCAGAGAATCAAGTAATGAGTTTTTAGAAACCATTTTTTCCCATTTGGCTTCTTCACAGTGTAAAAGCCATTTCAAACTGCTTATGCTGGACATGGGCTGATCCAATGGATTCTAGCAGGGATATTCATGCACTTGAAATAGTAGGGATATTCAGGCCTTAAGAGCTGCATTTTGTTTTGTAAATTATCTCATCCCGTTTATCTACCCTCCTGGTTCTCTTTTCCAAAATCAGCATAGGAATACCAGTCATGTGAAGTTGGTATTATCTTCTCTGTTTTGTCTTAAAAATTACTGAGGTACTGATGGTAAATACTAATATTAAGAATATAGGCAAATGTATGGAATCTTTTTCATTGTCATCATCTTTGTGATGTCAATAGCTCTGAAACAAATGAGAAAAAATGCTAGATGTGTAAATACTGTAACTTAAACAATCTTTGGTTTTCAGTTGTTCAGATTTAATTTTTTTCTTCTCGTGTTCCTTTACCCCTTCTTCACACACCAGTCAATATATGGCTTTCCAGCCTAAGTGGGTTATAAGTGCCACACCTCAAAAAGTAAGTAAAAGCTTCATTTCTTTCTTGCTCTTTGCAGGTCACTACTATAGTTTTTATGTTACATTACCTTTTTTATTAGAAGCTAAATACCTGTGAATTCAGAAAATGAATCTGAGAATACAAAGCACAATATAAGCAGCAGAAACTAAGACAAAAAACTCAACAGCTGCCATCACAGATCAGCTTCAAAGGGAAACTTGTTTCATTTTGTGCTTTTGTTTTACCACCTGAATGGTCACTGACCTCAAAAACAATAATGAAAGCCAACCGTGCTGCTAAGACATGCCAGAACTGCAGCGTGTAGCCATAGGGCACTGGGGAGTGAGGAGGGTCTCGGTAGTCTCTGTACCTGAAATAGAAGCATAGTATGGTAGTTAGGAAGATCCTGCACTGCTGCCTGGGAGCCTTTAATAAAGAACCAGAATAGCATGTCACCATCTGTGTTCCAGACAACCAGAAGTTAATTGATTATAGCCACTGTTTTTTTTCCCCAGACAGAATGCCTTCCTGGAAAAATCCCTACACTATTGCACAGGAAAGCATATTATTTCCTTACCTCACTATCAATATCTGTCTTGAAGTGCAATTAAAATGACTGATGTTTTAGCAGAATTTAGGTGGCTTAAGTAGCTGATAAACTCAGCTAAAGAAAGATATCAATTTTCTTTCCGGGGTAAATATACATAACAATTCAGTATATTCGAAATGAACAGAGTTATCTTTTGGAGATTTATCACACCAATTTTAATAGTGTTCTGTTTATGGCATATTGAGGAGACAATTTTTTTATTTTATTGGTTGGATTTCCATCATCAGCTTTAAAGAGCAGCAACCTCATGCTTGAAGTTGGGGAAGAAAGGAATTAAAGAGGCAGAAGAGAATGGTCAGAATTACAAAACATTATTAAACTGTGCTATGGAAAACAAAGTGGAACGAAATATTCTCACAGTGATTCTGCTCCACAAAAATTATTGTCCATGGATTCAACATTGGAATGCTCTTTCTGCCAAATAAGTTGCAACAGTCTTAAATATCAGTTAGTTAAATAAAAGCATTAGTGCCACACCCTCTCCCCATTCATTATTATATACCCCTCAAAATTCTCCTGATTCATAAAAATGTCACAATATCACAAGTATCACTGATTTTTGCTGTATCACAGACTTCTCTTGAGTCACAGAGTGTCTTTTGATCATTAGGCACTCATGAAATGATATTTTAATTCTTCACAGTGAAAAATACTGGGACTAAGCATATCTGCAACTACCAGGGCAGACATTGCAATTAAAAAATGGTAGTTGTATTTGTTGTTTGGTATTTTTGGTTGGGACTCCATTTAAAACCTTTATGTACATCCTTGAGGTTTTTGGCATTAAAATCACTCAGGTGCAAATCTGCCTTTACATACTTTTCTCAGGCTGCTATCTCTCCAGTCTGTTGGCTGAGGACAAAGATATGTAGGTAAATAACTACTTATTTTATTTTGATTCAAGCCACAAGTATATGATTATTATTAATAATTACACCTGTAAGAAATGACATAAACATGTTAATCATTCAACAATTAGGAAATGCTGGGTTTGAGGTTTCATAAAAGTAGCTTAGAACAGACCAAGTTTATGCCTGGCAGACCTGTGAAGTAACTGTGTGGTCACTCCTGTGCAATCTTGACTTCCATGTGCATGTTCTATGATATAATTTCATCACAATTTCATCACACTGGTACCTAAGTCATCAGGCAGGTATTATTGGCCCTTTGATACCGTATTTCTCCATGATTATTGTGTCTGATTCAAGCTATGGCACCATAAAAATCCTGCATTAGGAATACCCTCCAGATACCAACTTTTCATCTTCTCCTTTATCTGAGGTGGAATCATGCAGGTAACAGCCAAGCAGTATCAAGAAGAGAATATACCTGAGCAGGACAGTTAATACTTTCCATTACTGTTTTTTAAGTTCTGAAAATTAGTTCCCCCCAGATTTATCATGATGCTTCTCCCTTGCAAAGTATTAAAATAGAGAAGTATGTTGATCAGATACTTACCTGCAGTATTTTAACGGTGAACCAGAGAATTCACTTCCATTTGATGTTGGCTCTGAACGGTTTTCAAAGTCAGACACCAGAAATACTGATAAACTGGCATTAACATAGCCAACCATACACCTAGAGGGGACAAAATACTTTCATCAGGACACAGCAAGGTTTTTCCATTAACTGTTGTACCCAGGAGGATGTCCTCTGGGTTTCATAAAATCCAAACTACAACTGAGATGCTTATTAATGTTTGAAAGGGATGTTGAGGCAATATAAAAGAAATGCTCAAGTAGGTCAGATGGACAATAAAAGTGAAGCAATAGTAGACTTCTATGGGAGAAGAAATGGTGAGGATTGGAACTGGTTACTTTTGAAAAGGCACCTAAATAGTGACACAATGGGGCAGAGGAAATAATGAGAAGCATTAGGAAGATAATCAAAATATTCCCACTGTTAGACTCATGGTACTAGCACAATGGGACATTAAATCATATGGAAAGGTAATACCCTTAAAACAGCTTTGTAGAAAATGTCAGGGTGGCTGAGCACTTTGAGGGCCAGACAGAGTTTATAGAACACTGAGTAGAAGAAGGTATGTCCCCTGATGAAGGGCTGTGGGCGTCACTGGAAGGCTCAGGTTTGATGTTAGTAAGGCTGATGAAAGATGTGGCAAGTGTATTGTGCTGTTCACACTGCACTGCTCAAGCACAGCACACTGCTCAGCTTGATGTAGATATAATGCACACTAAGGGTTTTGTTTGTTTGGTTTGGAGGTTGTGTTTGTTTTTTAAACTGTGGACTCTACAGCCTTTGAGAAATTATATTCAAACACCATCTGTCTTTGTCTCAAAATCTCCATACTTGATTGGATTTGGAACTTAGTTTAAGTACAGGATTTTTCTAGTATCACTGTGTGTCATATGGATCTAATACCTACAGATGTTTTTTGAAAGAAAAAAGTACCTCTTTCATTTAAGTTGTTCAGTAACAGATGGTCTTCACTCTTTGATTTGAGAAAATTAATTATTCCTGTGGATTTTTGCATAGCTTCCTGCTTTTGTAACAGTACTTGCTAATAACAATATACAGAATGCTGACAAAAATGGTTTTAATCCAGGTTGGCTCCCTCAAAGGATTACTACCTGATGGTTTCATCTACAAATTGACTCAGAAAAGCCGAAGTGTGAAAGCACTACAAGAGGTTTGTGAAAAGATGAGAAGAGCTTCTATGAATCAAGCTGCTTCCTCTATGCAGAACTAGTTTAAAGCTACTGAGTATTTGAGTCTTAAAAAACAAATATTTATGTTTTTTCATACACAGTGGTCCTGAGTAAATCAGTAGCAAGGAAAGCTGTTTACAGTGCCCCAATATTGTAGGGATCTTTGTAATGGCACAAGCAGAGGCACATGCTCAGGAACAATGGCACCAGACCGTTTTACACCTGAAGGGATTTTAACTCTTCATGAAAGCAAATTGAACATCTTTCCTGGCACCAACTAAAATGCCAAACTCCTTGCAGGACAACAAGTTAGCAGAGCTGCTAATCAGAAGCTGCCATACCAGATGCTCTTCCTCTGTCAGTATGATTACATGTATTGACAATCAAAAGACGTCAAAAAAGCAGCAACAGAAGAACTCGCTTTCTGAAGCGGGGAATAAAAAAATCAATCTGCCACATGTCCAGTAGCAGAATGTAAGCTCTCTATTACCGTCTACTGTTTAGCCTGGGTTTCTTTGAACAGTAGGGTCCTTGCTAATGGCACTGCTTTATCATATGCAAACTGTGTCTATTTGTGTTTGGTTGGAGTCAATGACCTTCCCTGAGTCTAGATTTCACAAGTTGCCATGCAGCAACTATTCATACTTGCTGGTAGTGTGCACATGCTAATATAATCTCACTGTTTAGCAACACTGAAAGAAAATCCACTTAGGCAGAAGGGATTCAGTTCACAAAAATCTCCGAGAAGATTTAATCTAAGGACTATAGTTTTAGAAGAAGAACAAATTGCTTTTCTCTGTAAGTATATCTTGATGTGTTGACTGAGAATTACTTCCTCTTTCTAGACACTACTTTTTTGAGTAATACATTTTAAATACTACATCAGGAAAAAAACCCCAGTGTATAAGTTTAAAGTGCTCAACAAATCCTTGACTGATAAGTATCAGCACTGCTTCATATTGAAAAGAGAATTATATCCATGTACATCAGCTGGGAAGTACAGCTTGGCCAGCATACTGTCACACACACAAAATCTCTGAAATAGCTCTGCCATATTTGCCTTGAATTAATGTCATAAATCACAATCATGCAGCAACCCATTTTGTGCATATGCCAAGCATTGGTATCTATTGCTGATATCTGTTACTTAAGCACAAACAATAAATTTGGGTTAGTGGAATCAGAACATAAACAGACAGTAGCACTGCGTCTATTCAAGTAGTAAGTGATTTTCATGCACATTTCATTCCACCCCCAAAAAGCTTACTTTTGTCCAGCCTCTCCTTGGCCAGCACAAGGTCCATATTTGTAAGCATAAACAAGGCGAGGGATGAAATCCGATGTCACTGCTATAACAAATGCATTTGTGATAACAGAAAGAATTCCAATGCCTTCCAGTATCCCATACCAGATTCCTGTTCAACAGGGAGAGTATGTTAGGTCCAGGAAAAGCAAGAACCATAATGCCTGAGGTACTGCATAATCTGAAGTAGTTGTCCCCACCACACAAGGTGTTTTATGTAGTTTCTATCCAAGAGTCACTGAGTGAAAATAATGTTTCTTATTGAACAGCGGGACCTCAGCGGACCAGACTTCTGTTCCCACTGGATGGAAATTATGTTTACCCTGCAAATAATCTCAAGGAAGCTGCAAAAATGCTCACAGAGGCCTTGGCTTACCAAGACACATAACCATGTGGGCAGTTCATCCTGCTTGTGATGATGGCTATCCAGCCTTCGAGGTGGGTCTACCAGGGTAGCCATGAATATAGGAAATCCATTTTCTGCCTGTCATAGGGGCCTGGTGTGGAACTCATGTGCAGCTTGTCAAGGTGTACTTGTCAGCATCAAAATCTTCATGGCACAGTAATGTTACACAATGGAACACAGTCTAGGCATCACCTGGATTTTTTGGCCTCTCCTTAACAGTCTGACAGAGCTTGTGGTACAGGCACACAGCAGCTCTGGTAATGAGGACCATCAGTGTGAACCACACCAAAGGAAGGTTAGACATATCTGTTGGTTTAGTGAGGCATCAAACTGTCCCTGAAAACTTTGCTGAATAAGAGGAAAGTGCAACTAATTTTGAGAAATCATGCCTGAATCGACCTGAAAAAAAAATTCTGTACTTTTATTATTTACATTATATAATTGTTTTTTTCAGGAATTATGTCTGCACTGTATGCCGTGTGCTGGCTTTTGTCCAGGCTCATGCCAAAATTCACATATTCACATTGTTCACATTCAACGTTTTAATCACGCACAGACTTAAGGTGCATGGTAGATGTGCTCTGAGAGCACAAAGCCTGGGCTTCTGCTTTTTTGTGGTGTGGGCTACTGATTTTCACAATGCAGGTAGGCAGCAAAGTGTCCTATTTACCTTTCCAAAAACATCAAGGATTCAGTGTTAGGCAGACGACTTGGTTTTAGAGTTCTTCCTAAAAGTGTTCTTCTTTTGTACAGCCCAAAGACAGAAGAGATTTCTAGTCAAAATAGGTTCAGAGAGTCCTTGCAGTAGTGTGTGGCTTGATGACCTCAAAGTTATGTGAACCCTGTGTTTAGCAATGCAGGTGTGACTCACTGAGAGCAAGTCGTCTGCTGGGATCTAGACCCACCCTGTCTGACCCACCAGGGTCCTAGTGGGCATAGCCCGTGAGTCACAGTGGGGCTTGGTTTTGGCCAGGTAAATATAAAACACATAGGTCCCTTATAGGACTGTGGCCATTGTAACTTGACTTTCATATTTCATCTAGTCTGTTTGGTTATTATATTCAAGCTGAGAAGCGGCATGTGTTCACACAGTGTGTCTGCCACAAAAAAAAACCTGCAGAGAACACCAATCACACATTGGCTGTTCATTAAAAGACATTTTCCAACATAAACTATTAATTGCGTAAGTAGATTGGCATCAGGTACTTGAAATTCTTTGAATATCAAGTGGTGTGTCATTAATAGGGAAGATGACTGAAAATACCTTAATCTGCTCTTACTTGGAGTGGTCAATGCATTGCCTTAAAAATAACACACACATATAAAAAACACGAAGAGCTCACCTATATCTTTGGCTCTTGAGGCTAAAGGTCTTCTCCACTGGGTAACAAATTTGTAAGCATCAAGCCGAATTTCAATAATATTGTTAAGTAAGGCCAGAAGTGGTGCCAGTGGAAAAGCTGCCACAAAAATGGTTGTGAATCCAAACTGAAGAACTAGGGAGAAATAAGGAAATACCACAGTATCATTATTAGGATCGAATCCCAAGGTCTAAGATACCAAATAATGTGTGCAAACAAACATTATGTATAAGTATACAAACATTTCTTATTATATCATACCATGCAATAGCCTAGTGACAGTTGTACAACAAGTCCTTGCCAAAAATTCAGAAGTAGGATGGAAAGAACAAACACACATCTGACTCTGGAATGGACAGCAACATCTAAAGTTTTTAGTTTTGAGTGAAGTTCAGAGGTGGACAAACTGTGCTTTTACAAAGGGACACTTTTATCCAGCATCAACTAGGATCTCTCAACACTTGCAAAGTTAGGGATGAATACATTCCTTTAAATAGTTCAGATGGGAAGCAGCTTGAAATTTTGTGTAAGTTTCTAGAGGCAGGTTTTCAGACTGCCAGATTTCCCATTAATTTGAAAAGAATTGTGTGAGGCAGAAAATGAAAAAATCCTCCAAAAAACAATCATGACATATGCAGTTCAATCATATAGGGCAAAAGCTCTTGGTTTTTAATATTTGTTTTGGAGCAGTTATCCTCCTCTCTCCTCTGGATAGAGCACTGCCTTTTGGCCGCAAGCTACTTTGTAAATGTGAGGTAGTAAATGAGAGAGGATTTAAAACATAAACAAGCATGCAGGTCTGTACCATGCAGTTTAAAAATAAAAGCACAAGGGAACTTCCTTTAGTAAATAAGAGCTAAGTTCTTCTGAAATGTAAGCAGATGAAGAATTGGGCTCTGGTTTGGAAAAAGAAAGCCAGAATGACAAATGTTCCATAGATTTGATTTTAGCAAACCAGCAGCAGTGTGCTTAGGTGCATTGGTTTGGCTCCTACAAACTTCTTCCCTCTCCTCATCTGACCTGTGAGATTAAAAAACATTTTGCAGCCTCTTTAGCTTCATATAGAGATAATTAAAAGAATACACCAGCCCACTTCAATGAAAAAGCAACAACAGTAAAATCTAGTGAAAGATAAAATAGGTTAGAGCCATACTCATTTCCAGGTATTCATCAAAGAGTCCATAAGCGTTCATAGGTTGCAGATTATAGTCCTTTTCCCACTGTGGGAAGCTTGTTTTTCTCTGTGGGCCATACTCTTGTCGTAGTTTTCTCCTGGTCCACCAGTTTTGAATTAGCCTACATTTTAAAATAAAGAAACAAGGTAAAGAATGTTACTGGTAATTTATCACAAAATTGGAAGAGGTTAAGTAGGCATATCTTACAAAATTAATTTCCCAATGCACAGGAAAATAGGGCGTTAGTAATACATGTGGCTGATGACACAGCATAATAGGTATGAAAACAGATACAGATGATGGGCTGTAATACAAACCTAGATGTTTTTAAAATGGTTCATTATTTATTTACTTCTTTTTTTTTTTCTGTACAGAAAAGTAAATTACTTCAAAATCTGTTTATATGGCAGAATGCAATGCTGTGTGGAGATAGCTGAGCTCCATAAATAAGAGTGCTGATGCTGCTTGATCCCTTCCTGTGTGCAACACAGCATTTCTGCCCAGCTCTACAATGTGCAGGGAACAGTCACTGAGTAATCCTGGAAGGGAAATGGCAACTCTGAATGGTGTCTGCAGCCAAACATTCAGAGGAATAAACGGCAGAAAGGAGTGTGTTAGCTACTGACAACACATGGTGGCTGATACGTGGATGGCTGATATGAGAGCTACCTCCTTTTCAGGAAAAGGGGGAGCTCTGCTGGACATCAGGGGGAAAGTATTGTTGCCTAAGAAAAGTATGTCTAAGGCCACTGTCAGAAGCACTGAGCCAGAAGATAAATGAATGCTCACATCTGAAATAAACACCTTTGCCTCTCCAGATCAGGGAGTTGCACTGGTTTGGCCAACAAAGGACATTGCTCAGAGTTAGTATAGAGAGCAAAAAAATCCCAAACCACAGTGGCAGAGATTTCTCTGAAGTTGTGGTTGGTCACTTCTCAGTAATATGTAAGGTGATGTCTCACCCAGATAATTCAATGCTTTTCCTGACCATACTTCACTTCTTGCCTTCACAGTGGCCTGGCCTGGTCTGTGAATGGTAGGCAAATAGTCATTGGATTTAGATAAGGATTTAGACAATTGCTTGTTTTCTTAAAGCTTGGAGATTATTTTTCCATTTAGGCTATTTATCAGAAATTTTAAGTGTAGGTGCAACTGAGTGCAGTTCAACTGAGTTCAGCTCAGACTATAGGTTTGCCTCCAAGTCCTCTGGCCATCCAAATGGTGTTGGCTCCAATCATGTTCTTAGCAGAAAGGATCATGTTTATCTCATGCAAGAAGGAAATGCACATGCCTGCAGATTTCAGGGCTAGAAGGTGGACTGAAGGCTCCAGAGAGCAAACATATCTCTTGTCTTGTCTTGTCAACTTGAGTAAGTTGAAACACCTCACAATGTTGTGACTGTGTGTTTTACCTTGTGATTTTTGTTTTGACCCTAAAGCGAAGAGATTCATTTCACATGAAGCAGTTTATTTCTATTAAATTGCTTGTCCTTCAACAATCTCCTCCCATCTCCATCAGTCACTTTCTTTAATTCCCTTCTGTGCTCTTTATTAAGTTTCAAAATCCTTATTAAAAGAAATCAGAAAGTTCTAATAAAAACTGACAAAAGAGACAGGGAGTGCTAAGAGAAGGATCAATACTGCTGCTACTGTTCCCTCCTACCCACCCTGACTAATTCATGCATCCCTAATAGCTGCAAAATACTGGCAAAGAGCACTAGGCCTACGAATGACGGAGAAATAATAAGTGTTGATTACCTTGATTGACAATTACTCTGTGCATTTAAATAATTTACTCCATTCTCATTACAGCCAGATGTAGCTGAGGCTTTTCATTACAGCACTGAGGCTGCCTGAAATTGCTTCAGAAACCTGTTTCTGCAGCTCTGGGACCAAACTGACTAGCTCTGCTATGGATCCTTCTGCAGAGCAAATCCCTCTGAACTTTACAAGGGCAAACTTTCTGACAATGTCAGCTCTCTCTTACATTTTCACATGTTAATTTCCCCTGATGACCTGCCACACTGTCTCTAACATCAACTATACTAATCATATTAAACCTATATAAATCGTATTAAACATGCTCATTAAATACTAATCAATAAGAAATGAACCAATAGGAAATGACAATAACCAAACTTTTTAGCTGGGGCACAGCTTCATAATATTCTGAAGATTACCACGGAACTTTCTACATACCAGCCAGTAAAGTTTTCTCTCTCTGAGAGTGTATATGCCAGCAGTGCATTTTTTCCAGCTCATACCTGCTCTTTCAGGCATCTTTTATCACCCAGCAAGGAGAAATCCAATTTAGAACTTACTGACATAGCTAAGAAATGATACATATAATATTTCCTGTGTAAGCAATACAGTTATTTTTAAGGAGTTTTAAAGCACTAAATACAATTTAATGAAATCAAGAACTTACCATATATTATTTATTTGTTAATATTTATATTACACTTGCACTTTTGCAAACTATGTCCAGTGTGGAAAAAAGCCCCAAACACCATCTATATGTCTGGAGTTCTGTATTCTGGGGGGATTTTCTACTGTAAAGACTACTGTAACTTGCTTTTATTAACTGGCCATAAGGAAAGCATAAACTTAGCATTCTGTGACCTACAGAAGCATAAATATTATATTTACTTACGGATAGCCAAGTTCCATGAAATTATTCCATGTCTGCTTTAACACCATTATAATACCCATTTGCATACAGAGATCGATAAGGCATCCACTAGGGTGGCACTACATGGTAAAAAAAGAAGCAAAATGTTAAACAGAAATTGTACTGGGTTTTTAATACTTTAAGCATTTCTTAAAGACTAGAAATGGATATTAGATCACTTACTAAAAGGAATTTAAATGTCATTCTCTCTATTTTTTTAAAAAATATAAACTTTTGGGAACATATGACACTGTACCATACTGCCAACCTTTTAAGCCTATCATGTAATTCTCTGCAGAGGTCAGAGTCAGCTGAAACCAATGCAGTTCTCACATCAGTACTTCTAATGTGCTGTGCAAAAGGCACAAAGTTTTTCCACTGATTTCAACAGTTTTGGGGGAGGGTGACTGTACCTCAACTCAAAGAATGAAGAGAAAATTCCTCCTGGCTGCACAGGCAAACAGTCTATGCCTAAAGGCATAATACTGTTAATTGAGTACTATTTAATGTCTGTCGTTGAGTGGAGCATGCAAAGCTTTTCTCTTGTTGAAGAACTAAAAATCTCTTAACTGTTGAACAACAACTCTTAGTGTTTCTTGCTGAGTGCTTTCTTGTTCAACAGTGGCTCCAGACCTTAAAGCTGTGGTGCTGTTTTTGGAAGAGATGTTCAGCTAGTGCAAATTTATGCAATTTTTCATCTAGTATTCGAAAAAACAGAAAAGGACAAAAAGCTTTCTGCCCTCAGACAGTACTTTGCACAACTGACTTTGCAGATCCAAAAGGGGAGTCCAAGCTGTATTTTTAGATCCTGGGTATTATAGATAAATCAAACAGATCACTGTCATAGAACTGGGATTATTTCCCTTTAATTTTAGGGAGAAAAATTAGTTATGACCTGTAATAAAATGAGGTATGAATTTCTTATACATACTGCATTATCCAGTGCTCAGAACCTGGGTCCCTGCTGAGGTTTCTGTTGACCTCATTCAGCATCACTTTAGATTAACAGGGTGGTAGATTATTATTTTTTTAAAATTAACTTCTCTGTCATTATTAATAAATCATCATTCTTCTGTTTTTAGGAATCAGTCACATGAGCCAATATAACCTGAGAGAGGTAGGTGCAGTGTTAATTAAGTAGCAGTGACGTAACAACCATAGCATCAATAATATATAAACGGTGGTCTGAATATGTCCACAGACACAACCAGATGACATCGTGTCTAAATGTCTTGGACCTGGCTTCATTCAATAGGTGAAGAAAGGGCTATTAGAGGGATATCTGGACATTATATGTTTCTAATAAGACCTAATACAGATAAAGTCAATGAAGTCAACTTTTTTTTTTTTAACATTACTTTTAGTATTAGACCTTTTTTTTTCTCTCTGAGAAAAGCAAAGTAGGGATTGCTAGTAGTAGCTTCCATAAGAAACTGACCCAACCTGTAACACCTCACGGTTCCACTTCTTTCACACACCAGGTTCTCTTTTCCTCTCATTTCTACTCCTGCAGGGAGGTGAGGTTCTTTCCCTGTTCCCTGATCCTTCTGTGAGATGATTGAACCCAGCAACTCATCAGAAAACCAATTCAGCCAGAAAAGGGAACTTTTACTGCTTGTACAAGGAACTGAGTAGGCTCCTCACAGGGCTGGACAAGCCAGAGCCAATGCAGAGGAAGAGGAAGGAACAAATTTCTGGGAAAGAGCTCAAAGGAAGAGCAGAACTGTCTTCTTTTGGCAGCAGCAAGCTTTAGGTCAGCTTAGCGCCATTCAGATTTTGAAGGGATGTTAAGTGAATTTCTGTCTGCTCATTTATCAAATATTATTTTTTTGAATGAATAGAATTCACTACTTCCTTCCCCCCCCCTTGTATTTGAATGGCCTCTATTAACCAAAATATTTACATATCCACAAGTGTTTGAAAATCCATGTTGACAGGCATTTTTCACTTATCATTTGTCATTTATTTGCAAAGTTGTTTCAATTATTCAGCTGTGAAGTGGGAAAGAAACCAGGGGATTTGAGTGTGCAAATAGCAGCACTGGAAATTAAATGACTAGTCCAAAAGCTGCTTTTCAGCTCCCATAACTGTCAAATGGTTTTTGAATTCTGAATGTGTTCGTCAAAAAAAAAAAAAATCCTCATGTGACTTGCAAAGCCAAACTTTCATTATTCTCCATATTCATTTGGTTTTATAGACTTGAAACATTATGACAGTAGCTTGTTTGTGAAGTTTGTTCAGTTGTTTTGGTCAAATTTTATGTATATTTTATGTGTCTGGATTTTTAACTTGTTATTTTATTGGTTTAGCACCCTGGTCAGCAAGGCAAGAAAAGCTGAGAAGAAAGGATTTTTCAGTCAGATTCATATCTAACTTTGATTCGTTCCAAGGATGAAATATTTCCTATGTTAATATGTGAGTAATCTTTAAACCATGTGATACCACTATTCAAATGTGAAGCAAACACTAAAACTGCTAGCTTTGAAAAGGGAACTTATATATCAATATGTAGATGTTTTTGTAGCAGATGGTAGTGGAAATAGTGTGGAGTTAGACAGCAATGGAAAACCCAACAGCACACTCAAAAACGCCTCGACAGAGTTATGTGTCTGCCTCTGCCTGCATTCGTGACATTCATGGGCAGCAGATAAATCAGCGTGCAGTTATCAAACACTCACCTCTTCCAGTCTCCACCGGTTTATCAGCCTTAAGTAGGCACCAGGGTGTCCTGTAAATCTTCAACACAGGAATATATATCAACTATGTTGTGCAAGCAGTTTGTTCACAGTAGTATAAGAAAGCTCACACTGTTATTTTAATCTGATGTTATCTTAGTGTGACTGATATAACTATAAAAGATGCACCGCAAAATGTATCAGGGAGATTCCTGGAATAATCTCCATGAGGGACTGAGTATATTTTTACTTCCAGTTTTACATCAAGACCAAATACTCTGTTGCTGGATATCCAACATATGCAGAACAGAGGGAAAATCTAGCTGTAACTGTTCATGTCAGTTTGGAAAACGGCTTTCAACTGCCGGTCCACTTCCTTATACTATAATAAAGGCTGTGATATCTATCTTTCTGTGAAATCAGTGAAAAATTTAGTTTTCACTAAACCCCCATCATTTTATTGTTATTCTCCCATGTTTTCTTCCAAAATGATTCCCATATGCAAATAATCCATACTGGCAGATTCTTCTAGTCAAGCCTTCTGTACTCAAAGGATCTTCTTTTGCATTTAGAAGGCTGGCAGAAAGACCTATGCAAACTATATATATAATATTCTATGGAAAAAAGCCCCCAACTGATAGCTCATAATTCACTCTTAACAGTCCAAATCATGTAATAGAAGCAGAAAAGTGTTCAGGCTGTTTGACTATATGCCTGTTGTAGGTTCCTTCCCTACCCTTAGCCTAACCTAGCCTGTGCTCTACTTGTCTGTACAAATTACACATAAAAAGACAGAATGAAGTGACCTGCATGTATAGTATTGTGGGATGCATCTGTTCTCAACAGTAAAAATGTTGAGTTAGCATTGAGACCATGAGGTGATAGGAAATGAAAACTGAGCCTGTTTCTGGGCTTTTGAAAGAAAAATAAAACTGCAATCTGTTCTGCCTTGCTATTATGGAGTTTGCATTTTGAGATGTGTGGTAATATGGTCCATTTTGTTTCATTACAGACAATTTTATTTCTTTTCTCTACTTCCTTTTGCATATATGAGGGAGCAGACATCAATCCTACCTTCCAAGGAAGAATGCTATATAAAAGGTAGAGCTGTTCAGATTGACAAATTGAAAAAGAAACATTTTCAGAGTGAAGCTGTTCTCCCACTCAGATTCAGTACGAGGCTGCTCTGTGAAGAAAAGGATCAGAGTTTTAGAGGTCTCATCAGATTAACAATTTCTCTTTGCACAAGGACTCCACACACTCATCAGAGGTGGCAGTGTATTTGTAAAATAGCCTGCTGATTTCAAAATATAAGCTGACAGAAGAAATTGCATCCAAAACCAGCACTCACCAAGTGAGCTTGTAGAGGCTTAGAAATCTATTCTGATATTTGAGTATGTATATTCTTAGTAGACTGTAAGAAAATGGTCAAGGTCATGTGTATATTAAACATCCCTCCTGTATTTCAGTAGTTTTTACAGGCTCCTCTCATTTGCTTTTCTGTATCCTACCATAATCACATTGTCAGAAAGCACTCCACTACAAGCTATTTAAGTGCCTTTTTGTCAGAGATGTCACACTAAACTGGAGAAAATCCTCCTTGTAATTCTGTTGCATGGATCTGCCCACAGGTATCAGTGGAGTGCCATTGCATGACTCCCTTTCCTTGTCCCAGGGAACTCACCATAGAAAACTGAGAAAAAAATACTTTGCAGTGGGTGGGCTAAGGCAAATGGGAAAGGGGAAGACATATTCTTCCCTTCAGGTAGGTGCTTAAAGTCCATCTAAAGAGATACCTAGACAGAAGTTAACAAAACAGCCTCAATGCCAACACACCAGTGGCACGTTCTGGAACTACTTTCCAGTTGGCAGAAGCTTGTTATTAGCCAACCATTGCTGTGGACAGAAGTAATCAGAGGAGAGGTGGAGGTACTAATAGTGATTCTAAAAACCATGATCATACTACTCATATAGTGCTTCCAAAGGAGCCTCCAGTAAAGTACTAGAAGTACAGAAACAATGATAGAGCAGATTCTCTTTACTTGGAGCTGCTGTCTAACTAGATGCCAGTCTGTGGGCAGGACTAGTTTGACTATAACAAGACTCTTGCAGCTCAAGCTTTTGCTCTTATGCCCATCAGAGACAATAGTGATGCTCTGGAGAAGCATGGACAGGAGTTCTGAAAAAGATCATGAAAAAGGCTGAGGGAGGACATCCTGAATGCAGTTTTCCTGACAGTTCCACTCTTGAGTTTATTACACTGGTAAAGATCATTCAAACCAAATCAATTCCTTAGGCCATCAGAGTAAAAATCTCAAAACAATCTGAACATGATCAGAACATCTTGACCCACTGAATTTTCATACAAGTGCTTTCTGCACAGGTTACAAGAAGCAGACACACCTTGATGATAACCTAAGAGAAAGTAATCGAGCTTCAAGGTCTGTAGACCACTATCTTACTGTTCCCAGGGTGTCACAGGGACTAAGAGGGCATAACTTGTGCAAATCACATACTTGAAGGTCGTATTTCTCAGCTGTAACTAGCAGGTATCTTTTCCACGGACACAGGATAGCAAAAATATTTTAAAATTAGAGCATACAAATGAGGACATTCAGTTTAAGAAGAAACAGAAGAGTAAAATGCTATTTTACATAGGCATGCTTTGAACACATCACCAATGACTTCCCAGATGTAGAAAAACCCTGATAGTAGCTAAAATCAGCTGTCTCCTCTGAGCAGACACCAAAATCTGTCCATCTGGTCCAAAATACTTCACTTCACATCATCAATATGCGCAGATTTCCAGGAGCTCAAAATAATCTCCTCAAACCACCTCTACACATGCCATAATATGGTTTGCTTATTAGGCCTTCAGTAAGAGTTTCATTTCAGGCTTCTTGCCACTGAAGAGCCCTTGCCAATTGCCAATTGTTTTCTGGAAAGAATCCCCCTTTTCCAGGTCTTCACAAAACCTGGGCATTGTGAGTGTTCAATCTGTCTGAAAACTCATACCTTTTCCCCCAGCGTAACACTATGTTTATGTTCTGACAGGGTAAGGGGTTGGAACAGAAACAAAGGCGGAAGACTGTTGTCACCAGTGATTGAATGGCACTGTAGTTTAGTTTCTATACTCTTTTATTGTAAACTTCAGAAAAACATGAATTCCTATGGATTGCAAATTAATTAGGATTTTTTGTATTTATACAGACATTTTGAATATAATCACAGTATATGGAAAAATAAATCAGTACAATATAATTCAATTTTGTATTTAACATTGCTTACCTAAATTTGTCAGGAAAAGAGCAACCTTTTCATACAGCTGTAATAGAGAAGAAGCAACCTCTTAGTTACATGACTGCCTCAAAAATATTGAACTGCTTTCTAGGTGGAGTAATTGCTTGTAAATGCTAAATCTGATATCCAGATGATTTCTGTGATGTTCTGATAATGACAATAAAACTACATAGTAACAATCAGTAATGATACAATTAAACATGGAAAGGTAATATTTTTATAGCTTATGCTCAGCTCTTCATCCACAATATATGGAGAAAAAATGGTGCCACTGTCCCTATTTTGCATATGCAGCGAAAAAGGGTGAAATAACTTTTCCAAAGACACAAAGCAGAACAATAGCATGACCAGGATTTTTGTTTTAGTTACTTAGGGAACATTTATCTCACATTAAAAAAAAATAAAAAAAATCTCCCTCAAAGAGCATGCATTGGTATGTTGGGTATTTCGGGCTTTTTATTTTGTTTGGTACTTTTCCGGTGCTGAAGCAAAAGACTCTGAGGGGACAGGGTTACTTCTGAGAAAATCTTTAGTTATCCCCACCACCAGACACAATTCTTACTCTGAGCTAGTAACATTTTCCTAAATCCTAAGTGGTACTTTATCCACTTAGCAGATACCATGCTCTCAAAGTCTGCAGGAGACTGGTAACTTCATAAAACTTACAAAACTTAACTTGGAGGGTTTTCACATCAGTATTTGCAAAGGAGTTTTGAACCTATAAAGTACATCCCAAACAACATCAGTATCAGTGCAAATTAATACAATGATTTCCATTTGTTTTAAATGAGTCTGGAGCCTGTTTCCACGAATTGCTAAATGTCCTTCACTCTCACTGACGCCTAGTGAGGTATAAACCTCTTCACATTTCAGGCTCAAGTACTTACTTATCCCTAAAGTGCAGATCAGCAATGTTTCTTTTAATTTGCAGTTATCCTTATAAACTTTTGCTTTAATTGAGTTATGTACAATTTACAGGTCAAATCCTCCTGCTTAGGAACTGAAGTCACCTTGAAATCTCTCATCCATGTTAGTAACCACTTCTTGCTTAGAATAGGTTTCTACTCTCTTTGGACTAAATGAGTTTATTTCCAGTAATGAAGAAGGTAGTTTCTTCTGAGTTTAAAAGCTTCTCTGAAGGGCAACTGTAGAAGTGGAAAATGCCTAGGTCACATATATCTTAATTCCAGCAGGGAGTGTGCTATTTTAAAAATATATGTTGCTCTGCAGAAGGGAATATCAAAACCGTATTTTGTTGCTATTCCTTCTGGAACAGTAAAACTGTGTTTGAGATTCTGTTAACGATATTTGGATCTAATTATCTGCTCCTGCAGTTTATCACTACTAGTCACAAGGATCCTTGTTTAGGATCATATTCTGTTCAATGTTCCTATTTTCCATGAGCAATATCACTGGAATTAACAGGTTTTATTAACCTAGGTAAAGCTAGTGATTGTCTTAAGGTCAGGCTGCAGGATTGCCTGGCAGACATTATGCTTAAAGGTCATTTTGTTTTGTCATGATGGATGTGTGTACCTAGTGCTCAGAGCATCTGGTCTTGAACTTACTTGTCATCTAGACCTTTCCCCTGATGCTTTGAGAGGCAGTCAGCTTGTATCAGAATCACTGGTAGTTTTCAAGGCTTCCTAGTAGGGAATTCTCTACTGCTATACACGTATTAGTCCATTCTGGTTTTATTACTGTATCTTTGCTTGCTCTTCTGATACTTTTCATAGAATCATAGAATAACAGAATATGAATGAGTTGGAAGGGACTCACAAGGATCATCAAGTCCAACTCCCGGCCCTGTGCAGGACACCCCAAGAACCACACCATGTGCCTGAAAGCACTGTCCAAATGCTTGAGCCAGAGTTTGTGGAGGACTCGACTACCTGAATTGCTTCTGGGGATTTTTTTTTTTTTGTCTCAAAAGAAATTCAACCATTGCCCTTCAGTAAACTACATTAATCCATCGTGGGAAGTGAGGGATTGTGTTCCTAAATCCTTCTTTTGAAAAGCTACTGCAGTTTCATATTTTGTGGATCTTTCTTTTTCATGAGCTATATCCAGATCTAAGGCTGTGGTCTTTATTGAATGGTAATGAGTGTAAGGCTTAAGAAATCCAACTTTGCAGTGCTCAACCTATTTGATATATTTTAGGAACTAAAGCAAAGTTTCTCAAAAGGCACCTTCAAGCAATCTTACATTATTTTAAAAAATTCTGTAAGCTGTAACTTTCAAAGAGTTTTCTCTTTGAGAACCAAACAGTTTTCTTTGTGCAATGTTTCTTTGTTGCTGCTTCACTGCATATACAATGACTTATACAGAGAGCTTGGAAATGGATGTTGCACTGGCAGGGATATATATATTTTTCTTTTTATTTCTTCTATGCATATTGTGTGCTCTAGGTGGAGTAAAGAAAATCTCCAAAAGCTACAGACAACAAACAATAAATCAAAAATAACATAAGAGAGCCCTCAGTACAAATGCAGGCTGAAAAACATCTTCCTCCTCTTCTTTCTGTCCTTTCTCAGCCTATAGTCCCACCTAAGGGAAAGCATAGGAAAGTCAAAAGTTCTAGACTGACTGTCTCAGTCACTAATCCTGTCTTGTCTATGCCAAAGGGTGAAGTAAAGTCCTGCAACAAAGACTCTTGAAATTTCCTGCCGTGTAAACAAGGGGCTGTTAAAACTAAGTCAGAGTATGTCCTGGAGCAAAGCCTAACATTTTTTGCAGAAGATGTTAGCTACTGAGTGGCTAGAGATACTCCACCTTGGCTCCAGTACCTGGGTGGTTTGTAGGTTGATCTCTCCTTCCCCTTTAAAATGCATTCTTGTAATGCCAGTTGACAAAAACCTGATAGTGAAAGGCCATACACTTCTTGCCAAGAGCAACATATAGAAGACACACTGCTATCAGAGCAATATACAGGAGTACCAGCATCTCAATGAAAGGATGAAGCTCATTCTCCATCTGATATCTGCTATACTATCTTCCTTGGACTGTTGCCACATAGAAATTTTATTTCTATCATTATCCCAAGTCTTGCTCCAAATCAGTTCACAACAATAACCTGATCTCAGCCAGCCCCACTGTACTGCACTCAGACTGCACCTGTTGGTGGTGTTCCATAGATGGCTCTGGAACAAGTCATGTCTGCTCAAGCCTTGTGAAGTTTTCAGGCCAAGAGAGTCGTCAGACATATAGACAATGTGTCTGTATATGCATATCCTCACTGGTAAATTACTGTGAAAACTGAAACTGAAATCACTGAAAAGAGCATAAATAGCTTGTATTTAAAAAATATAGCTCGTATTTAAAAAATAACATCAAAACACAATTAGAAAGAAGAATATTAGTGAAACAGACTAAAAACTGCAATATAAAAGGAAAAACCCAAAAAGAGACAGAGGATAAAACAAGGGTATGATCATGTCTCCCTAAAATGTTTTTAGAACTTTCAAACATGTTTTACATAATGTTTTGGGTTTGGAATTGCACTTTACATAACTAGTGAATGATATCCATAAACAGTAATTCCATGTCTGTGTTAGCAAGGCACTCTATTCCTGCTGAAAAAAGGAACTGAAAGCATTTTGTGCTCTTCAGACTAAAATACCTCCTGCTCTGATGGTATGGGCATAACTTTGGATATGTTAATTTTACTCACCACATTTAGTAGCATGATGATGCAAAAGTTGATGCACACTGCAGTCCCTGTAGTTGCAACCTGAGAATTATTCCTGATTAAAGCCCACTTAAAGGCAGCAAAAGTGCTGACAGTCACAACACGGTAAATAACAATGCCAAAAACAGCAGCAATCACCACACAGATCTAAAGGAAGAAAAAATCAGAGAGAAGAACCTGAAAACTTCCGGTAGAACAGGAGTTAGCTTCTCTCTGAAACTCTGAAACTAAATCAGTGAAATGAAAGACTTTAAAAATGTGCCCCAGAGATTCCAGAGAAAGGTTTCAACATGATGATTATTCTTATTGTGAAGTCCTTTACATTTCTCATAATGAAAAATATCTTTGAAATCATATTAAAATAATTTTTAGCTTTAAACATTTTCTTGAAAATGTTTGTCTTCCTTAGCATTAATGTAGAAAATAATGTTGCCAGCTCTGGGAATTAGGAATTTTCCTTATGTGCACATGAAGTGCAAAGTCTAGCCTCAAGCTGATGTCCCCATTTGATGGTATCATATTTGGGATGGATTTTGTGCTTTGATGGACTTCATACTTACATGAAAAAATGTCTCCATTTGTAAGCACTGCCTCAACAGCAACCCTGACAAGCTACCCTAGCTAGCAGTTTCTTCCTACAGCTCTGGAAAGTTTCTATCTAGAGAAGATAACAAGTTCAATTGGCCTGGTAATGTCTTCTCTGATGAAATTTTTGGCAAATGAGTGAAGCAGTTACAAGCAGAAAGCTGCAAAGCTGAGGCAGCCTGCTAAATTGCTTGATGTTCCTTATGAAACAGCTGAGCACTAAATGTCAACTGTTTTCCATTGCAACCAATTTGTCACAGTTTAGCAAGTCACCTAAAGGACAAACTGTTGGGTGTTACATGGGTGACTCCTCTCACAGGCACTTTGACACAGGACCCATTAGCCACTTTATTAGACACAAGAGTTTCTTCAATAGAAGACAAAATTGTTTGCAAAAGTGGTATATTGTGAGGTCATGCATAGACAAACTGATCAAAACTGAGTATCTCTAAGCTAATTAAATGGGCAAAATTACTTGGAAAACATTGAAAGGTAATCAAGCTGGTTTCATGTTTTCACATTCATGGCAAAATTGATTGATATAATCCCGATGCAGAAGAAAAAGAAAAGTGTGTGTTAATGTGAAGGATTGTCTCTGGATTCCCTGCATAGTATTGAGGGAAGAAGGACCACTTTCCTTTTCCTTAAAAGGGAACCACTAGCCTGCTTCAAGCTGTATTAGTAACTGCATTGTGAGAATCAATGCTGATAAATTTTGAGAACTCCTCTAACTTGAAGTTTTGGTAAGTGTATGTCTCCTGTGCTTATAGCTGTAATTTTAGAGGAATGTTTTTGTCTGAATGGTTGAAAATGTAGAGTTTTTCTAACTTGCTGAAAGCCCATACCATGCCAACAATAAAAAGTATCTTCAGTGAAAATAACTTTTGTCCTGTTTCAAGGGCTGTTATGAGGACAATAATTTGTGGTGTAAATAATTTTTGTCCAGTTTCAAGGGCTGTCATGGGGACAATAATTTGTGGTGTAAGTAATTTTTGTCCTATTTCAAGGGCTGTTATGAGGACAATAATTTGTGGTGCATGCAATTCAGAGCAAGGCTACTCTCTCTGGCACTTTGAGCAAGATCTATATAACTAGGCTAAAAAGATTAATGACTGAGTTTGCAAAGGGTACTGACCCCCTTCAAGAAAAAATATAGGCAAAATATGCAAAATATCACAGGTGCAGAATCAATTCTGAACAGAGACTGCAGTCTTGCTTACATGTGTCTTCAAGGGCTGAGTCAGAGTGTCCATCCACCCGACATACCAGAGCACAGTTCATCTCAATAATGCATTTGCCTTTCTTGACCAAGATTGTTTTGCACTGTTTTGAAGCCATCAGTTTCTTACAAGTCCTCTGCCCTATTGCTGGGCTAGCTCACCTACCTGGCTCTCCACAGCTCCAGAGGATGTACACATCTATCATTTCCTAGACCCCTGGAAAAGGTCTAGTCAATTCTGTGATGGTCTGAGTTGATGCTAGTTGTGTTTTCAAGACCAGTAGTACTATGACCGTTTTCATGTGAATAACAGCCCATAATGGCTTCACTGAAGTTAGAGGATGGGGACATTTCAGCAGACATGCATGCAGCATTCTGTTAGGAGGCACTTTGTTACTGCATTTAGTTTTGCACTTTGTAAAGGGGAGAAACGCCTCATTTTAGTTGAGGGACATTGGTTTCTCCATTTCAATTGCACTAGGAATATGAACTCTCTTGTTTCCTCAATACACTGAAAAACTAGGACATATTAACATCATTAGGCACTCTAGGCCTAATCTTAGGTTCTCTGTGAAGTTTACAAGGAACAACTGCCCCTTCTATGGCATCTTCCCCCATCACTCTGTGCTGCCTTCGTGGGGAAGGCAATCAGTGAGCTATTCAGCCAGCTGAAGTTGGTGGCTAAATGTGATAGAATCACTATTCTGGCATGTGTGTATGCTACATGTAGTCTTACAGGTACAGCCTTGAAGGAAGGACTTAATTATCTGTAAGACCTAGCGAAGAGTGAACTAATGCAGGGCTTTACAGAAACTTGAGTTATTTGCTATGTAGATTTTCAACCTGCAGCAAGCATGCCAGGGCTTTTTGCATTTTCAAGCAGTCACATCCAATATTTGCGTACTCTATAAGCAGAGATAATGCTGGTTTGTGTTTTTTCAAGTGGTAAATAAATAAAAGTTCTCAAACCATAAAAAATATTCCAGATGCAGAAACGATGAGTCTGCTGCATTTATCTGCAAATGCTTGATAAGGCTCTGGCTTCCCAGATATGGGGTTCATTCGTTCTTTCTTGGAGTATTTGGCTTCAAACTGTGGACGTATTTCCTCCTAAAGAACAGACAGACAATGTTCATGTACAACACAGCCAGAAAAAACTCTGTAGGAAACTTCAGATCTTTTATCAGATCACTGTTATTGGGAATTGTATCTTTGAATTCATCAGCTGGCACAGCTACTATAAAAGCTGAGCTGGGAAGTCAGGTCTCCTTTGTGGGAACTGGAATAAATCACTGTACCCATAAAAGTAAGTACTGGGAGTATTTAGTAAAATCCCCAATAAGCTACTCCTCTAAACAACGCTCTTTCAAACTATGTGGCTGCAAGACAAATAATTTCAAAGTTGATACCACAGAATTTTTCAGTCTGACATTATCATACTAATAATAGAATTTTACAAAAAAACAACCCACCCCAACCCCCAAAAAACTGTCCTAATTTTTTCAAACTGAATTGCTGTTTGTTAGATATTTGGTTACCTTCCCAATATCAGCAAAATCTTCTCAACATTTGAAGAAGAATCCATGCCATCTAATGCTGCTCAGCTGCTTCCTAACTTGGACAATATTATTAGCAGGAACAACTTTCAGCAATAGAAATGCCCAATCTTGCTTTGTCATTAAAAACCCTCACCTGAAGTGAAACCTAGAGATTACTTGGAGAGAGACTTGTTTACAAGATCTGTTTACAGCACTGTCAGAAGACCTGAGTGCAGGTTTTCAGCTGCAATAGGGCTACCCTAACATGTGGAGATTCACCCACAGCCACGTGTCCTGTACCACTTCACCCAAGTCTGACATACAGGACACTGTCAGAGACGAGGGAAGGCACCAGGCTGTGAGGATGGACTCTCACAACTGCTGGCAGACATTAGATCAATGTTTATAGTGCTCTGCTGGAGAACTGGTCCATGGTACAGCTGGATACAAGGGAGCAAACAAGAATCCAGCTTACAAATTTCAGTCACTTCCAAGCCTTCAACTGCATTTAACTGAACTCTGACTGACTAAAGTTTCAAACATCCAGACCTTAAATGCCTGCATTGAAATAAGTGAATGTTAACTTCTCACACAAGCATTTCAAATGTGAATAAAAGGGAGATATCCTAAAAGCCTACATCCTTTTTATAAAATTGCCCTGGAGTGGGGAAAAAAATAGAAGTCTTGTCTCATTCTCCTTCTCCCAAGTTTTGAAAACACTTAATCAGCAACAGTTAATTTCCAAATTCACACAGCAATCTGTTATAAACATGTTTATAACCTGTTATAAAAACAAGAGTCATGCATGCCTAGGTGCAATGCCTGTGTAACTAACTATGTGCTTGAGAGAATCAGCCCTACAGAAGCTATACACAAAGGCTGTTTCTGTGGTGGCAGGGTAACACCTTGTTCTTGTTCTCTCTTGCTTAAGCTGTTCCTGCCATATCAGGGCTGCAGGCAGCTGAGCAGACCATAACCTGGCAAAAGGAACAGTGTGAGTAGTGTTCCTGTGTGCCCAGGGCATGCAAAAGGACAGACCGTGATAGCACTGCAGCAGGGTGCTTGAGAATTGCACCCTGTAGATCGTGCAAGGGCTCTGCCAACTGGCTTACTGAGTCATAGACAAGAAACCTTTACTTCTCTGCAACTCGCTCTGAGCCAAGCGAGATTATCTTTTCCAGTTTGCACTATATGGAAGTCCTTATCATATCAACATGTCCCACAATATCCAGTCAATTCAGATAATGCAAATGCTATTTTTACAGATATTCTCCACACACACACCCCCCCCAAAAAAAAAAAAAAAGAGAAGCTCTGTCATGAACCTTTGTACCTCTTTAATGACACTCAGCAATGCTTGAGGCTGAAAGTAAGCAGTACTGTGTCTGGCTGAGGTTAATGATACACAGAAAGTAACACCGAAGAAAAAGAAGAGTATGATATAAATAGCAACAGAAGCCATATTCCATCTGGAAGTGCCAGGAACCGTGTGCATCTGGTTTCTTGTGGATGCCCACCCAAGACCCAGTTGCTCTCCATGTCTCCCACCTTGCACCTGATTTGCAAGAAAAGGAAATCCAGATATGTTAGGGTTGAAAGTGCCAGAACACATTCAGTCCATGTTTCCTGACTGAGGGACCTGGATACTGCAGAGGCTGCTGCATGCCTTCCTTGGGTGAAAATCTAAAGTAGTGAGGAATTCACAAGGACGGATATCTGAATAAATGTAATTCTTCTTTCCTCTTGTTTGATTTGCCTCTTAATTTAGAACAAGAAAGAGATAACAAATGATAGGAAGCCTTATAAATTTTTTTCATTCTATTGTTGGGAGGAATGAATAAATTTCACTCTGTAGTAAAACGTTGTTTTTCAATTTGACAACAAAATTAAAGCAAGCAGAGGCTAGACACGTAGTGTTCATAAAATACCAATCTTCATTATCAAAAGCTTGTGATTTAAAACGGTAATTAGAACTCTTTAATTGATTTTTTTAAAAAAACTAATAAAAGCAATCAGCTGATTTTGTCTAGTGATAACTGAATGAAATGTAGATAGCAAGATTAATTAGCAGTGATTTTATTAGAAAACAGCATTTTTAGTAGTAATATTTTCACTTTATGGAGACAAAATTCTCACTGACTTCTCACTGATGTACTGCTTCACCATCAAACTCCACAGGATGTCTTTTTCCACCTACATAGACTGCTTTCCTTCCTTCCTACTTCTCAAATACGGATAATTCCAAGTTTTTACTCATACTTATTTCTGAAGTATCAAATAAGGATTAATATGCACTGCTTTAGACCAGATCTTTGTGCTCTAGAAGAGCTACTCTAAATTTCTTTGTGAAATATATCCTTTTTTTTTTTTTTTCTCCTCCAAGGGTTTACTAATCCTTCAACAGGTGAATTCTTGAAAAAGGCTTATCCTTCCTAGTCCAAGGATATATTTTCCTCTGTAGCCCAGATGTAGAATAAAGATTTGTAGAATAAAAATCTAGATCTTGATCACTGGTACAACAATAGCATCCCAAGAAGTAAGTCTTCATGCAAAGTCTGCAGTTTGCAGGTCACCCTGCTTGCAGTTGAGGCAAAGTGAAGAAGTGGACTTTGAACCACAGTGCACTTCTTCATCTGGGGCACCTTTTTCCGAACTGTGATTTTCTCAGAGGCAAAGAAGACCCTTTGAAGACCACAGTGCCAATGTAAAAGTGCAGCATTATATACTCAAGAAGAGAATGCAGTGGTCTACAGAGCTGACTTTAACGCTAGGTCATGAGTTGTGCAGCAGGCTTAGACACTGGCAGCTGTAGCATCTTCAGAGAAGACACCTCTGGGAAGCAATCAGCTCCTACTCTTGGGATCCCTCTGAATGCTGAACAAAGGAGGAACTGATGCCTCAAATGCCAAAGGGATGCCGATGTTCTGATGACTGGTCACACATATCATTGAGAAGCAGCCAGCTGAGTTCCTATTAGCATCTTTAACCTCTAATTTCAGAGAGAAGGGTATCATCTGGCACACAGCTCCTGAAAAGACTGCTACCTCCTGCTGCAGAGACTTAATAAAACTCCTTCTAGAACTGTAAGGAGGTGCAATTAATAGCTCTGGAGCAGGTACCATCATCACCACTCCTGATGGAGGTCATGTTGACAGTTTAGTGGAAGAACTCTGATGTGAAAATAAAACCCCAGCTGACTATCAGCAGAGAGCAGGTATCCTGAAAATTACCAACATGCAAATGCCATCCTGCAGGCCAAACTGAAATAAGCTGCCAGAGGAAGATAAGCATCTCTTATTTAAAAAATTATGTTATTTGACAGGCATCATAAAATAAACACATCATATTTCTACAAGGACAGTTTCAACTACTAGAAACTCTTTCAGGCTTTTTGGCTGGTGGAAGAAAAATCTAGCAACTGTACTGTCTTCTCTCTTTTCAGTGTTTATTCCAGCTAAGGTCTTAGTTGCACAGGCATGATAATGCTCCTCCAAAAAAGCTTACAGAGCAGAAAGTGAATCATGGGAATGCTGTTCTGCAGGCTCTGTAGGAGGACATGCACTTTCTGTTGTAGCATCAAGGGCTATACATTGAATTTGGGCATGTGCATAAAGAGGAGAGGGAAAGAGAATGGGAACTGGTTCTGAACAGGATTGAAGCTGTTACACTCACATCTAAATAAAAGACTCCTCCAAGCATTACCAGAGCAGTCAAAAAGCACTTAGTAGTATTACATAAAAAGGTAATAACAAAGTCAAGCAAAGAAACAAACAAAAAACTCCCCATGACGTAAGGGCAACCTTACCAGGAAATTCAATATTTGTAAATGAACTGATCATAGAAGATTCAGGTGGATGGCTTTAAAAATCAGCATAATACAAATCCAGGTAGGTTAAATGGTGAAAGGTGAAGATATATAACATCCTAAACTATATACATCTGCAAAAACAGGCTTTCTGGGAAAACCATAAAAAAGGTCTCATACTGTCCTTTTGTATTTTCTTAGTTTAAAGGCTCCTTCTCGTCCCAGGGACACAGACGGAACTATAATTGCCATTTGGAAATTGCAAACAGCCATCTTTTGCTTTACCTGCCAGCAGCTGCAGTGGCTTTTTTTTTCAACTAGCTATTAGGGAACATGGTCCCTGCAGGTCAATTCTGACCACTATTTAAACCTCAGGCAGGACTGTCTCAGTGTGGTCTTTCTGTTACTTGCCTTCCTTAGCAAGAGCAGGCTGCTCATCTCAGGCGAGTTGAATCAGTGTTAAGAGTATTTCCTAAATATATAACAATTATCCTGAGGTATCATCAGGAACTGCCTAAATATCTGCACAAATAATGAAGTCCTGATTGCTATAAAGAAATCAATTTCCATGTGGTGAGTTATTTCATATTTATGTTCTTGGGTTATTTTCTTAGTCATTAAGTATTAAGCAAAAAAAAATCCTACCAGCAAGTGAGCAATTGTACCCTTTTGTGGCTTCACTGAACTGTATTGCCTAATAGAGACAAAAATCCCATATCTCAAAGGTCTGTTCCTCTGCTGGCAAGATTAGTATAACAGAAATTCTTCCACAAAAGCAGGAATGTAGAAGTTCAACTGCACTGAGACAACTACAGCAGCCTCTTACCATCTCTCCAAGAGCTTCAGGATAGTCTACAGAAGGAAGGCAAGCAGACTTTGTGGACATCTGTAGTCTAAATCTCACTCCAGGAGCACTTTTCCTGCCATACCCATCTTGCTTTTGTCCTGCATAATAAAACCATCTAGTTCTGCTTAGACCTCAGTTCTCAGTCACAAGAGCAGGTTGTTTCTTTCTGATACTCACCACACGAAAAGGTAAAGGCTATTTTTTGCTGTTTAAGTTCCTAAGGGGATTTCCTCTACTAACACAGGATGAATTAAGTCCTTTAGTTGATTCATCTCCCTCTGTCTCCTCACAGCACTTAGATAACCAGCACCTGAATATTCAGAAGGTGGTACAAGCCCCAAAAGGCTTTCTCTCCATCAATACTCCTAGTGACCATTTGAAAGAAAAAATACAAGCTTGTTTGCCAAAATTCATGTTACCCTGGGCTGTCAAGAATTTCCTTGGAGCAAACAGCAAAATTTGTTAGCTTTCATAACAAAAATGCATTCCCTACAAAGTGTATTTTTTCCCCTGAAATCTCTCAAATTAATGTAGATTTACAAAGGTGTAAAAAGAGAAGACAGTTTGACCTGGAGAAAGTTTCTTCACATTCCAGAGGAAACATCTGAGGAGAAAAATGCTTATTTCACAGTTTATAAAGATTTGAAAACTGAACTGAAAATAAGTCAAAAATAAATCCATAAATTTTCAACCAAATCTTTTGGAATTAAAGACGGAGCACATTTTTTTATACAAACCTCTTCTTCTTCCCAGTCTATCAAGTCCCAGTCATATGCAATTACTGCTCGCCTTCTTTTCCAAAACTCCAGAAAAACAGTAGCTGGAACAAGTAGAAAAAAGATAGAAAATTGTTTTTAAGTCAAGAAAATGTTAATGACTGCCACAGAACTGTTGAATGAAGCTGTTACGCTATTTTAATTTCTGTGCATAAATGGGTTCCTTTGAACAGCAAATCACCCTGATGATCAAAACTGCTTTCAAAAAGCATTGCTTTCAAGGATTAGTTTACTTGCTTCAAGTATGACTGAGGCTTTAGAAATTTCATGTAGTGCTAAATGAGAATGTTCAATTTCTAACCAATCAAGGAAGGGCTCTCAAAGAATAAAATTGTTCCTGTGAGTCACCACTACTAGATACAGCAGATTTCTGATGAAGTCAAAGGTTTTTTTGGGCTTTATCTTATAGATAAAGTAGTAACTTCCCTTCTTTGAAGACCATTTACAATACACAGAAACCAGAACCCAGAGAAAGCACATTCCAGAGCATCTGCAAATCTGTAGAGTACTACTGAGGAAATGATAACTTCTGTTTTACACCTTTCTAATCCAGACCCTTTTTTACATTACATAACGTCCTGTATGTGCCGTGGCATTAACATCTGACAATTAAACATTCTGCTGTACAGCCCTTATTGATAGAGTTCAAGACAGAGTAATAGGCCTGCACATGACTGCTCTGGGAAAATTACTGGGAGTAAAATTAGAGAACTGGGAAACTATTCACGTTCTAACAGAAGGTAGAATGGTATGGAAATATAGGATGAAATGCAATTGCTACTTCCTAAATGGTATGTGGTTGGCATGCCTGAAACCTATTCCATGATGACTCCCTGCACACACACAATCTGCAACCTAAAGCACAAGCTAAAGGGGATGGCATGGAGGGTGGAGTGGAATGGAGACGCTGCAGCCAGGCTCTGATGCAATCCTTGCAGGGAGGGCATCTCGGTGCTTCCCTGTAGCTGATAAACCACATTGCAGCTGTCAGCCAAGGAGATGTCTTGCTGCTGAACCAGCAATCGTGGCAAAATCACTCTCTTTGGATGAACTTGCTTCTTTATAACCTAACTGTAATACTAATACACACCTCCTTCCCAAAGTTACCCACCTCCAAGGTACAAACACTCCTCGCTGAACATGCACTCTGTATTTTATTGATCATATCTTTAAAAAAGAAGTGAGAGAATGTTACACTAATAAGCAACAAAGGTACATATCACTAGAGTCACTCCAGCTCCATCTAAATGTAAAGAAATAGTAAAAAAGTAAGTTAAGAATTGGGAAAAGGTAGAGAAGACTCCATTGTAACTTCTGGGTTTAGTTGACCTTCTGAACCTGTCCTCTCCGTCACAGTGATGCCATCACTTTCATTGATGATTAGAGCTTGTCTGTATGTTGCTTTGAGTCTGTTTTTGCAGTCAGATGCTAACACCATCAGTCTTTGACCTTAACCTGTCACAAGTTTCTCTTATCAGTGTGTATATTAATAAAGAGCATTATCCCCTAAACTGTAGTGTGGGTCCTCCAGGGACACTAGCAGTTGCCAGCAGTGGGCATCAAGCTCGACTACAAGTGTGAAGATCTGGGAGTGGGTATCTCTTATGCTGTTAGCGTGTGTCCCTGACAAGGTAGCTGAACCATCCTCTGGCCCAGTGGGCTGGTCAGTGGAGAGTCCCCACAGCAGGATGTTGACAGACTGATCTGGCACAAGGGTCTTGGCTTTCCTGGAGCACTGGCAGACGAAACACAGAGAATTTGAGGAAATCCCCCCTTTCACATGAGAACTGTCCTTCCATTTTGTGATGGAAAGAACAATCAAGAAACACTTGGTAATAAAATAGTATGCTCACAGTCTGAAGATTAATACTGAGCCTATTTATAGTTAAAGGGTTTTTTAAAACTTATTTTCCAGAGAGAATATAGAGGCTGCCTAAAGCCAACACAAATCAATGGACAGGCTTCCTCTCCCACTGTGAAGTTTGGCTCTTTCCTTTATTGCTCACTGAAAAGCAGCAGGCTAATAACCACAGACAACATAGACTTCTTTGTTCATGAGGTAGCACAGTATCAGCTGTAACAGGGTCACAACAGTCTGGCAATATGTTTCACATCCAGCCCTAAAAGCATCTCCTGAATAGTCTGTCTGCTCTACTGTAGCTTATTGATAAAAATGTGACATGATACTAAGCACTGGCATCAGTTTGGCAAAAGTGAATTTTTAGCCAGTAGGAATTATGTTTTATTGTACTAGCCAATGCAGCTGAGGTATGCTTAGAAAATGAACACTATGAGCACATAAGGTAACTGTTCAAAAGCATGTTTAAGGAGGCAGATACTTGGGTTGAAGGCATTTTCATATATCATGTAATTCTTTTTCTGAAACCTGAAATGATGTTACACTGGGTCACAGATTTCACAGAATATTCTGAATTGGAAGGGACCCACGAGGTTCATCGAGTCCAGCTGTTAAGTGGATGACCCATACGGGGACCAAACCCACAATCTTGGTGTTATTAGCACCATGCTCTAACCAACTAACCAGATGCTTTGATTTAATCTAATAAAATGAATGAGCCTATTGTTTTTATAAAGTTTTGCAATAACTGCAGTATCATTGGTTGCCGTCAGCAAAACTTGTAAGTGCTAATGTGGCTTCACTGCTGCTGAACCACCACATCATTCATCCCTTGATTTTTTTTTTTCCTGGTAGAGCAGCTTCTCTTAGTTCATATTGAATTACTTTGTACAGGCTAAACAAGTAGTTCTGCACTTTATGGAGACCTGTGAGAAAGAAGCCTGATTACTACCACTCTTTCCATTCCAAAAGGCAGCTGGTAGCAGGACTCCGGTGGGCGTATGAGGACCAGACATGAACATCTCAGACAGGTCTGTTCTGAGCAATACTCCTTTTCTTTCTTTTTTTTTTTTTTACACACCTCGAGTGAGGAATCTGTATGTATATTTAGCATATTTAGTATTTGTCAGAGTAAGCGTTTGCAGTTCCTGAAGCTTCTTTAGGAAGCTATTTTCTAAGTGTTAAGTAGCAAGTAGGATGATCTGTACAGTGCTGTTCTATCTTTCACTGTTACACTTTTCTCCCTCTATCCAGGTCAGTATGCAAGATATTTTAAAATGTGCTATAAATAACCATGTTTAATTCACTGTGCTACTGAGGTCTTCTAAAAGGTACCGGATTTTGAAATTTCTCTGCTTGTTTGTCAAGTAATTACTACTACCCTATACAAACTTGAGCATTCTTTTTTGATTTTGACACTCAACAGGACACAGTTGTACCTACTGTTCCCCAATTTTCCAGCTGGTATGTTTAAACCAGATGCTTAATATTCTCAAAAAGTCCTGCTTGGAATTTTGAATTTCTCATTTGCCTTAGCACCCAGATCTTTTGCTAGCTTTTTCTGTATTGTGCTTTTCCTACTTCAGAGCTCAACCTTGCAGCTGAGTCCTCAATATCCACTTGTACAAACAGCTGTCTTAACATCCTTTCCTCAGATGCTTTTGCAGTAAGTTGTGATCTTATCTACTAATGCAAATGGCCTCTTGCACCAAATAGCTTTATCCTGGCCTTCTCTCAGAAATCCTTTTCCCTATTGTATTTCAGGACACCATTTAATATACCCATCCTGACTCCTTGAATATATTCTATATAGCAGGAGTATTGCTGAAGAACATCGCTAAATTCTATCTCCTCAGAGAGCAGATCAATGTGAACATTTTATGCTAGAGGCAAGGTTTGTAAGAAAGTAATATCTTTCATTAGACTAACTCATACATTTGGAAAAAAATGTTTTATGTTGGCATTTCTTATTGCTTGAAAAAAATGTTAAATTTTTTACGCCAGGCCTTTTTGCCCCCTCCTAACTTTGCCTTTCAGCTAGTGTTCTAAAGCTGCTTTCTTTATCAAAGGAAACATTCTTTCAGCTAGACAAGAAGAAATTACAAAAAGGATTTTTCTTGTGTCCCTTAGTTTCCCAAAGATATGCAGAGAGAGAGAAACTACCGCCAGCCCACATTGTCTCTAGCATTGCATTAGAAATTATAAATGGCTGGACTCTCCCGTTGAACAGTTACAGAACTTTGCTACTGCACTTCAGGAAACATCTAAACAGTAACATCTTTGCAGTAGGTTTCCCCGGTATCTTAGCTGGAAAAGCATAAGATACAATTCCATCTGAATTTAGAGAAACAAATGTGAGCAAACCACTTTGCCCATCAATTAAAGATGTCTCCAGAGTAAAAGGAGGGAAGTATCATATAGATCACCGCTTCATGGAAAGACCAATCTGACCACACCTGGATATGAAACCCCCAAGTGAATGGCTGAGGCTTATTTCTCAAGATGGGAGCCCACCAATGGATATAAAGATGGTGAAGAAAGTACTTTAGGTAATAGTAAGACAGAGTCTAAACTCTGATTAAAGAGGTAACACTATTCTAGCTGCCTTTTCTTCTTTCATTCTCTTTTTATAAAAGCATTGCCATCATTATTTTATGTTAGTGTCTATCAAACTGGATCATCTGGAAGGCTGAACTTTTCACAGCCAGTATTTCATGCACTTGCCTGTTGCTTCATGCTGGCAGAAAAAACATTTTCCCAATCAAACTGGCATCACTGTTTCTTCTCTTCCCCCTGCAATGATGGAATACCTGCAGATGCCAATAGACCTAATGCAGACCGAAAACCTGGCAGTAAGACAACTCTCAAATACAGTACCAGAAAATCCCTGGAAAGAGTGACTCCTTATTCTAATGCTACTTTAGCCCTATCTGCATGGAAAAGATCTCCAGAATCTCACTGTTGTTTTTGCAAGGTGTTTAAGAAACTAATATTCGGGTGGAGCGACAGAATTGGCCTGTTCCCCAAATCACACCCAATATTCACATCTCCTTCCTGTTGCTGCCCCTACCTCACTCTTGGCAGCAAGCTCACAAGCAGTGTAAGTCAACAAAAGTGGCAGGGAAGGCTCTTACTCCCTGACTCTTGTATAGTCTCTTCTCCAGGAGCCAAGTCATCCAGAGGGCAGCTTTTACTGTATTTTTTTCTTATCTCACTATGGACTTAGGTGCTGTAGATGCACAGATGGGCAGTGCGTTTCCTGGTCCTGGCAGGCTGGTGTGGAGACATTCCCAGAGGTAATTAGGTCATGGAGTCTGACAGTGATGCTGAAGGTTAACTAGAGTGAAGTGCAGCTCCTGTCAACTACAGACAGGAAAGAGAGAGGACTTACAACATTTTGCAGGCAGGCATGTTCAGCTTCTTTAGTCTTCTCAAAGGCAGAGACCACAAGGCAGGACCAGACATGGTTACTGGAGTGAGGGACTCTCCTCACCCAGAGGTATTTTTCCTACAGCCCTGGGTCTGGGCAGGGCTGTGTCTGCTAAGACACAGATGCCATGCTGTGAGCACAGCTGCTTTCTGAGAGCAGTGTTATTCCAAGGAGGAACAAAAGCGTTGGTGCAAAAAGCTGGACTCTAATGACACGCTCACCAGCAGTTAGGAACAGTGACATAAACGTTCAGCAGTGTTAAGCTATCAATTTTCCTAGCTGAGATAGAAGTCCCTGTCTGTACGCTATTTTAGAAATTCTCAACTTCAGAGAACACATAGAGAAAGGATTTGGAAAAGCTGAGTAAACATCTGAAAAAAAAAATCTTTAAGGCTTTGAAATCTTTGGTGATTCTCAGCTCTGGTGTAGTGTTAAAACAAAGCTGAAATATCAAGCAGAAACATAAAATTTGAATGGTCTGTGGATTTCTTCTAAATACAATATGTGATACTTTAATATTGCCAATATTACATAAAATGACATAAATAGGCTTGATTGGTTTATTAACTTAATTGATTAACTTAGACAAAACCAGAGTTTTAGAGAAAGGAACTAAGACAGACTGATAGGCTAATCTGTGTTGTCCTGGTGGCTCTCATGTTGCCTCCTTGTGGTTCAGTAAAGAGATATGCAGTTTAAAATGGAGATTATAAGAATTACTTGGACACCTTTCCAAAGCAGTTGGAGATGTGTAAGAACAGGAGAATAATGAGTAAATCAGGATAGCCAAGTGCCTGGAGCTCTGATATGGATGCCAGTTTTGAGTCACCTCACCGAGCCATTTTCTAAAGTTATTAACCTTCCCTCTGAATGGCATGATCGCAGCTACAAGCCTGGGCATGCTTAGGGTGGCTTGCACAGCCAGAAATTGCTGTTTCCTCTTGCCTTCAATTATGCCTATAAGACCATAGTAGGATATATAGTTGAGCCAGAAATAGAACTGTTCTATGGGCAAAATTCAGCCGCCATGGCAACAGTTAGATCCCTCTCAGATCAATTTGCCATTCAATGATACCTTCCATTTATTTCATCTGAGTTTTGATTTAACTGCAACCAGCTTGCATGTATTTAACTTTATTGCCTTTTATGGCAAAGTGGGGAAAAAATTACTTCATTTTAATACTGACACTAAACTGAGCTGCCCTAAGCTAAGAGAAGCCCTGAACAATAATAGAGAAAAGGCTTCAGTACCAATGAATTTAAAAACACTCGGAAATTCCTACAAAATGTAATATAATCTACACAGACACTACATACTGCATTCATGTTTTTATTTTAATAGAATTATTATTGCATAAAAACCTGATTCAATCAATTCCATCTTCCTCTTGCAGCAACAGAAAAGACTCAAGACTATGCTGCTTTTCTCAATGCCTGAAAAAAGTGGAGTGGAAAATAAAAAGGCCTATGTTGCCTCACAATCTTCGAGAAATACATGGTGCAATTACTTCATATCAAAACAAAAACTTACCCCACACTGCCATGAAAACAGCAAAAAAGACAGTGGCTCCATTGTCAAAAAGGTGGGTAACCTGAGAGATACATTAATAGTGTGATCAATTTTTGATATTAAGACTTTATTTTCTATTTTCACATAGTACAATCAATGTAATCATGAGTGTTGTTGGCCTGGCAATCCTGAGGTTCCTTCCCTTGACATGAAATGCACCTGTCAATTGATAGACTATTTGCCAGCCTGGCCTGGGACTGACTGCTGCCAAAACCAGATGTGTGCATCATCATCATTTCAGACCCAAAGCACTCATCCAACAAAGGATGGATCAGAAAGTAAAGGTTGATGTCAAGGACACCACAGCACATGCATCTAGGACATAACTTCTGAGATTGCTGAATCTGTATGTACAAATTGCATTCAAGTGTTCTACAACCCAAACTAAATATTGGTGAAAAGCAATGTTAATGTTGGCTGAACTTGATCTGACCTTTCAAGATATTATCTGGCCAACCTAACTAAAGACAAATGCAAAAGGCAAAATTAATGCTTTTACCAGGAAAGAGTATCTATTTGCATAGTTTAAACTTACCTTAGCATAAATGCAGCTGTCTGACAACCTCATGAAGGGGCAGTATTTATCACATATAGGACACATTATGATATCAGTAGCTTGGCAGACTTCTTTACTGGAAAAATAGAATAGACAAAAATTAATGGCTTGATTAGTACAACAGTCTTCACAATGATCTGTCTTAAAATGGATTGATAGGTTTCACTAAGATTTACTTATCGAACAAAACTGGTCTGTAACTGAAGCTAAGGTGTTCATAACTGCATGTGTATAATTAATATGTGTTGATTGTCTAAGACTGCAGAGCTTACATTCATAACTGCAGAGCGCAGTTCTTCAGGGCCAGCCTAGCAGCATGTCTTTACCATGCCCAGCTTCACCTTGAGTCTGAGTGAAGGAGGCTGAGGATAATTGCAGGCAAGGTTCAGTTTGACTTATTCTTGTGACTTGTCTTAAATGTGAAAGAATTTAGAGATGAAGCACGCAGCAGATGGCCCAGGGCTTTCTTCATTGGGAAAGGCCTTCAAGAGAGTGGAAATTCCCCACTCTTCTGCTGCCCTGTTACAGGAGCAATGAAGGGCCCAACTTTTTCCCTACTTCATCAGCACCATCAGCAACTTGGCAAGAAGCATTGCCTCTCATCCCGATTCAGGAGCACAAAACATGGGAAGTTTGATACTGGGTACCTTATGAGAATGAAACAGTCTTTCCTGACTGTTCATTCAACAGTTCAAAATGAAATAATTAAAAACTCCTGGGAATATCTCTTAAATTATTCATAATAACCCACAGCTGTAATTTCCTTATAAAAGTTCCCTTGTTACCTGACTTGGCAGTGGTTCAAAGTGGTGACTCCATACAAAAAGACAAACAATCCAATGAAGGCAGCTGGGAAGAGCATCCCTGTGTACCAGCCTAACCAGGCAAAGTACAGTCCAATTTTCTCACCAAAATACCGCCTGTTTTAATACACAACACAGCAAAGTTACCTGCTAATCAGAATAAATCTGCTTAATCTTGCTTGTTAATTGAAAATAAATATTTCCATCATATCTGAAGAGTAGATCAGAGAGCAGAGTAATGCCTTAGGATTTTAATGCATTTGTAGATTTTTATACTGGTTTTTCCCCTTTCCTTAAGACAACAAGAGTCAGAATTTCCTGAAGAAAAACCTTTCAACTAGGCTTCTAAATCCACACTGAGGGACCTGCTTCATGAATGAACTTAAAATATGAATTTAAAAATTCACTAACCACTGTTTACAGTTAGATGAGTGAAAACCTCACAAAGGAAACACTGAGTTACTTTTCAAAAGCTAGTTCTTTGTATGTGGGAAATTGACTGTTTGCTTTGCCTTTTGGCTGTATAGCTGTACTGCCTAAATAATAGCATTGAAATCCCTTTCATCTAAAACTGGCATAACAACAAAAACTATTTGATCCCAAACTATTTCTAAGAAATTAATTAACCAGAGTTTATTCTCCAATACAGTTTATTTCCATTTGTTCCTGGAAAATTAATTTCATTATTCTACCACAGGTGGAAAGTGAAGTGCAAGTAAGGTCCATCATCTTGCTCTGATTTGAGAAAAGTATTCTGAGTTAACTGTAATTTGTTAGAAACCTTGCTCAAAAACTAGCAGCAAAGTAGCCAGAAAGCTCACTTTTGCTACATTAATTAGCACTTTTCCTTCTCCCAAACACAACCAAACCTTTATTTATAAGAATACATTGAGCACACAACCTGCTGAACTCATCAGCATACAGGCAGGTTCATGTATCGTTCTGTGTCTGGTGTCTTGTTGATTTTAGAGGATTATTTGTAAGATTAGTTTTAAAGAATGAGGAAAGATGATATGCTTGTGTTTCAGAGACTTTGCAGATGACAACCTTGCATATCCACTGAATTGGAAAATACCTGCTCCTGAAAAACCACTTTCACACTAATGATGCAACTGCAGATCTATTTAGAGACAAATGAAGGGAGGTAGCACTGTTGGCTCCTCTGTATTACCAGAAAACATCTTTGGACAAACTTGCACAGTGAGAGTGGAAAGACCTATAACAGTTCTATGGCTGGATGCACTGGAGAAGAGGGCACTTGGTCTGGACTGCACAAAAATAGCAGCTTTCAAATGGTTATTAAAAATTTCCAGTGTGAGAAGTATCTGTGTGGGCTGAACTGCTACTCTGTTGAATGATTCTGACCTGCAGTGACTATTTTCATTTGAGTTTACCAGTTCTATATAAGAAGCCTTATTCTTCTGTCATTCAACAGAGACACAAATTTACAGGCTAACAAGATGATAAGATAGCAATAACATGTACAGTTCTGACAAGAGCAGCAGGTCTGATTGTAAAAAAACACACTGGAAACTGCTTTTTGAGCCCTGACTTAAGAGTGTTAGTGAAACCTTTGGCCTAATTGTTTTCTTGACACTTGGAATGTCAAGCTGTGCCTGCTCCTCTGAAGAGGCAAGCTCACATTGTGAGCTTACACCTACCGAATATTTATGACTTATTTTTCTCCATGTACATAATTCAAAAACCTAACCTTCATCAAGTTTTATTTTTTTATTTCATTCCCTACACTCAAGGATGACTGCTTCCTTGTTCCAAAGCCCTTCGCTGACAAACATTCATGACAAAATTCATGTCCTATCCTCTTGAGCTCTTCAATCTAATGATGCAAATCATAGTATTCTTTTTGATCTAATGATCAAACAGCTTAATCCTGAATGAAGACCCAAGCAAGGTTCAGTGCGTACACAAAGAAGAACAGCCATGATGGGGAGCAACCCATCTCTGCAAAGTTAGGACAAGGGATCTGAGGCTGGTTTTAAAAATAAGTGAGGGATGTTGACATTACTTTGATATGTATTGGTTTAAGTATGGATAAACAGCCTCGATATTTCATTATTGCCCTTTGCAACACAGCTGGTATTACACAGGCTGTAATACTGTAATTTCCATCAGGATCAAGTTAATATTTTATTTCTTCTGGCCCCATAGTTAGAATATTTTTCCGTTTAGTCTCTGCTCAGATACCACTGTGTTAAGCACTATAGAAACAAACTATGGCAGTAAGAAGGTCTTTGCAGACATTCGTAGGTGTTGTATTCAGAGCAGTTCTACATTTATTCCAGTATGTAATTCAGCTAGTCTGGACCATCATGACCCTCAGCAGGTATAAATGGTTTAGAGACATCTTTGCCATTCTTTCCCTTCAATATGCCCCAAACATTTTCACGAAAAACAAACTCTCTGTTTCTTCTCTGTCACTATATAAAGAAGAGAAATTTCATATAGCTTTCCACAGTGATAGCAGTTCTCTCTGAGCCAGAGCTCAGCAATCTACATGAAGTGTTCCTGAGATTTTTTTTCACAATGCATCATTGTGCATTACTTATACCAAAATTTCATCTGTTAACACTCTGCTCATTTGAAGGCCTCTTTGAAATTTTCCAGCATTGATAACATTTTTGTATTCTTAACTTTGCTAATTTATTACTATCAAATTTTCCAGATTATTAATGAGGAGAGAAAATTTTTGAGTCTTTGATGGTTTTCCCACATAAAAATTTCTCCACAACTAACCTAAAAAGGAGAGACATAAAAAAACCCCAAGCACCTAATAGAATAATCCATCTCTCCTATCCTTATATATGCTGTACCATTAAAATAATAATAAAAACATTATTTCAGTTTCTCAATTATATGCTAGTCTGTAGACTAGCCCTTCAATACTGTCTCGCTTTATAGGGAACTGTCCATTCCCTCACTCCATTTCAGTGGTAGAATTATGACTTAACTGAAGCAAGGTTTTGGTCTCAGTATTTATCAATAAGGCCTATTTTAAAGAATAGAATAGAATATATAATTCTAATATAATATTATATTACATTACATTATATCATATTGCATTACATTATATAATAATGAATATAAAATATTAATTTTAATAATATAATAATGATTGTACTAAGTTACAAGGTCTAATTTCAAACCTATGAAATTGGATTGATATTGGAGTGATATTGGATTAGTCTGTGTTTACTTCATTATAGAATCTTTTGCTTTCAGAATGCCCAGAAGGAAGCCATGGATCTAGCATATAGACAGGTGTGGGCTCAAGCCAAGAACCTATCTATTTTCATTAACCCTTTTGCAGGTCAGAATGAAGTCCTGTACAGAAATTTTTACACCACAGAAACTAGAGCTTTCCAGCAAGTATTTTGGACATATGAAGCTCTGAAGTCAGGAGCTATGGGGTGGGGAGAAAGGCTTGATAGGAGATTGAAAGGGAGTGGTCATCTTGAGATTAAGACATTTAATGTAAACATGGACCAAAGTGCAAGTTACCCAAGCATTAATTTTGCTTTCAGGTTCATTTAGGTGGTTTTACAATCATTTGCAAAATATAGTGTTCTCCCTCCCTTTTTGTCCTGTAAATAACATGCACAAGAAGCAGCAGAAGCAATTTGTGCACAATCTAGAGGGAAGCAGCTCTGCACAGAAGTGTGAAGGAGGTGATCCAAAGCCCTTAAGAATCACTGCAACTGTTTCCATGGATTTACACAGTTCCAGAGCATATAAATATAAGTCTTCTTTCTTTCCAATTATTAACAGTTCTAAGGGTCTTAAATTATTTTTGTAAAATAGCTATGGATGCTAAATTCCAAGAGAAGTATAATTAAATCATGGTACCACATCTGTTGATTAATAAGAGTGGCTTTGCAAATTATGCCAAATCTGTGCCTTCAAACTGCCACGTTTCAAAACAGAGTGAAAGCAGAATCATGCAATTTCCCTCAAATGACTTTCTCTCATTTATTTCTAGTGACTAGTATCTCCATAATAGCCAGCTGAAGAAATTGAATGAAATCCTGTAGACACCAAGTTTATAGCACAGGAGAAAGAAACCTCATTTCAACAACTTAGGGAAAAAATAAAACAGCACAGAAGTACAAACAATTTCACTTACTATTGTGGCACTTTGACTTAAAGGTAGAAATATCATATCTATTAATGAGATAATTGTACTATCTACATCTAATTTACTCCTTAGCCTTTTTAAAGCATAATGTCAACTAGCAGCATAAGTTCTGGTCAGATATCTGTGGAAGAATCGACATCCATCCACTCCTTTAGTATAAATGGCAACATTACACCCTTCAAGAATAATCCCACACAGCTGTTTTTAAGGGGCAAAAATAAGAAAAAGTTGCTCCTGCTGCAGAACTGGTAGTAAAAAAAAATGCTTCTGTCTAAAATATGCCTGCTGAGACACTTCCAAATGAAATGAACAACGGGTCTTGCTGATGTTGTCAGTTCTACAAGGAAAAATCTCCAGCTCAACAGACATGTGAACTGCTGGGAGTGGCAGCAGACGTGAAAGACTCATTCACAGATGCTGGATTACTGACATTTCGTTAGCTCTTGCCAAATGCTTGAATCCTCTGAAAAATCGGTAGGAGCTAAGGAAATGCGAGTAATCCAGCATCTGTGAAGTGAGAAGAAAAAGGCATTCCCTTTGGTTTTTTGCCACCCCTCCTTCAGTGGATTCATCACAGCTGTGGATACATTCCAGCAGCAAATGGCAAGCTGGGCTGGGGGCTGCAGCTTTTAACCCTGCTGAATTTGACAGCTTCAGAGACTCAGGCTGCTGTCAATGCACAGGGAAACTCACAACTCTCACTGCCCCTCTCCTCCTTGGGCAAACACCTACTCTGAGCAACCACTGCACACTTACAACCTCAGCTAGGGGGTCTGCTCTTTCAATTGCCTTTTTTTTTTTTTAATTTTGTAAAATAGATTTGAAAAAACCTGCCTAGTGAAAACCTAAAACTTCTTAAAAACTCTTCAACTTTAAACCCAGTCTACTCAAGAAGCCTGCTACCACAGTCCAGAACAACCACGTCTCTACATTTTCTCGTTTTGTTACCATTTATTCTCATATTTAAAAATCCTTCTCAGTTGCCTGATAGACAAATTAAACCAAACACCAGATACTGCCGGAACAGCACTTTCACAAACAAGAAGTGTTGATGAAGACCAGTAGCACTGACCACTATGGACAAATGAATAAAAACCACTTATAATATACCAGTAAATTTAAAGTTAAAAAGCCCCTTCCATATAACTGTTGGCTCCTCCACAAATCAGTGATTTCCATCATGCAATTTGACAAAAATTACGTATTTCTATTTACTAGTCCAGTGTATTAAAAAAGAAATAAGGTACTTTGGGAACTAAATGATGAGGTCTAATATATTATTTTTGAAGCATTAAAAAAATTACAGGACTCAGTAAAATTGTTCTGTATTTCTTTGTGAACTTTTTATCCATGGAAATTGAACACCTCTTTCATGAAATTAGGTAGGTTTTATATAACCTTAATTGGTAACACTGTCTATCTCCAGGGCCACCCTCTACAAATCTTTCATCTGGAAACAATTTTCATAATAAATAAAAACAAAGGTTTATATCAGTTACAGGACTTATGAAAGGGGAAATTAATATGCTGGACCAATTTACATGCTCCAGATGGCTCTTCCTAATAGCCAATGTATCAATATTTTCAGTGGTCCTGGTGCATCCAAAGACTTTAGTAATAGGCCCTTGTAGCTTCACATTCTTCTCTTCAAGTGGAAAAAGTGCATTAATGCCTAATGCTAGTTCTACCAACATGGTCAGTAAGAGCTTTGGCTTTCTATATATGCATAAAAAAAAATATGTAATCCTCTATTAGTACATGACAGCCTCTTTGAAAATGTTATTTCAAAGGGTCGTAGAATTTGGAATCCCATCTCAGCTTTCTCAGTGTTTTTTTTCCTTTCAGGAAAAAAACATTCTGCTTTCCAAGATGAATACAAATCCAGACAGTTGTGATGTAGCCTGTCTGAGTTGAAGGGCGGTGGCACAGAGAAGGTTTCCCCCCATGTACCACTAGTGGTGTTGAACACAGTTGCACACTCAGTGACTTTAAGCTCTGCTTTGTGCCATATGTGAAACTTCATCGGGGGCTTGTTCTGTGGTTGCTTTTTTTGAAAAATAAGATCTAGTCCATGACAGCCTGTGTTTCACTAAAGCCATGCTCTGAGGAGGAAGAACAATATTGTTTCCTCTAGGAAACAATATGTAACCAAGCAGGTCCAACCTCCACAGATTTCTCGCTTTTTTTTTTTTTTTCCCCTCTCTTAAATACTTTGCAAACCATTCATTAGAAGTTATGGTCTCAGGAAACTCTAAAAGGAAACTCCCTTCACTTTTGGGCCCTTCTACAAACTCTTCTGTGGATATTTCTTTGGATGTAGTGGCACCATGAACTAAATAGAGTCCCATGACTTCAGGATCAGTTTCTAAAAACTGATTAAAAATTAATTGAGCTTTTCATGGTTTTGTCAGAAATGAGATAAGCTATTCTCAAAGCAGGTACAATGCGATGATGTAAGAGCAGGTAAGTCTTACCTCACGAGATCCAGTGGCTGGTATTTATACCACACTCCCCAGGAAGCCCAGCACTCATAGAGCAAGTGTCTGTGGTTTTCTGCCCCGTGGGTTTTTATCGAATTCTTACTTCTGTAACTTCCCTAAAATACAAAACTGGACATTAATGAACAACAGCAGGGAAAAAAAAGAATATTGAAGAAATCTCTCTCACTAGCAGTATGGATAATACAATTTATGCAAACTCCATATTTGGGCTCCAAAATTAAATATGAAATTAAAAAAAATCACCTCACTTCACTAAGATTTGAGATGATTCTTCTAAGAAATTTACAATAAATGGTATTCAAGTCAAAGGCTATAAATTGGAGAACCTCAAAAAAACACCCAGAAAAAAGCATGATATTTTTCCCGTCTGAAAACATACTGATTTATGAAATCGAATGCTTTTTACAGAATAGATCCAGAATAACTCTCCTTATTCACCTCTTTTTGCAGGAAAAAGCCTCCCCCTTTTTTTTTTTCCCAAGGAGAAAGCATTGCTAAATGGAAGGCATGACAGAGGCAGACACAGAATGCAAGAGAGTAATAACATTAATAAGATTGAGAATAAATTATTATACAATTAAGGATTAATTTTCTGGGAAATGTCAGTTCAATAATCAAAAAAAAAAGCAAAACAAAACTGAGAAAAATACCTCATGAAGAGGAAATGCAGCTTCATAGGAGCCATTACTGAGCAATCGATTCAGACCTAAGAATCAAAAGCATTCAATTATTTACCAATAGGAGTAGAAAAACTGCTAGGTAAAAAGGAAAACACATTTTCATAATAAACTGGCTAAATGAAGATTGAAGTCCATTGACAGTACAAGATACCTGTAGAAAAATTAATCTTTTCTAGATTTTGATAACTAAGATATAATACAAGCAAAGACTTGGTAAAATATTAATCAGGATTTCTCATTTATTATGCTAGAGGTCTAAAGATTCATTTTCCAAATCCACCTTTAGTGTAACTTCAGTGAAATTGGAAACCTCACGAAAAGATTGAAGTTTGACCTCATAAAATATGCTCTAAGAAAGCTATTTAGATGGAGGGCTGCATACCTTGGGAGCTGAAAACTTACATTTTTAAACTGCAGGCCACTAAAGCAACTGAAACTCTGAATTTTCATGTAGTAACAACTTTCTAAAATATGTTCAGTTTATGTCTTATGAAAGCTGTCAGACACACAGACAGAACAGGAACAAGACTGGCTGCAGGAGTACAAGATCAGAAAACAAACAGGAACGTGAACCAAAAGGATTCATTTGTGGCATAAGAAAGTAATTGCACACCCCGCTCACTCAGGCCTTTTCCCTCTTCAATGAGAGCCTTAAGAGAAATAATAATGCTTGCTGAGCTATGGGTGCTTTTCACTTGGAGAGTCTCCAAAATAGGATTGAACAGTCACCTGGCAATGCAAAACAAAATACCAAGAGTAACAGCCTGAAGGCATTTGAACCCTGTAGACCAAGAGGCATAGAGTGTTAATTCCTTTCCTAATTCACAGGGGACTGATAGCAGCAAGAACACAGCAATGAGAAGTATTAATTCAACATGAAGAGCAGTTTCAGTGGTAGCATCAGTATCTCCGGCAGAAAAGCAAACCCTGTACTGCTGAGTTGGGCTTTGCTCTGCCCAGTGCTCATTGCAGGGTTGTATTCATTGTAAGTACAACACCAGTTGATATGTGAGGGAGATTGGGAACTTGAGGTAGACAGGGACAGCAAGTGTGTGTACAAGATGTGACGGCTGTTCTGCTTAGAGCTGCTGCTGCCATCACCCCACTGGCTGAGAAAGAAAAAAGTGATGTTCTGAGTTATTTCTCTTCCCCTTCAGTAAGGTGGTGTTTAAACAGCAGGGAAATGAAATAAGCTGCAGAGTTTTATGGGGATTGCCTGTACATTTGTGATGCCACAGTCTCTGTGGTACTCGAGCAGCATGTGCTCTGTATCAGTAGAGAGAAGGCGGCCACTGTTTTATATTTTATCCCTCCTCTATCACTGCCTGCTCTCCTGGACCTGCATATGTGTTGCTACAAATGTCCACTCCATTCACTATTTGAAAGTCAAGTCACAGTTATGCATGGCATTCTTTGCACTGAGGACATGAACGGTGAACTCCCTTTTGAAGGACAGAAACTACAGAGATACAGGACCTTCCATCTCCTCTCTGGATGGACGCATCTCCAGGGTGAAGCCCTATAGGCTGAGATGTACGGCAGCACAAATCTTGCCATCCTTCCAAATACACTTTTATGAAGGAGTAAAAGTTTCCTGCATTAGTCTATCTGCTTCTCCACTGCTTGTTATCTGTTCATATTTCCAGTTTAAATCAGCCTTTTCCCTTGAAGAGGTTATAAATCCCATGTGATTAGGCGTTCCTGTGAAAGCTCATATTACAGGGAAATGATCTTTCAGGCAAAGCCTCTACAACAGCAGTGGGTGAGATGTAACCAGCTCCAAACTGAGGTGATTAAAATGGAAGTAAAATAGTCTGTTATGAGCCCAGGCAGAATTCTTTTTTTCACTTTTTAAACTCATATTTAAAAGCACATTGCTCAGTACTTACCAATTTTGTTTTTCCCCTCTTCATATTTCACTCTTTGTAAGATATGGTGTACAATTCTACTTCTTGTAGCATTGTTGAAGAAAGTATCTTTGTTGTGTATTATGAAGCTATATGAAAAAAACCCAAAAATAATCTCAGAAATACATAGTAGCATGTTTAAGGCAAATATTTTGTCCCATTACTTTCTATAGCACACCAAAAATCTCCAGTATGTGCGCAAGTGCAAGGAGAATTCAAGAGGCTAGACTGAGACACCACCAGATGAGATACTGTCAATAAGAGTATTCATTCTCTTCATTCATTCTGCTGTAGAAATTAGCATTTAATTTCTATTTCAGGCTTTTCTTATTATGCTTTACAATTAGGAGTCAGTTGGAAACATCTACTTGGTAAACCACTCTTGCTGGTAAATACTATGTTAGAAATGGAAAGTATTACATGCTCCTATATTTGGTCCTGGAAGCTAAAATAGAGTAAAAAATTAGCTTTCAGAAGCTAGTTATGCAGTTATGTATGAATGCAGGTTCAATAGTTTAGACAGAATTGTGGTTAGTCCAGGAAAATAAAAAAGCAAAAAACAAAATCGCCTTTGGATAGGAGGATTGTTTTCCTCCTCTGTGTCGGTGAAGAGCTGCAGAGTTCAACAAATTGATAAATGAAATGTTAAAGTCATAGAGATGTCATAGAGAGATAAGCCTGTAGGACAGTACACTAGATAAATCTGACCTTAATAGAGATCTTCTTAATAGGGAGATTGGTTTGAATTTATATCACTTTATCTTTTGCACATCTGGGATCTACTGCTCAGTGTTCCCCTCAGGTAATATTAGCCAAATGAGAATTTGCTTTTTCAGAATTAATCTTTACCCATGGGAAATGATACATGACTTTGCACCTCCACAGTCATTTGGAAAAACAGGCAAGGAGTCCACCTTGTGAACTTTGATGACTTCACATGCTCCCTTTTTATTATCAGAATTCTCTGCTGAATTTTCAATACAGTACAATCTGTAAGTTCCTTATGTTCAGTTTTGAAGGCAGGCAGTAAAAAAGAAAAAAAAAATCCCAAAGTAAAAATATATAAAAGACAAATTGCTCCAAGAGTATCAGAATTAAAGAAACCTGTTTTTCTAGAGGTTACTATGTCATGTCTCCCTTCCCACTACACTGCAGATACTCAGAGATAATTTCTGTGTCTCCAATCTACTCAGTGCTGCACTTCTGAATTCCTTCCACATCTCTACTATTCCCAAAGTGCTACACATGCCCTACTGTAACTACTGAAAGTAATTTGATTTCTGCATATTGGCTGACCACCGTGTGATTTACCAATGGGCTGCTACCAAACAACAAATATGATTGGTGGCCACTGGCCACTGCCTTTTCTGTACAGGAGCAGTTTTGGGCCATTATTCCCTTTCAAGCTGCTGTTACTCAAAAAGTAATTAAGACTGTGCTCATCTTTCAGACAGCTACACCTGTACCAAATTTAGTTGAAAGTAATCAGCATGTAAAGTCATAAGTGTTAGAAACATTTTGATAAAAAAAAAGAAAAGAAATAGTTTCATCAGGTAAGTCTTAAGGCTTAAGGAAATGATACTAAAAAAACCCCAAACTAGACTGTGAAGCAGTTAGAACAGCACTGTTTCCAGCTGAAGCTGGAACTCTGTATTAGGCTGTTTTAGTAGCAGCAGAAACAAATCAAAAGAGAGTAGTAAATGAGAAATGAACAATTAGAGATTTTTGCACTTTGTTTCATTTTCTTTTACTGACTGGCTTTCCAAGATCTCACCTCCCAGACAGCATTGAATGTTAAAGAACTGCAAAGATAACATATGAAATCAAAACAGCACAGTAATTTTCATTCTGACTTAGCTATGAGTTCTTGTAGGATTCAACTGAGAATTGAATCACCTTATCTGGGAAACTAGCAACATGGAACAGGTAACATCTTACTCTATTCTCCTTGTGATACAAGGTTATTTTGCCCATCTGTTATCATGACTATCTCATACTGCAACTACAGACAGCCATTTCAACAACTTTTCTGGAGAAGTTGATTAATAGTTCTACTTGCATTTAGGCATTTCTATTTTCATGAATCATGAATGCAATAAGGCAAAAATTAAAGATTATGCAAACTTAAAAAACTCTCCAACAAAACAAAGAATCACTTGTTTGAAGAAACACTTTAGTAATTTGCAAACTTAGCAATTGTGTTGTAATAGCTTTTGATCTCAAGTGGCCAAGAAGAAATAACCAGATGTGGCTGTGAAAGCAGATATAAACACCTCAGTATGATAACTGCCATGAAGAACTCTGCCTATTCCAGAATTAGCTGAAGCAGTCCTAAAACAAGTGTGAGTATATAAGCTGCAGAGATTCTGCCCTACCCAGTCTTGTGTCAGCAAAAGGCATCTGAGGATATGATGGGCAGAGCAGAGAAAGGTTTCTCTGTGACCACAGTGGGTCCAGAACATGTCCTTTGGTGTTTTCCGAAGTTACTCATAAAGACATGGATGAGGAAGAGATGCTAGAGTCAAGCAAAGGTGAAAAGGAGTGCCAAAATGAGTCCTCTGGATGTTCAGGACTATCCCTAACAATATCGTTATTTTGGGATAGAATTGTAAGTGATAATAAATGCTGAAATTGTCTAATAATAATAATAATAATCCTCAATTATTTTTCAACATAAAAATCTTGTGGGGTTTTATTTTTCATTTGTTTAACTCAAATACTCAGTATTTTCTGTGAAAATGTTTGTAGAGTAGCCCTAGAAAGAGCAACATCACCATTATCAAGAGGGCAGGGACCTCTGGCACAGGAAACAAAAATAGGCAGACATGAGTGAAAGGCATTGAAAGGCTGAGAATACCTCAAGTAGTTGTAAAATCATCCCAGCTAGAGATTGACATAAATTAGGACAATGCCAGGGAGGTTTCGATTTATCTCAAAAATCAGAAGAGTTGATCTTGTCAGGTGAGAATTAGGAAGTTCCATGTAGAACTTACCCCTTTCAACCACCACCCTTTCCTTCCATGCTTTATGGACATTTCTTTCTCCAAAATTTTTGTGCTCCAAGTTGTCTTATTTCTGAATGTGGATGGTAAATCCATATTCACAGAATAAACATCAGGCCTATTTCATGGTCTACAACATCCAATCAGGCATTGAGAGAAGAAAGATTTTCTGGTCTATGAAGAATCTCACACTTCAAATTTTAGTTCACTGAGGCCAGAGCTGAAGACATTTTTAAACCAGGCGCACATGAACTATCATCAGACATTACTGACCTATAAACTGTATAATGCGGAGGCTTTCTAGCAAGTTTTTTAACCTCTGTTGCTGTAAAAGGAACACTTTTCTCAGCTGTTCTGTTTCTGCTGCCCTTGCTGGATTTTCAATACACACAAGGATTATTTGAAAATTCATAAGAGCAATACAGCTGCTTTTCAGGCTCACTAAGGGCTTAAGCTTTATTTATGAGACAGTTCACTGAAGGTTTTATCACTTTGTCACCTCATTTGTAAGATAAAAAATAAGTAAGGATTAGTACACTATAATTTTTATTACCTGTGAAGTTAATGTACAGGTAGATAAAGCCAGTGATTTGTCCCGCAACAGCTATAACCATTAGCCTGGTCCTGTAAGTCTTATTTTTGTGAGGTGTCCTCACTGAAAAGGAAAATCCCAATGAAGACAATGAGAGTATTTCTGTCAGGAAAGGTTCCAGAGTTGATCTTTAATTAAAGTCCCTTTAAAAAATGTCATCGTGGAAATATTGCTCTTACATGCACACTGTAAGAGACATGAAGAGTCAGTGAAGGTTAATTGCTTTGAAACTATATTTGTAGCCTTCTTAATTAGACTCTGAACTGGAAACTTCAAACTGTCTTTGCATGGATAACAAAGCACAGCAAAGCTAGCTCTTGACTAAGGAAAAGTCTCAAATTAATGCAAATTAAGAACAAATTACCAGTGAATTCCTGTTCATACATTCTCTTTGGCAATTTTGCAGGTTGTACAAACTCTTTAATGGTAGATTTAGCTTCTGAATCTTTGAAAACCCATTTGGAAAAAAGTGGGGTTATTTTTCAAAGTATTTCGGAGAAGCAAAAGACAGGATAAGACTATTTTCTGCTGTACTGGTAAGATGTACAAGCTGGAAGCTGAACACTCAGGGACTGGTTACAAAGGTACAAAGTGAGGATGTATGCATGAACATACCAATGTGCATCTTTGCTCTGTGGGATCCACATACACTGAAACATTTGGTGTCTGACACTCACCATACCTAAAAGTATGCTCTAAGCAAATGCCTGCTACTGGAAGCAGTACAAACTAAGACAACAGTTATTGTCCAAAGTAGGAATCACTATATGAGTACTGTATCCTTTAGGACAAGAAAAATAACCAACTCTCTTGTACTCCCAGGTAAATCACTGAAGCCATCTGTTGCTGGTTGAGGCAATAGCAGGTTTTTAGCTCATTTAACATTAAAGAAAGTAAATCATCAGCTGTAGTAGCAGCAAGAAGATGAGCCTGAAGTATTCCAGCAAAAATATTACCACATATTTCTATACTTTCTTTGTTTGAAAATGGGTAGTTTATTAGCACTTGCACATTGTTTTCATTTTGCTTGACTTTTAAGGTTGCAGCTGGCTTTTTTGTTTATCTAAAAGGATATGTTTACCAATGGTTATTAGGTATTTCTCATATCATATGCCTAAAACAGGATCACTTTGGGACGAAGGATGTCTTAGTGGCTCTCTGTTTCCGTTTTGGCACATCATGTACCACAAGAGGTCATAGCACAAATGAGAATGACTCCATTAACCTCTGGTAAAAGGGCTATTTTTGTTTAATTAATCCAGATACTATCCTAGTCCTTCTAATTGTGTAAATTTTTACTCTGATTTTCACTAAGTAATAATTATTTATTTCAAGTGGTTTATTCAATTATATATTAAATTAATATTTGACTAGAGAGTTTATTGCCTTTGGAAGAAAAAACAAAGGGGAAAAAAGCTCCTGATACAGATTTGGAAATCTCTAAGCAGCAATTAAAAATATTTTCCCAACTAGTGTACAGCTATCTAGGAAATTGCAGCTAATTGCTACTGTTACTATTCCCAAATGACTAGCAGCTCACTACATAAAATAACTAAGACACAGTAGAAAAACAACTAATTATGTCTGATGGAAAATATTTTTCACATATTGTGCATTCTTGCAACTGACAATTTTCAGAAGAAATGCTTTAGTATAGATAATGCCTTTTCCAAATTGTGGCTGCAGAAAAGATACACTACTCAGAAATCTATCTTGAAAATTATCATTTTGTCCTTTACACAATTAAAAAAAAACCCAAAACACCAAAAACCCATGCAGAATTTCCTTCCTCCAAAACCAGATTTCTTATTACTTAAGAAATAAGAGGAATTCTGGTCTTCTCTTGTACTGACAGTTTTGTGATTTACCCTAGAAGCCATGCCATAATCCCTTTAAAAGAAAATCTGAAGTCACGCTTCAAAAGTTATTTAGGCACATCTCACAAATGTCATTCTTGCATTTTTTTCTTTGCTTGTTTTGGAGGGAGGACAGACGGCTAGCTCTTGAAACAAACTTAATTTTTTTTTTAGAAAGCTAACCTTCCTTCACATCCAGCCTTTTTTGAATGGGAAAGAAAAATGCAAGAAAGAAAAAGACCACCAATATGATCTACTAAAATGGCACATGCTGCTCATACACCAGTATTTTAAAAATATTAATTCCTGTTGAAAAAAAGGTCTGATCAGCCCTTGCTGGTTTTATTCTTAACTATTTTCCTCCTCAGACATCAAATACGAACTATTGTCATCTGTCTTTCCATGCTTTTAAAAGCATCTATCACAAATGAAACTGTACTCAGACCATGATATAAATATCATCTGTATCAGACTGGAGACCTACGTGTGAAAGCTGTGGCTAGATCACAAAAGACAAACCGCATGTTCTTTGATGAGATGAAACACATATGAAGCCATGAAGAAAGAAGGAGATAAGGAATTCTTGTCCCAGAATGCAACTTGGACAAACATCAAACATAGACAAGTTCATGTGAATATTTAAGGAATGATATTTTAGAAAATGAAAAGCATATACCCAGGAAAAAAGGAAGAATTTGGCAAAGTCCAACTATAGTATGTGGCAAAATCTACTGTGAGGACATAGAGATCTTATCTGAAAACTCAGGATATGAAGATTTATACTTCCAAGATGGTTGTAATTGTGAGTGATTTACTTCATGGTCATGAAGCAATTGTTCAACATGTAATTGATTTATGACAAGACAGAAATCCTCAGTATTTTCAGCTGGCAAAAGTACATATCTTGGTCTACAGAAATACTTGTACAGTAGCCAGAAAAGATCCTTTTTGGTGTAATTAAAAGACTGGTTATATGTTTTGGGCTTCTGTAGGTGTGTCTTAAAGAACAGTTGAATGAATTTCCCATTCATCTCTTTCTCTCACTTAGGATTCTAGATTTGCAAGAAAATTTTATGGGTTTTACTATAAACTTGAAACTCAAAATCTGCACATAAGATCTAGCAAAAAGCAGACATGAGTAACATTTTTGCAGCTTCCACCTTAATACAGTGCATAAGGACTGAAAGCCTTGCATCTATTCTCCATTCTCTGATGACTTCAAGAACTCTATGTGTTGCAAACCATTTTCCTTGCTCCAAAAACGACCATGTGTTTGATGAAAAGGCTTGAACAACACTGAGGTCAGTCATTGATGCAGTGCTAGGATCCTTCCTGTCCTGTACCAGCTCTGTCTGAATCAGTTTTGGCAACTGTGTGATGGAAGAGCGTGCAGAGTCACATCTAAAAGTCCCAGAATAAGAATGAGATCATCACTGTTCTTCTGGCCTGCAGAACGATGTACTTATTGAAGTCACTGAACTCCACAAATAACAATTAGGTAGCCTCCAGTATAATTGCATTGTAATGGCAATATGATATGTTAAGAGCACTGCAGCAAAACCTTACCTACATCACATATGAAAATGTATGGACTTTTCTTACCAGTGACAACATGCAAGCTAAATTATCATAGCTTTACCGTAGATCGTAATTCTTCATTTCTGAATCCTGAGGATTTCAATAATTATTTATCTTCACATTCCTAAAACAGTATTGTGGGTCTCTGGGTTAAAAAACCCCTGCATGCAACTCACTAGACAAATATTGAACAAGTCATTGCATTTTAAAATTCTAGCGAAGCAAAACAAGACAGACACAGGCTGGAGCATCAGCGCCAGCATCTTTTGGGAAAAGGATAGCTCAGCCAACATTTTATCATTCCCCACAGAAAAGGAAAGGAAGATTACACACAGAAAATAAAACACAAGATGCTGGGCCTGCTGTAAATCTTCCACATGTGCAATGTTGTAAAAGAAGTGCCAAACAACAGCAGGAGTGCTAATGAAACCAACACAGTACCTAATAAACCCCTCATGCCAGTTTACCAACACAAACACAAGCAAGGCAGAAGAATGAAAAAAATATTCTGGTTCATATATGTCAATTTTCCTTTTAGCCACAAAACCTCCCCCAAATTCTTTCTTATATGCAGCAGTTTTATGGGAAGATAGCAGTTAATATTACTGTTAACAAAAATATTGACTGACATCCCACTTTATTAATATTTTATTATCACTGATCTATTCTCAAACTAATTTGCACCTACTCTTCCTCTTTCTTCCAAAAGACCCATCTTTTTGCTCAATTATGAAACAGACTTCTACTGGAATTTCCTTGGAGTTTTGCACCTGTTCTTGTTTTTCTGCAGTATTTGGAAAGGCACTACTTGTGGCAGAGGTTTATGTTATTCATTCTTATTGCAGCTAATAAATCCAATTCCTGAAAAATTATTTACTCAAAGTGAGGCATTTTAGATTACTATCAAATTGGCTTTTCCCTGAATAAAAACATGTATTTCAGAATTTCGACTATGAGCTACCTGTAATTCATTCTATGTCTTCTGTTAGTATCCTTGTCAGTGCTGCATATTCTATGTGGTTTTGCTCTCAGTACACGATTGTTTCCCATATCACAAACACTGTAACTACCCATAAGAAATCCAAAATTTGACACCCCTTTAATTCAACATTAATTGCTCTGAAAGTCACGTTGGCCTTTTTCTGTTCTGCATTTTGCAAGTGAATAAGGGCCGCATGCAGTCAAACGATTTCTTGGTGTCATTGGTGCAACACTGGTGCCATTGCTATGCTTGGAAAAGTGTCACTCACAGGTCTAAACACTGGCATTTTGCAAGCAGTTTTGTTTCCATGAAAGTAAAAGAGGAATGCAAAAAACTGGACATTGTTTTCTTTAGAATTCTCTGTTTGTTCTAGAGTCATAACTAGGAATGAAATGCTGTATCAGTATTTCAACCATCAGTGGCAGCAGGACTAATTTTGATTATGCTAAAGACAAAGAAATGCTGAGAGAAGAAGTTTTAATCACATCTTTGAGTGACAAAGAACAACTGCAATTCTGACCTGAGAAAAAAATAACCATTTACTACTTTAGGGATGAAATTGAAATTCCAGTGAATTAAAAGGAACATTCCCATTGATTTCCTTTAGCTTTGAGCTGGACCATTAACTAATAGAAATGCAGGCTCTCTATCTCTCCCTTTTTGTAACGAAGAACTGATATGAAAGCAGTAGTCTTTAAGACATGAACTAAGAAATTGATTTTTTCCAAGCTGAATCCAGAAGGAAAAGTTTTCATCTTGCAATTGAGATATAATAAAATACTCACTGGTGAATCCTTTGTTGGCTGAATGGAGCAGTATAGCAGTCATTCTCCTCCAGATCTGGCAGTGTTTCCTTGTCCAGTTTCATTGGCTTTCTGGGTAACCATCCTCGGAACCTGCTTATTTGTTTCTCGATCCTGCAGCACATGAAAAGTGTGAGCGTTTGAAAGAATGTTTTTTTTTTCACTACATTACCAAGCACAGGTTGTCAAACCAGGCCACTTAATATTTGCAACTAGAAAAGATGTAATATCTTTGGACTTCTTTTGAGGCAGACCAAATAAATGTGCTGAACTTGATTATTACTAATCAGCTTTCAGCAGAGGAGCATCTTATTTTGTCTCAACAGAAAAGCAGTGTTGATGGTACATGCTGCTATAAATCTTATTAAGCCTGGTAAGCACTTGGCATATCTCTTAAGTTTCATTTCTCAGCTTTTCAGTTAACGTTCATTTCAGGCTTAATTGTCTCATTAGATTTTGGACATCTAATAATTAGAACAGTGGATACTGTGACAAAGATCTTTGGTACTTAAACTCCAGCAAGCTGCATCCCTTTACTACTCTCTGTACAGATTCTTACCTTGCAATTGATGCTATTAAAAAATAGGCTACTTTGTTCATTTGGCTCAATTGCAGTTTCTTGCAATTCTACAACCTCCATGAAAGCAGAATACTCGGTGTATGGGTTAGCAGGTGACTGCTATGCAGATTCTTACATTTGGAAGCTGAAAGCATGCTATGAACAAGCTGGAGAAAGGGCAGGTTTAGCTGCAAGTGCACTCATGCAAAGATACAGAGCGAAATGAAGGGAAGAATTGGAGCTGATTGGAGAAGACAACCTAAACCAAATTCAAATCCATACTAAAATGCTCTAATGAAAAACACCTATGATGAAATATGTCTGCCACAACAAGCCCTGCTCTCTCAGATGTCCCTAACAACTTGAAGTCCTAATCAGTGATCCCTCACTGCAAAGATCACAGACTACAGATTATGGACTATGCACGTACTTCAGTTACTGGATGAAGCTTTTCAGAACTGGAGCTAAAGGGCAAGAATTGACTTCCTTTGAACTTAAAGTTCAGTTCTGGATGAAGCTCAGGGACTGGAAATGTGATTACTCTCTTGTTTTTTTTCTGTGTGTGGTTTTTTTGTTTGGTTGGTTTGGTTTGGTTGTTGTTGTTTTTTTCTGGTTGGTTGGGTTTTTGTTTTTGTTTGGTTTGTTTGTTTGTTGACAGAAGGCAGTGCAATTACTCTACGACCAGCAAATGCTGAGAGCTCTGCACAGTTGCTTTGAGGAAGAGTGTGTGAAAAAGTGATGTGATACTTTCATTTAAAATACACATAATATTTCCTGGAATATTTAACCTTCTTCCACCAGGTATTTTTATCTTGGATAAGAAAGCTAATGCTCATTTTTAAACATGAATACATTTCAAAATTGTAACCAAATCAACTCTACCTGTTTTGGACCCATTTGTGTATTTTCAATCTGGGAGTAGCATGACAGAGGGAGAGGGGAGGTGGGTGTTTTGTGTGTGCAAATTTATCATCTGGACTGTTTGGACTGTATGTAAACCTAACATAAACTTACAGTATATTAATCAGAAACTCTTCTTGTGCAGTGTTTGCACTGACTCAGCAGTTTGGAGCACAGGAGGGGTAGTTTGTGAATGTCTGTGCCGAGTGCACTGAGATGTCACATCCCAGGGCTATAGAGGGCCTGACACATGGTAACTCTCAGCTGCAGCATCCAGCCTGACAGCCTTGTAGCCACAGACAGCAACGTCAAGGGAAAGGAGGGTCTCTACAGGGGAAATCCCTATCTATCGGGCTCCAGTTTTTCCTCTGTAAATGCCACAAGCTCTGTGTAACTGTATGTTCAACAGGCTTAGTGTGTCTGGGTATGGAAAAGGGAAGAGGAATCAGGAAGGCAGTTTTTCTAAATATCCTGTTCCGTATTTGCTGAAATCATTTGAATTCTCTAAGCTATTAACACCCTTGTGAAGCTACAATCCTTTCCCATTCATGCTGCAAGTCAATGTGCACATCTGAGATACTGCCTACTGCAGGTTTATCACACCACACAAGCACTCACGAAGGGACTGAGTGCTTTCTCCACTTAACAGCAACGCATTATTCATGCTGGCTTCTCACTGAGTATATCCAGAATTTGAGTGATTTGCCATTCCCAAGACTCAGATTATTTGGCATGCTTAGTGAGCCTCCTGGCAAACAGGTCTGAGAAGGTTGCAAAACCTTTCTGCAAGGCACAGAACATGCAGTACAGTCTTCCAGAGGGAAAATAAACTCCCCTAGTTATCTCTGGAAAGGAAAAATGATGAAACTTTTAAATTGTCTCCAGCTCATTCCTACAGTGCCATCAGTCAGCAGCCCTGGCTTTGCACTCTGCAAGAACATCTCCCAAAAGGAAAAAAATTGAAACAGGGGTGTTGGTGCTAACACAGACGCTCAGTGTTAAAAATCGACTATTTTTCATCCCTTCTTCAAGGCTAATCGATGCCTCATTTTCCCTTATGAAGAAGCTTACATACTCAGCTGAATAGGGCAACAGTGTTTGGAAGGCAGTGCGTCCTGCACAAAAACAATAGGATGCATGGAGTGATGAAGCCGTAGCCACTTAACACAGTGTTTCTAAGACACAATCTCTTCCACTTCAATCCTGTCTGTGCTCCCAAGTCTAGTCTTTACTCAGTATACTCTTTATGAAAATAAATATTTTGTATAACTTACACAAACCTTTCTCAATTTCAAAGAAACTGTTTTCTCAATATAAATTGGAGTAGGGATAGAACCATTTTTCAAAGAAAAGAGAAAGGAGAACAAAAACCTTTTTGATTTGAGATTGATTTTTATCTGTGGGTCAACTTTCATAGAACCTTATGCATATTGTAGTCCTAGGTATTGTATTAGTTTAGTTTTAAACACGATGCAGGAGATGAATAGGTACGTGAAACTCTTCCTTTCCTCTAAAGTGTATTGGGGGAATTTTGTTATTTGAAGTTTTAAGATCACTAGAATTTTTCGAACAGAAAATCCAAGTCAGGTTGACAAGCTGCAAGAGACCTGCTCTGGGCTTTGCCTTGTGACAAAAGTCCTCTCTAAAATAAAGTTTGCCCAAATGTCAATATAATGTTTGTCTTAGCTCGAAAAATGGATAAAAGCTTAAAGTACTTGTAATCTACACTGAACTAGGAGTAGAGGAAACAGATACTTTTTTTGAAGCTGTATATCTAAGTTTCACAGAAGTGAAAATAAAGCTGAATATGTTTTCTTTTTTCCCACTGGGGCTATTCAGTTATAGCTTTTCTGCCTCAAGTAGCTACTTATAGATACGAACATAAAAACTGAATTTAGACAAGTGTTCTCATCACTCAGGAACTAAATACCAGAAAAGATAATACCTCTTCCTATACAGACTTCAAAATAGAAAATGAACCTGAAGCAAAACTTCATATACCATATATAAAAGTTAGAGTCTTCACCTACTCCTTCTTACCTATTACTTTAGTTAAAGCAGCCATGTCTTCATTAAAGTCAAGATAAATTCCAAAGTTAAGAGTCACTATAGTATTTATTGTAAGGTGGGAATGGAAAGGGGGAGCATCAGCAAATTTTAGAAGAATTTTGTGCATCTTTTACCCTGTGCCAGAGAGGTAGAATATCTTAACTCCACAAAGTGCTCATTTGGTACTTACTAATATAAAGAAGCAAATACTGTAATATGAGATCAATGCTGATACTGTCAAGACACCAGCACACTGTAATATAATTTAATGTACAAAATCCTTTTTAATATGTTCATATAGCAGAGTGATAATATGTGACTTATTTTCCCACGGATGTAAATGCAATGACTTATCTGCAAAGTGATACAGCTCAGTACTTCAAAATGCAGATTTTTCTAATTAATTCTTCTCTCCTAGTGGGTCTTGGAAGTATTTCCATTGAACTCAGCTTGACAAAGTAAATCACGTGCTAGACCCTCTTGAAAACTGCATCAATAGCACTGTGGCATTAAATGCCAACATATCATCTGGTCTTTGCCAAGCCTGTATAATTTTTAGACATTTCAGATATATTTTCATTTAATTGTCCAAGATATCAAAAAGCAAATGCAAACTGCAGCATTGAAAGTGTTTCATTATATTAAGTCAGACCTAACTGGACATCAAACGTAACCTTCAAGATATTCAATAATTGAGTGAAAGCACTTCAAAGATTCTTGGAAAATGCTCATCTCTCAAGCTCAGTAATGTTATACCAGAGATGAATTTGGTTCATTACCTTCCTATCTTCCAACAAAGTACTAAGCATCCCCACAGAGGAAGCAATAAATAAATAATGCCATCACTATTACAAGTAAACAAAGTTCATGGAAATGAAAAAGAAAATCCTGTAACTGTGGTACCCTATCCCCAAGAAACTTCCTAATCAGCTACATGAAAAGTGAGAGATACAGTGTTTGCACTAGCATACTTATTCTTCTTTATAGACTCCATCAATTAAAAAATATTTCCCTATTCCTAAAGAAGGCATCACAGATGCACTAAAAATGCAACGTCTGTATTATTTTTTTTTTTGCAGATGTTCCAGTGTGTAATCATTCCCTTCGTCCTTCCTACAAACACAGCTAATAAACTTTTCCTTCCAGCTTGACTTTATTTGGGTCCAAATGAACATAAATTGAACTGCCATAAGAATTATACTCACCTATTCATGAACTTGTATCGGCGGTGCAGGTAATAGATTTTTCTCCTGGAAGAACAGCAAAAATGAAGCCAGTCGAGAAGAAAACCCATCGTCAGTTACAGTATGAACTAGCAAGGAAGGAAAGGAGATTGAAGACAGAAGCCTGTAAGAGGTGGAGGAAGAGACTAAAAGAGAGATTAACAGAACTGTCACAGGAAGCCACACAGACTCTGGTGGCATTTGAATTGCCAGAAGGTCATAATTTTCCCATTGTCTCTTCTTCTGCTAACTGTCATGTGTGAAAGATGGGGACCCAAAGTTATTTCTACTTCAGAGAAGTCCATAAACTACTGAAGGAATTCTACAGGACTAGTGACACCTACTAGTGAATTATTAAAGCTGCATTTGGTGAAACACAAAGGAGAATCACTTAGAAAAGCCAGGAAAGCTGCACCTTATCCTGCAATATGCCATCACACATGCAGTACCAAGCGGGATCAGTGAGTGCTGTTGGGGTGACATCCCTTGAAACAGAATATAGGCTACGCAAGCAATATGCATGTGCTCAGCACCCTGCCAAGTGTGCAGCCACTCCCTCTGCCACTCCTACAGGCACAGCTGATTTCTGTTGTCAGTGCAATAAGCCATGTGAGAGCACGTGATGAACAAGTAAGCAGAGGGGTACACAAGCAGACACATGCTGAACCCACTCTCAGCCTTCTTCCTGACCAGCTCTGCAGTGCAGACTGGCCCCCTAACCATCATATGTAGAGCCAGGACAGGGAGTTCACCTTCTGTCCCACTCCCCTGCTGGTAGCTCTTGCTCTTCTCATACATGCCTGTAACGCCACAGCTGTCAGGATTCGACCTATTGCCTTCAGCACAGAGATCACATCTTCATGAGAGTTAAGAAAATCTGAGGGCTGTCACGTGTGGATTTGGGACAGATACTCCTTTCTGGAAGATTTGGGTGCCTGCCTGAATTCTGGTTACCTCCTCCAGAGGCTGACTTTGCCATCCACAGTTCATTGCTAAATAAAGGTGGTTTCTGTGTATTCTGAGAGGTTCCATTGTGTAATGCTGAACTGTACCACTTCTGGAAAATGAAGGCTTAACACCACACATATTCTGAATATTGGCATACACTAAATGTAGTGTAGGAGTGATGTCAGTGCCTTGGAAAGAAGCCGTCTAAAATAACACAGCATTGATGCTTTATAAACTATAGGAAAAAAATTTGTTAGTATTCCAGGTTAATTTTCAGAACTTTTAGAAATTATTTTTGTTAGCAGAGTCCATATTGTGCTTGTGAAGTGAAATCTTCAAAATTATTTCATGTTGGCCAGCCTTCTTTTATAGTGTTATTTATCTTGTTCCACTCTGTAGGAGCAGAGAAGGGTCAAAGCTAAGTGTTTCTGAAGATGCCATCCACTTCTTGATTTTGCTTCAAATATTCAGAGGTATCCACCATTTTGGCAACTCTACTTTGAAACAGCATGGGTTTCAATCACTGATGCATGGACCTTGCACAATTCCAGTCTGAAATATCAGGGCTGGTAAAGCAATCAGCAGCTCTTAAAACAGGGAGATAGACAAACGCATCTGGAAACAGGCAGTCCAGACTTGTGGACATTTTGTAAAATTCTAGTCCTTGTTTTTAAATGGTAAACAGTACTTTTGCTTTTAAAACAAAATTGAAGAGCCAGCCCAACAGATATTAGAGAATCACCATGATTTCCTCTTAACAATACTCACTCTCTGGATGTGGAAAGAATGAAGCTGTGATCCTGAAGCGGGTCAAGAAACCTTTAATATTTTCAAAGCTTTCTGTACAATCTGTACGGCACCTACTTTGCTATCTGTTGAGTGATCAGGAAAGAACAAGCTGCTCGGTGACTAAAATTGAAGTTCCTGGTGTATTTCTGAATCATGAGACCTTACCCTGCTACTGGGGCAGGTCCATCTCAACGAATGCCACAGAAGTCAAAGGAGGCACACTTTTGGCCTAGACCATTGTTTCTATGTCTAGAACACTTTTAAAAAAGAATATTAATATCTTACAATGATTCATGATTGCTTTTAGAATTTTCTCTTTAGCACTAAAAGCACAAGAAAGAACAGCTGAAGATTTACTGTGAAAATGAAAACCAAAATAAATACAGAATAAGCCTGCAATTTTATCATTCATACATATCCATTTTTCCTTGCATGTTCTGCACTGCTACTGGCTGTCTCATACCACAGGCATTTTTCATCCTTAGGTAAGAAGGACTCCTACAAAGGGCACCAGCTCACTAGTTGCCTATTCTGGGTCTGATCCTTCCCTTGCTCAGGAGTAATTCCATTAAAATCAATGGAGCTTTATATCTACAAGCCCTGCTCATTGAAGAAGAATCAACACTCGTCACCTTTCAGTTTGTGGGTTTTGGTTGGTTCCAGTGGAAGTCTTTATGCTACTTTAACAGTTCTGATAACCAGCAGAGTAAAAGCAGTGTTTTACATAGAAAATTTTATAGCCCAACATGCAAATACTACTACCTTAATTATAAAAATAACCTGATTTGTGGAATTAATTTGGTTATCAGTAGCATTTGATATGCGTTCTCTATTTTCTCCACAGAAAAACACATTTATAGTCTGAATTGTTCTCCTTTAAGATGGAATACTTATTTATACTTATTTATGGGAGACTAATTATTTACTATACAAGCAATTTACAGGTGCATACCAGATACGTCCAACAGACATGCACTTTCTGTGCTGCCTTACGTACCTGGATCTTCTTGACCTCCCATTGATTTCAATGAAATGTCCATTTAAAAAACAGCAGCGCACAAGTATGCAGGGGGCTCCAGCATTGAAGGGGTTAAAGGGCCTAAGGACAGAACACCCCATGAAAACAGCTGCACTGCTACAGCCCATCTCAATCGCAAACCAGTATTGTACTGAAATTGCAGGCTTTAACAAGAAACAGCAATAAATATGGTATCTAAGGTACTCCATTTATATTTTCTAAAGATGTGTGGTATCTTACAGAACAGCTTTTCCATGTGCATTTTCATGTTATTATCACATTAACTTTACAGTACAGTGTGACTTTGGAACTTGAGACAAAATACAACTCCACCTACCTGAAAGGCATTCTTACATTCATTAGTTCGGCATATTTGCCCAAGACCTCCCAAGGAGCATGCAGTTTCACAAAGATGATGTCGCTGTTTGTTAGAGATGACTGCAAAAGAAAAACAAAACAGCCACCAGGGCTTATTTTTTCAAGTAAAAAAGGAAGAAACCATGATCAGTGGTCAATATCTTGTATCACCCTTCCCAGCTCCTGATTCTTCCTCAAATGTGTAGCTCTATCACTATTTTGTCAACTGATTTTACTTCTGCTTTCCTGAAAGCCTGCTGACTCCCTTCTGGCCTGCATGTGTTTCCTTCACATGGAAAAGAGGACATGAAGGGGAAACGGACATGAATCTATGAGTTAGTCAAGTGTGGGACGGAAACAAGGTTGGTGGGTAAATCTGGATCAGAAAGCTTGGTCCTGAACTTCAGCTAAAAGCTAAATGGCAAGTCAGGATCTGATTCTTTCAATTGACCTAGTTTTATGCATTCACACCGAAGTGCCAATGTCTGGAAGCACATCTAGCAACCAAAAGAAATTTGAATGACAGTGTGGTTTTATTTCTGTTGCCTCACATGGACAAATAATGAAGTCGCAGCTACAGAACCGTGCTCTTCAGTGTGTCTTCCTCCTGCTTCCGTCTTGGCCACATGAATTCTGAGTGTTAGAACTGAAGCCAGTGGGGAAAAAAATAAAATTGATGCTGCCTAAAGCATGATATTGTCCAGATTTGTCGCCCAGGAAGGTCAAGGACCATGACCAAGCAAGATCTCGTCCCAGTGCTACAATCTTCTCTACTATGGATTATACATATATATATATGAGAACTTTATTTGTGCATGCACATCAAATTGGCTGTTACCAGTTCTGCTGTTACTGGTAGAAAGCTGTATGGCAAAGACCAGTGGATATGCAGCAAAGTGGAGAAATTTAGCTCTGTTTGCACTCAGGAGGAACAGTGCTTTACAAAAAAGCTACAGCAGAGTGGGCTGAAGCTGACATGAGAACACAGAGAGTCACATGATTATACTGGAATATGAGTTGTTCAAATTCTAATGAAAATAATGAAAATTTCATAAAATTACATGCAATACAGTTTTAGACAACCAAATGGATGGCATTGCAAGAAATGAATAAAGATGTACTTAGTATGAGAAAAGAGAAATGTGAAGACAAAAAACCAAGCAAGAAAATTGTTAGTTAGCTTTGGGGATGATTTTCTAGTTTCTTAGATGTTGTACTATGCTCAATGTTTCTCACGTTAATTTTTGGTGAACAGAACTTACTGGGAGTTCTTAAATCTAGTATTGTTTATCTGGAAACGACTGCGACTATATGTTCGGCATGCTAACATTTATACTTTTGATGCCCTCCCTTCATTATCCTGATAGATGCTGAAATTATTGAAACTGCTATAGCACATTCATGTCCTTAGAGTAGCTAAAACATTACTACTAGTTTGTGACATGAGAGGAATGAAAGCTCTAACAGTTAACATACATATATTAAATTTTTCTTTAGCACATAAACCAAACCAAACCAAGCCAAAAAAAACACAACCCCCCCCCGCCCCCAGTGCAATCACTACAAAGTTAAAATTTTTTAGACAAATATAATATTGGCACATAATGGATACAGAGAAATATTTGTCCTCAAAGTTTTACTGGGCTGCATGAAAGAATGGATTTAAGGTATAAAGGAACAAGTGACTTTCTGGTGCTAAAAACTGCCGGAAAAAATCTTGCTGTTCTCTTGCTGATGAATTTGTGAAAAATATTTCAATACAAAACGATACAACAGCAACAAAATGCCCCCGAGAGACTTGCTTCAGAGACAACAAATTCATTTGCACTCTTTCCACTGACTTTTATGGATTCTAAATCAGGCTCTAATGATGTTTTACTTTATGGGTACATTTCACAAATTAGCTTTTATGTTCCCAGGAGACTTTAGCAAGTAGATACCACAAAAGCAAAACTAAATTCTGCTACTCTAATAATCTTCTGCAAACTGCTCTCTCAAAGATGAGGTTAAGTCAGCAGTGGACTGGCAATTTGTGATAAACACCTTGGATTAAAAACCAAACCAAACCAAAACACAATCCATCAAAAATTGAAAGAACCATCTAATAAGGAAACTACAGTCCTGACACACCTATAAAAATTGAGAAATGGAGGAATTTATTAAAAACAGCCTTTATCCTTAGTGATGGCTGTTAAACAGGAAGCTTATAGGCATTTTCCAGCACACTGTAGTTAAGCCATACTAGTTATGGCAGCCAAACAGGACTTGGGAAGATGCAGTTTCACAAGTGGACACTATCTTCATCGAAATTTTATTTTTTATGCGTTACATTTTTATACGGAAACCTGAAAAACTTCCAAATAGTTATTGCAATACAAATGTTTAAAGAATATTTTTTACTCAATATCTTGCAATGTTATTTTATCAGCGTTGTTAACAGAAGATCTAACCAACAGAAGATCTAAGCAAAATATGTTTGGGAGGTTCAGTTATAATCAGAAAAAAAATTTAATAAAACTGAATTATTAACATAGAAATCTATTTCTCTTTGGTTTGCTCATGTTAAGTGTTCATAAAGGAAAGCACTAAACAAGGCTGAGAAAAATAAGGTCGGAAAGAGAATAACAAATCCAGATGAAGGGCCAGTTGAAGGAAATGTCACACTTCCTTAATCTAAGAAGACAGGCAACAAAAATATCTGGAAAAAATAGCATGAACATCATATTAGTTACAAAAATACTTTAGTGAATGGAATCTCCTACACTTTCTCGGTTAGATTAGCATTTAGACACAGCATCCTTCAGCTTATAAAACTTTTATTGAGAGGGGAGGAGCATTCTTCTGTTGTAATTGACCTAAGGTTTGGCTCATTAAATGGTTGGGAGAAATAAACTCGATTTCACATTATAGGAACTTGTAAACAAAAATCAGTGTAACATTACTCCCCTTGGAAATTTAAATAAGACAACTATGGACATGAGCAATCTGCTAGAAAGTGATCTTTAGATGATGAAGAAAGAAAAACAGAGGAATCAAGGGCACAATGAGATAAAACACTTAGCAAACACAAAATTGGATAAGTGTTTGGAATGGACCTGTGGCACCAGAACTTATAGAGTTATCACCAAGCAGTAATTGTCAGGCCATCAATGTTCAAACAAATCGGTTGTTTTAAACTGATTTATTGAGAAGGAATATCCATAACAACATAGATTTTCTCTGGTCAGTAACAACATTCTTGCTGGCCTTTAGAATAGTGCAAACCCATGGTGACAAGAGACTTGACAGAATAAGAGAACCACAGACTCTTCTAGGTTTGAAGGGCCTTCTAGGGTTCATCTGGGCTAAGACTCTGGCTAAAACAGGGCCAAATTAGATCATCCTGCTCAGACAGGGGCTTGTCGCATTGAGTACTGAATATCTATCCAGGCAGAGACTTCACACTCTCTGAGCAACACACTGACTGAAATCGTCCAGAGAACAGAATATTTCTATGGAAGAACTGCTCTCTGCTGTTGAGAAATGTTGGATTAAAACTATCAGTTTCTAGGCTCGCATTCTTTAAAAAACAACTTATTTCTTACAAGAACTTTATTTAATTGTTATTCTCATTGAGAAACAGTAGCAAGGTGTATTTAGTTTAATTGAACCCTGATCTTCCAAACAGGTTTGTATGGTAGAATTTAGATGACCACGGTCTGGGCTACAGATAGTCAATATACTTTCTGGCTTCATTGACAAACCACTTCAGTACCACACCTTTATTAACAGTCCTAGAATACAGGCAGTACTATAGGACCAGCCTTCTCTCAAGATTACCTTTCTGTTTTACCACTAAGTTTATAATGACATTGTTTTTTCCCAAAGGAAACCGATCAAACAAACATATTTAAAAACAAAACTCCATATTCTTCTCTACTATCACATATATAGGGAGTGGAAGAGACTAAAGTGGGGGCCATTTATGTAACTCCAAAAGCAGAAACACCTGCTTTGGTGAGTTACAGTCATCAGCTAGGTCAAGGAAAACTTGTAAAGTTCAGGTTCTCACTCTCCTTCTAAAGCAAGCACAGAATGGTGATAACTGTTGTTAAAGTCCTGACTATAAACACACATATACTTCTGCAAGCATTCTAAAGTTTTTTGATGGCAGGATTTAAATATATATTTAAATATATATTCTCTATCGACCTGACTCTGCTCATTCTGAACTTATCCTTGCTAGCCTGAATGGAAGCAAAGTTATGCTGACATTGAATGTAAAGCCTGTATTTTGCTGTATTTGCAGGCTGCCTTCAAGGATCAAAGTTAGAGACTAGTATATTTTGTCAAATACCCTCTTGGACATTCTTCTCATAACTAATTTTAGTTAATCATCAATAATATTGTCAAGTCATTTTAAGACAAAAGCAACTGTAGGTACTTACCTTGATACAAGCATTTTTTGACTCGGAAAGTTTAAAAATGTGAGAAAACAAGTTCACAGCACATAACCTTGAAGAAGTATAAAATGACGATGTCTTCAATTGAATGGTGCCATTGTTTGTTTGCCTTGAGGCTATTAAGCAGGTTTTCATTTATGTGTGCATAACAATAAAGGGGGAAAAAAGTTAAAAAGCCAGAATGAAAACAGTTCTTTAATTTTTGGCAAACATGGCTAATTTCTGGTTAGATCATAATGCAGCAAAAGCCAAAAAAGGAGAGAAAACCAATATATTTCCTCTAGTAACAATTCTCTCTATAATCTAGCTCTGTATGATGCCTGAGTGTGGAGTAGTAAATAGAACCTACTACAGAATTGTTTTGCAGAATTACTCTGTTATCTTAACAGCACAGATTGATTTGCCATGTGGAGTGATTTAAGTGGAAAACGAAAACCCAGCAAATTTTAGTTGATTAAACTGTTCTTCCTCTGCAAACCAAACTAAATGTAACTGTAAATTCACAAGGGTAATTCCGTAGAACTGGAAAAGCAGCAGGATATGCTTCCAATACTTTTCAAATGCATACATTAACAGTGGGCAATTATTTAGACTTTGTCAATATATGTCCAGTTTCAGGGAAAATATTACATACACACAAGCATTAACCTCCAAGCTCATGCCTCTGAGGAATCTAATGAAGAACTGCACCAATATCTCTCACACACATACTTTCAATCAAAACACGGGTTTAGTGAAAAAGGGAAATACAGTGCCCACATTTTAATTAGGATTTTAAAAACCTTTTGACTTACAAGAAACTGTAGGGCAAAAGCAGTAAGGATGAAAATAAGAAAAAAGAAATCCCTAACTCAAAACAACTTTGATAAGTTGATAAAAACAACTTTGACCTGAAGACACTGACATGTAAAATGTAGAATAACTTGACATAAGGAGACCGAACCACATGACTACAATTTTAAATTACTTTTACATGAAGTCTCATGATAAAATGTGATGATGAAGTAAAGCTTTATTTTTACTTTGCGAAGTACTTCCAGAGGTTTTGCTCCAGTGGCTGCTCATTGCCAGCATTCAGGCAATGTGTCATCTAACTCAGAGCAGGTGTCATTGTTACAGTGCTTAATTTCTGGCAGCATTTGACAGGATCATAATTCTGGAGCAGAACAAGGGGGAATGCTTGCAAATGTCCTTCCATGTAGACAAAAATAAGTGAGTGGGAGGACAACTTCAAGAGCAGGGTAGTTTTCTTGAGTAGAAGTAAAATGCAAATACTATCTCACTGCTCAAATTTACTGTGCAATGATGAGCTCACAATCTGCAGTGGAGAGATACAAATTCATTTGAGATAGGAAACAACGTGAGAAAGGATGTCTTTAATTCCAACTAATGTAATCTAAATCCACAGGAGGGATCTCACAGTAAGGTAACTTAGACGTAGTAAATCAACCATGGAAACAATATCCTCTGAGACTGACTTCACTTCCAAGAGAAAAGAATTAGAAATACCTGCAGCATGACTGTCTTAATGGAGAAGGTTGATCTGACTGTGAGGTTATTATAAAACATTTATTGATGACCCTATCAGCAAATGCTGAATAAATGCAAGTTTGACCCACCTGGGTAAGATTTCTGTGACAAAATAGCTAATAATATGGATTTTTATCTGACAAATATCTTTTAATTCCTTTGGACTGGAAAATTGCTATAAATTTGTGAAATCAGTATTTGCAGACTTAAAAATGCAGACAGTTAAAACCTCTAAGCATAATAATGCATTTTGACTTATAAACACAATATTTGACTCTGTCTCTTTACATGAAACATCAATTATAAACTGCAATTTTAGATTAAAAATATTAATATTTTATACAATGATAGTTGAGATCATTAAACCTTTCTGACTGTGCTGTGGACCAAAAAAGGTCTCTTATGTACAGTATTTTACTTTTGGCATCAAAAGCCATTAAAAATACATCACACAATTGAACTACCTTTTATAAGGCCGCTTCCTTTGTGATTTATCCCAAGTGCAAAATATAAATCCAATATTTTTCCAATATGGATTTCTCGTTAATCATTTTTTGAAGTAGAAAATACTTACATTTAATGAATTGTCTATTAAATATTCATGTTTGGAAAAACAGTGCTTTGGCCAAGAAAAAGGCAATTTATTTTTGTCCAACAGCTAATTTCACAAACTTAATAATCAATCAAACTCACAAAATGTACAGGCAGGCTTATAGCTTTTGCACACAAATAGCCTAGAGAAAACTGAACAAGCTGCATATCATTGCATCATAGAGTAATGCAGGTCACTAGTCAAATCTCCTGCTCTATTGAGGGACAAATAAAGTGGTTTGTGGGGTTTGAATATCTCTGGGGATGGAGACCTTGCAACCTTTCTGGGCACCAGAGCATCTCTGGGTGAAAGGCCACCACTGAACCTCCATGTGGAACACAGAAGTGTTTGCAGCGGCCCAGGTTCAGAGCAGATGCCCAGGCTCCAGAAATATGAAGCTCTTTAGGTGGTCAACTCCCTCTTCAGAGTCTTGTTCCTCAGCTCATACAAACAAGGAAGGCAAGAAATATTTATATGACTATTAACAGAGACTCCAAACTCTTTTCAGTGCCAACTCTTTCCAGGAGGCAGCGAACTGTCTTGTAGCTCTCCGTATACCTCAGTATTTGACAGTGTGATTCAAATTTTTTTCTAAAGAGAGACACAAATGAGTTCAGCAAGAAAACAGCTGAGGAAGAGCCTACTCTAAATGGCTTCAGTTCTGTCCACATGACACAATGAAGTCCCAGGTTCTTCAAGTCAGCTGCACATCCACAGTATGAGGAATCACAGGCAGAAATGTTAGCCCTGGCAGTGGGGGAGTAGTGGGGCAGTGCCCATGCATGTTAGCACGGCTTGTTAGGTTTGGTGCCATCCTGTGCTGACAGGACTATAATGCCTACTAAGTCAGTTGGTAACACCTGGGTGTGCGGGACACACATGTGCCTCTGCTCTGCAGGGAAGTTAGAGAAGAGCACTCTGATGGCATCTCCTCAGACTAATGTGAGTTCCCACTTTCCAGGAAAGAAAATACCAAAGCAAAAGCCAGACCCAGTTAAATGAAGGGGAAAGGTGCATGTGAAGAATGAGAATCACTCACAACTCTACCAGTTACAGGTCCCCATAAACTCTGATAGTCTGGGCGACTGCAATGCTTGTTCCCTCAACTCATATCTCAGTTTTCTGTGCCTTATGTATCTTACTGCTAGGATTTTTAGAATTGGAAAGAGTTTGAGGAGCCATCTTCTGATAATTCTTTTCACATTGTCCAACTCCTTGCTGCAAAACTCTTCTGCCTGGTTCATTTAAAGGCAGAGACATCAGCAAGACATTTTCCCTTTCTTCTTCCCTCTATACAAATAGTTGTTATATTCCTTTAATAAGATGGGCATGGTGAATTTCTGAGCAGCTGCAGTCTGTGGTCTTAGTAAAGTACTCAAGTGATCTGATATGTTGAAAGGATGTAAACAAAATGTTTACAATCAAAGTTGTCTTGGAAATTTGCCAAAGCATAAGGTAGAGCAGCCATCTCTCCAGATATGACACCATTACTACATGAAAGGGATGTCCTTTCCGTAGCAAAATATGATGAGAGAATAGGCTTGAATACCACTTTAAAATAATTAGATAGATTTACCTTCCTTTAAATTGTAAATCATGCTCAGACTGTGTAAGACTTGCTACAAAAAATTATATACAAAACAACAAGAGATAAAGGCAAATCCACCTTAATATGTTGGCTTTAGCAAGTCACAGTTTCAGGTTGGTCATAAAAAGAAACCTCATGGTGTAGTACAGAGAGGAAATTTCTAATAATTGATGGTCTGCACGATTTTTCACCTGTCTCTGCTCAGCTAAGCTCAAAGTAATTTGACCTCTGCATGTAACTGGATCACGTTGTTAAAAAAACACACACATCATAAACAGAAGAAAAAAACCCACATTCTTAAGGAAAGATAGACTAATTAGAATCCAACTGGAGACAAGATGAAATTGAAATACATAATGACTCTAAGAAGAGAGATACTGGATCCTTTGTGCATCTCCATACAAACCCCTTCCTTTATTAGATGTGCTTTAAATGAAACAAGGTTAAGGTATGACTAGGGCAAATTAGGATCTTTATTTGAGCTATTCTAATTTATCGTGATAAAGCAATGTCCATACATGGCACAATGGATTGTCAAGGCAGACACCTAAACAAAAGCTTTGCTACTGATCAATTATTGTTGTTCCCAGTGTGCCTACTGACATAAGGTGCTGGATAAAAACACCTCCTGTATTACACAGAAGAGCAAAGCAGCACCAGATGGAGCTCAATATCTTAATGGTTCTGATAAATGTGACAGAGCACAGAGATGATTTTCTCTCCTACTTTGGAGCTTTTGCATGCAGATTTAGTGAGAGGAGTTACAGAACAAACAAGTCTTTTTCTTAAAAGACAGCACCACTATCACATGAGATAACATTAGTCTTGATCTGATTGCATATGTTGCAAAGTGGTGAAACTAATACTAAAATTGTTTGCTGAAAAATACTGAATTTTGAGATCATTATGATGCTGTGAAACTAAAGCCACAAGTAACACATATATGGACAAAGAATCCCCCTCCAAATTCACTTGCACCATGGAAACTGCTGTAATGAAGATCTTTGCTTAATAGACAATATTATTCTTCTCTAGAGAAAAAAAATGACTTGTCTTTAAGAAATCCCCAGCTAACAAAAGGCAAATTGTTCAGCTTAGGAAAGTGCAAACATCTTTTTTTGTCTATTGGCAGATAACCATTTCTAGAATTTTTTTTGATTTGCCTCCTTTCCATAGAAGGGCTGAACCTCTCAGGACTGCAGAAGAGAATTTGCAAGCCAAAGGTGAAACAGAAGTCACTGAAGAGGTTTTTAACTCTATGGTACTACTCAGATACTTTTATTCAGTGTAAAACTTTGCAGTAGTAGTGAAATTCTCATCTATTCTACCTCTGGAACTAGTATACTTACAGCAATCTGTTTCAATTTCTTCTGTGGGGAAGTGCAAAAATGCAACATGGAAATAAAATTAAGATGTCACTTCACTTAATAAGCCTAGTTCTTCAAGCACTTTATAGATGCATTACTATAGACATTTTCTTTTATTGCAAAGGTTTCCTGACAGGAAAATTATAATTCCATAAGATAATTTTTGAAATAAATCAATACAGCTCCATAGATCAATCATTTTGTTGAAAGGAATTTTTTTAAAGACACAGCATTATGGGTCCAGTGAATATAAGAAAAGACATTTAAAAATGCAGGAAATTCCTTTAGTGTTACATCATTAGACAATGGGAAAAAATGATCCAAATAGCAGAATGCCATCTCAACACACCACCTCTCTATAGGGTATTATAATTGTACCTACACTGCAGGCTGTAGTTCCAGGTAAATATTTAAAGTATAACATCTAGCCTGTCCAAGAAATGTAGTGTAAAAATGTGCTTTGCATCATTTGATGCAAGTTTGCAAAGTCACTCTAGTTACTTCCTCTGTACAAACATGCATACACCCTCGTGCATAACTTCTTTCAAATGTCAGAGCAGAGTGGTGAATTGGTAAGGGAAGAAATGGTATTTCAAATTGTATGGCACTCACCTATCCTAGTTCTTGGAACTAGCGACTGAAAGCTGTGAACTGAATTGTTATCATCACAGAAACATAGCTGGTGAATTTATTTTCTAAAATAGTCTCATTGCCCTACTGACCACAATTGCCATATTGCTGTTCAAAAGGGAAAGAAAAATGATAAAAAAATAAGTAATTTCTGCAGCATAATATTTTAAAGCAACTCCTCCTTCCCCTATCTCTCTTTTACATACATATACAGAAACACAACTGACAAACTTCTCTCAATGATACATTTGTTTCCCTCTCCAGAACGCCATCTCTGCCTTGTTTGCTTATCTCCTAATGAGTCAATGTCATTTCTCTTACCAGGTTCCTTCTCATCAGCACAGAAGGCAACTGGTCCTACCCATCACTCTGGCTGTGTGTGATGTACGATGGAGGCAATTCCAGTGTCAGACCTCTGCCAATGACAATCTTTGGAGAGATTTCTGTTTTTTCAAACTTCAATTTGAAAAAGTAAAAGCAAATAATCTTAACTTGTGGACTGGAATGTAAACTATAGATATATGTAAAATTGTGTATGTTTATATATTATGTAAAATCCTCCAAAACTACCAAGGAAACAAGAATGTGGCATTTCTAGGTTTGTCCAGATGGTATTTAAGCACAAAAAGAAGAAAAAATTGGAAGTTTTAAAATATTTCTTTTCTGGCAACATTTAAGTGAAGGACCCATGTAATGCAGACAACACCTGCTCTTTAACACATGAAAGGTTAACAGGAAAATATCAAAATACTAATAAGGAAAGTTCTAGATAACAACTGAACAATCACCGCCACTGTGCATAGTTGGTGGAAGGTGTAGTGACAGCAACACTGACAAGTGGAAATGTCACCAAGTGCCTAAAGTGATGTAATTACCTAGCAAATGATATTTTTTTATTATTTTTTTAAAATGTATAATGAAGAGCAAAGGAAAATGTGTGGAAAAAAATAATGTTCTGTGCTTAGGGAAATGGCTTCTCATATGACACTCTAGGTCTGACAAACACACTATCGTAGCACAGAAGGCAGAGGTAGAGAGGTGGCTGAGGGTTAAATAATGCAGAAAAGACAACACACAAGACATCACTGTTAGAATCAAGGAGAGCAATCACCAGCAGAAGCCAGTATAGGGTAAGATGTATGAAAAGGAAAAAAAATCATCAAATTAAGAGCATAAAGGACTCAATTCCCTAGTCCTTTATTTTGTGTAGCTATTCAGCAGGGGGTAAAGTCCAGCCTGAGTAAGAAATAGATTGGTTAATTAAAGAAAGATCAGAGCAGGACAATAAGAATGATCAGGAGTTTTGGGAAACTTGAACTAGGGGAAAAATATTATTCAAAATACAGATGTAATTCAAAACACAAAAGAAAATGCTACACAGATAACACAGTAACATTTTTAAAATAAGTAACAAATAGTTGTGAATAGGAAGAGAATGAACTTCACTCCATGCTACTTCTGAAACAGGCAATAAATAACTGGATTGAATTGTAACAAAGGAGATTAAGGTCAAATCCTATCTAACACCAGCCTAGGATTTGGGATGTGGGGCTGTAAGGAACGTATGACAGTCCAACAGTGTCTAGTCTGGGATAAAAGATGAAGCCCTACATCATGCTCTCATGGGGCTGTTACTGTAATAAACTGTCAAGAAGGCAGAAATGAGGAGGTGGCTTCTGACTTAAACCCTTCATCAACATCCACACAGACACTTTCGGTTTTCACCATGTTAAAAATCGGTAAAGAGCTATTTGATAAAAATTAAAGAGGATTCAGGCAAAAGTCATCTTAAAAACTTAAGTTTCTCCAAACACATCCAATGTCCTTCAAAGGGAATTTTAGGATTTTTGAACAGTGTCTGTATGCAGCACTTACTATGCTATTAGCACTTAATATGCTATCATTTTAGTTAAAATTGCATTCTGAGATCTTCAGGTTTTATAGGTCTCAAGATCAAAGTTTAGCTTTTAAGGACATTAGAAACATACCTTCCTGTTGTTAAAGACATATGCTTAAAACAATTCAATTTACAAGATGCAAGGAGCTCAAAAGTAACACAATGAAACAGATCAGTGCTTTTGGACATTGGTAATTGTTAGAGTTATTGAGAATATCTGTCAGACATTTAGAGAGGTACATATGCACTTTTTAGAAAACACAAAATCTAGGTATCAAGAAAATCTAACATATTCATGTTCCCATTGCAAATTTTTAGGAACTGATTGTGATAATCTCTAAACATGGGATAAAAAATGTAAGTGCAAGTACTCCATTCATGTCCGTGTATATCCTGACGAGACCTGAACTGAATTGTGTCCTGGCACTGTGTCCCAGGCTGTTGATCAAATTTTACCTTCCTTTAGTCACAGGAAGTAACATGCCTGTGCAGCAGACCTGATTGCAAAGCCTTCTGTCAGATCATTTCTGTATCAGAAATCCACTAATGAGTTTAGGAAATGAGGCTTTCTTTTATGTGACACAGTAACTGATGGAAAATATCCCTGATGTTTTGCAAGTAGTCTAGGAAATTAATTAAGGAGAGAATCAGCATATAAAAACTTTTGCTACCTAGGCAAGGTTAGTCCTATGTGGACATTGCAGTGACCAGCTGTGATGCCATTTAAGAACAAAAAGCATTTTGTTGCAACACCAAACGGAATAAATTATATGAAAATGGAGCAAATTTGACAGATTTCTAAAAATTTTTCAAGAAACACATGACAATTTTCACTTTAGTTAAAAAAATTGTCGATACAAAAGAGAATGTTTTTAGTATATTGCTGGATAAGATAAGTTTTCTCTTTTATAAAGATAGTCTTTCTTATTGACTAGCATGGCATTTTAATATCAGGTAGTTACTACTGAATCTGTTTAAATGAAGTATTTTCCCATAATCAAAATTTCCTCATTTTTCTTCAGCTAAAACTGTTTGTTGAGTCTAACCTGTATTAGTAACTACTAATTCCTTGCCTTTCTCTTTCCCTGCATTCTGTTAGGACATTATCCATAAAGATAAATGATTTGCTTTAAGATATTAAGGGTTTCTGTTATATTTCTAAAGAGATTTTACACTCAGATTTTTGTAATGAGGTGGGGGTTTTCCTACATATCTGCCATGATTTAAAGCGGATATGCCTCCACATTTTGATACTAGCTTCCTCTTATGCTTTCTCACCATCATTCTTCTTCCCTGCTTTCCCAACACTCTAATACATTCATCTTTCTCATATCATTTTTATATCATGCCATTTAGCTGGAATAATGCATTAGCAAGATATATGAATTGTGATTCTTTTCACAACACAGACCAAACACAGGCCAAGACAGAAATGTACATTGGCATGGTAAGCACTCATCAATTCACTGTCAAACCAACAAGAACAGAAGATGTCAAATAATGAAAAAACATTTATCTTTTCCAGAGCTTGGGGGTTTTAGAATGGAGATTTTCAGTTGTTACATAGTTCCATTAGTTGTATACTTTACACTACACCAGGATTGGGAATGTTCTTGCAAACCACAGATCTATTCATGTAAATCCATAGATAACACTTGGACATGAGGCAAACAAAAAAATCTTACCTTGAGTAGTTTATAGACATGGTGTGTGACACGTGCCTGACCCAGTTTCCCTGCTGGATACTGGCAGGCCACTAGATTTGAATCAGGACACTGGCACTATCATGTCTCTAAGCCCACTGATCCTGAGAAGTTCCCTGAAGGCTTATTCCCAAGGAGCAGACATCAGAGGTGTGATTCAGGGCAACAAAGTTTAGATATCTGCAATGGAGAGGAACAGGCACCTTCGGGCTATGATTCATGCGTTCTGTTTTCCTCAGATTGAGATGAACTGCCTAGAAGGGCTTATTCCTTCCCAGCCAGATAGGTACACTGCCAACAGCTACATCAATAAATTTATTTTTTTGCTCTCTTGGGGCTGTTCAGTACAACCACCTTATTTTCCCTGGACTCCTGCTACCTTCCTCACCACCAACACTACCTTCTGCAGTAGCTTAGACACATTACTTCCTACAACTGCACCATCATGGGTGTCTCTGGTTCATTGTTTAGCTGAACACATCACAGTGACAGCACTTGACTCAGAACATTTTACAAGGCCTTGGCTGCCATCCATTTCCCCCATCCCACTTTATTCATTCTGCCCACAGAGAAGACACAAGGAAAAAGCAGATCTGTAAATAGCAAAGCCTCCCATCAGTGTCCTATGCACTTTAAAAGACCTCCTGATTTTGGTCAGTACTTTCTGTGTTTTATTACTTGAATTCCTCTCTTCTGTGAATTTCTGAAGCTAATGCAGAATCCATAAATTTGCACAAGAATGTTGACTTGGGATGTTCTACAGATCACAGCTTCTGTCCTCTTAACTGCTGTTTCAGGACATTTGTTTAATGCAATCCTGTTTCATAAAGTCACAGTTTCCAGTAGCAGTAGCACTCAGTACAACTTCAAGAACCCTGGAGATGAAGGGGTAGGTTGTACTCTGCACTGAACTGTAGATACAGAAGACAAAAAACATGGCCAATCCTGATTGGTAACAGCTCTGCTTCATGAAGCTGCCCTTCAGACATGCCTTCCAGCCAGCACTCCTATGACAGGAGGAAGCTGGAGCTCCAGATTCCCCAGAAAATGAGGTCACAGGACAGATTATTAGCCTGAAAGGCAGAGGAGTCTAGATATGGAAAGACAAGTTTCTTGTGGAGAAGAACATGAATTTTGCATATTGCAAGAGAAAGTAGAGTCATGGTTTCCAGATTTACACATCTCCATTTTGTCCTTCTCCTATCTATATTTTAACTATTGAAGTTTTATTTTCTAAGAAAAGTTTTCAATTTTAAATAGGTGTAAGAGATGGCTGTTGAAAGAAAAGTAATCAGAAAGTTCTTATATGTTAGTGCTTGAAAGTGGAGACTTCAGAACGGGAGGTCAATCCTGTTATAAATGGCAAGGTCTATTTGATTCTACTTACAAACACAAGCTGTACCTAACAAAAGTAGCAAGTAGAGAACCATGAAGACCTTCAAGGTGAAACAAAAAGGTCTTTGCACAGTTTTGCCTAAAAGGCACTTTTACAAATTCTTCCAAAAGCTTTCAAATAAGTTTATAAAAGATAATTTGTGCACAGAAGGGAGTTTTGTAAACTAGATAAGACTTTAAACCAGGGGACAGGACTAACTCGTGACAGAAGTTTTAGTCAATGTGGCTGTCTCAGAAGCATTTTTCCCTTAGGTCAGCCTTTATTAAACTTCATTTACAAATCAATTAATTACCACTCAAACAGTAAGAAGCAAATATATAAATATGCAGTGGATAATGCTGCATTTAATTTGGACCCAGAGACCCATAAACTGAAACACCCTTTCCAAGAAAGTTGAGCCCCGATGCAATTTGACCAGTTCTATTTGTGAGTCTCTTACCACAATTAAAATACAGTTAATTCAAGGCACAGAGTGCCAATGTTCCACTTGCTCCATGACGGAATTAACCTAGCATAACAGAGAAAATAATCACACAATGAGAGGGGCCCTTGTGCCAAAACCACTTGAGAAAAGGAACTGTCCCTTCCAGATTCATGCTTCCCTCTTAGCACTACTTCAGGGGGGCAGCCCCACATCACTTCATCCTTTGGGGGAAGATGTAAATGTCCCCTAGACCAATCATTACTATTTTTTTTTAGAAGCATAATTCTGTAAATACAGTGCTGTCTTCTCAAAATAAGTTCAACACCAAAACCACCACCAACATGAAATGAGAACATAAAACATACTGCTGCATTTCTATATAGTCTGCCTTTCTGTTCCCTCCAGACAACTCTAGATTTCTGCTTATTAAGCCATTACTATAAGGGAGTTCTGCAGCAAACATAGTCATGTCACCTTTGGGCAAAGGAAACTCTCACTGTACATTAACTGATTGCAGCCTTGTGCATTGTGCTTGTTTCTGATGCTGCTGGCAGGCAAACAACATCTCAAAAATAATTGCAGCTTAAGGCAAATTTCTGTAAAGGGAAAGGTGACTTTTGACATATAGGGGACATTTCATATATAACAACCATCATTTTTTCTTAATCTATTGCCTGTCTTTTTTTTTCCTTCAAAAGGTTTTTGACATTCTGATTTGTGAAGGTTAATAACAGGAAAGTCTTTGACAAGAAAATTCACTCATTCCTGAAAGAAGAGATGTGTGTCAGGGGCTTTTTTAACCCTTTTTGGTTATCTGAGTATTTTCTGTATTACTCCCTACTCCATGAAAAAGTCATACTTTTTTTTTTCAGAAGTAGATCAAGTTTTCAGCAACACTTTCTTAGTCTACTAGCTTTATAAAGCCCTGCTAAAGGCTGGAGTTTTTCAACTCAGAAACATACTCATTTCTGGGTTCCCTCAGACAACTAAGTTTGTCTTTAAAACCTGCATACTGAAATTTGAGGTCAATGTATCCAGACTTTCATGTGCCTCCTCAAATTTCTCTTGTAAATTGCCACTGTACTGTACAGTGGACGCAGCACCTGAAATCTAAAACTTTTTTCCTCAGAAGTTCAGGCAGCTGGAAACTTCTCCACTGTTTAGTGACCACATTTTTTGGTACAGAGTACTCTCTAGAAAAAGACATTGTTCTGCTTGTACCAACACATTTTTCTGTAAAGCATTGCTGAAAAGAGACTCCATTTACTATGTGCATTAGATAATAAACTAACAATAAACCTTTGAAAGACTAGTCTGTTTTCAACTTGCTCTGGCTGAATTGGGATGAAATGAACAGCCCAATGTTTTAAATTAAATGGCTGGAAGCACTTTCACTTATAATGCTTCTGGTGGGCTTGTGTTTTAGTCTGGTTCCCTTTTCGCATGCATAGTTTATGTGATTTTGATGTCTCCAACCATGATTTGTGGATGCAATCAGGCACAGTGCTTAAACATTAAATAACAAACTGCACCTGCTAATAATGGGCTGCTATGCTGCTCATGAAACCACAGTTCCTGCAGGCTGCATAATTTGTACTATAAGTTCATTAGCTGTAGACATTTACATATTGAATAATAGGACCAAAAAAGAGAGAGACTGAAACAACTTATTAGAGTCCATGAAGGTTATGGAATGGTCGATAGTTGCAGTGGTAGAGTAACACTGAACTACAATTGTGATAGGTTGACTCTGGCTGGATGCCAGGTGCCCTCTAAAATCATTCTATCATTCTCTTCTTCAGCAGGACAGGAGAGAAAGTATAACAGAAGGCTCAGGGTAAGGACAGGGAGAGATCACCCACCCATTACCATCACAGGCCAAACAGACTTGACTTAGGGAAATTAGTTTAATCTATTACCAATCAAATCATTATTCAATCAAAGAATAATGGAGAAATAAAACCAAATCTTAAAACACCTTACCCCAACCTCTCCCTCTTTCCAGGTCCAACTTCACCCCAACTTTTCTCTACCTCCTCTCACCCAGTGGCACAGGGGACCGGGAGTGGGGGCTGTGGTCAGTTGTCTCTGCTGTCATCCACTTGTTGTCTCTGTTGCTCATTCCTCCTCAGAGGAGTGACTCCTCACACTCTTCCCTTGATCCAATGTGAGGTCCTTCCCACAGAAGACAGTCTTCCACAAACTTTTTCACCATGGGTCCTTCCCATGGGCTCTAGCTCTTCACAAACTGCTCCAGTTTGTCTTTTTCATGGGATGCAGTCTGCCAGGAACAGACTGTTACAGTGGGGGTCTCTTGAATGGGGTCATAAGTCCTGCCAGCCAATCTGCTCCAGGATGGGCTCTTCTCTCCATGAGGCCACAGGAGTCTGCTCCAGTGTGGGCTTCCCACAGGATCACAGTCTCCTTTGGGCATCCACCTGCTCTGGTGTGGGGTTCTCCACAGGCTGCAGGTGGATATCTACCCTGCTGTGAGTCTCCATGGGTTGCAGGAGGACAGTCTATCTCACCATGGTCTGCACCACAGGCTGCAGGGGAATCTCAGCTCCAGTCACTGGAGCACCTCCTTCCCCTCCTTCTTCAGTGACCTTGGTGCCTGCAATATTGTTTCTTTCACATATTTTCATTTCTCTCTTCTGGCCGCTGTTCTGCTGCAGTTTTTTTTCTCTTCTTAAATACTTTATCACAGAGGTGCTACCCCACTGCTGATGGGTTCAGTCTTGGACAACAGCAGGTTCATCTTGGAGCTGGGTGGCATTGGCTCCACTGGGCATGGGGGAAGCTTCTAACAGCTTCTCAGGAAGCCATCCCTGTAGCCCCACTCACTACCACACCATTGTGATGCAAATCCCATACAATATCTCACCTTTTCCAAAGGCCAAGAAAGCCTAGTTTTGTCCAAATGCCAGCTTGCCCTAAAGGGAAACCTGTTAGGCATTGATGACATCCTGCATTTTGCTTGACCTACCATGCATATACAGTACGGATAATCATCACTCTCACAGTTGTCCCAGTGCTTCCTAGCACATATCTCACACAGCCATGCTCACTGATCTCTTTCTCTCTGTATAAAAAACCTCAGAGGACAGCTGATATAATTTCAGTGTTGGAAGCTTTCCCTAGCCACTCTTTTCTCTAGCGGATAGGGGGTTTTGGTATGTACAGAGTGAGCTCAACGTGACAGGGAAAGAATATGAACACCAAAGGCAAACTAGCAGGCAAGAAAAGATTTCCCAGTAGACCTGCAGCTTGCTCCTGGCTACCACACAAATTCTCCTGGCAAGCTGCAAATAGTTACTTGGCCATAGGCTAAGCACTCGGTTTTAAACTGTGTGACTGGTTAATTAAATTAACATATATAACAGAGATAAATTACGAAAAAGTTGTTGTTCTTTCAATAACTAGATAAACTGAAGTTGTAACAGAAAAAGAAACTTGGAGTCAACTCTAAAGGCACAGAGATTTTACTGTGCACTGCTCAGAGAACTGCATTACATAAGCTGTATTTATAAAACCTTTTCTAACTCAGATCTGCAAGTGCCACTTGGGGTCTGGAAGTCAGCTTAATTCTTTTCTACCCATGAATCACAATCAGCAATAACGTTTATGTAACAGAAATCTCATGGACAATTGCAACGATGACGCACAAACCAGAAAAAAGATCAGTCTCACATAACTGTTGTGGCTCTGCAGTACTAACAGCAACAACAAAAAAGAGTAGATGTCATTTTTTTCCAGGAAGATGATAATATTTGATTATACTCAGAAGCAACAGCAGTTGATTATAACATCTCTTTCACATCATCACTTTCTGAGCTCAACTAGCACTCAGAAGTTTCAATCTTTGAAGTCTTTGCTTTTTCATACTCATTCTTTTACCTCACTTTGACATGGTTATAAATCTATTTTGGTTTTACACTGAGGGATGTGCCAAAAGTCAGGGAGATACTCTATTGTGTGCTCTTTCTGTCATCTGTAATTTCTCTCAACATTCATCATATTGAAACCAGACTCTGAGTTGCTGCTAAATATAAGTATCTGACTGAATACATGGTTCTAGCCTCTGAAGTCCTGCCCCAGCAGCACATTTACAGCCACATTAAGACAAACTGCTTTGTTTCACTTCTTTTTACCTCATCATGAATCTATCTACATCTGCCTGCAAATTTGGAAAGTCATGAAATAATAGTATTCCATAATTGTACTGCACCAACTACTGACAAATATTTCTAAATAAAACTTCTGAAGTCATATTAACATAACTTCTAGAGTCATATTAACATAGCTCAGATTATACCCTCTAGATGATATTTGTTTATACAACAAAACCAAAGCTCATACTATGCTTTTCTTCCTTGTCTTTTTGGGGTTTCCCCAGAGAACACCTGTTATGTATTTCTACTGCCTATTTTATACACCAGCTGCATTTTGACTTCCAGATGCTGCACCAGAAATGTCAGCTGCTGCTTGAGGCAGGGAGTGAATGCAATTAGAGATGCCCTGGTGACAGCTTAACACTTATGGTGGCAATGTTTAAATTTTTAATCGGGCATGCAACACAAAAACCCACACAGCTTGGATTGTTCCTGAAAACTGGACCAGTACTACGCTAACGTATTTTCATGCTGTTAAGTGAACATTTTGCTCCCTGCATTCACCACTTCCTGGGTGTTTCACTATGCTACACTTGTCAGCAAGCCACTGCAGTGCATTTCTTACTGCCTGCAGTGTTAATGAGAATATGGCTTTGAAACTGCAGTGCTAACAGCTCTGTAAGTTTTTCTTTCTGCCACCAATTTCACATTAAAAAGACAGCACTAACACAATCAAATGCCAACATATGAACAGACAGTAGTCAAAGGAGAATGAACCAACAACTACACAAAATTTACAGAAGGCAAAAAGTTTGTTTCAGCCCAGCAGTGACAACCTATTGTCTCTGTATATGTTCTGTGGCCAAAGCCCCAGTTTTCTCATTTCCTCTGGGAGCAAACTTTTTTCAGTGGAAGCAGTATATTATATGTGAACAACTTGAAAACAAAGCTGCAGTTAAAATATTCCAGAATTAGCACTCAGAATGATGTGTAGTCTCAAAAAAAAAGGACAAGTGAGAACAACGCTAAATAATCTAGACATTAACTGATCACAAAGCTTAGTTTAAAGCTAAATGTTTTGCAGCACCGTTGTTACTTTCTAGTGGTGGTGGAGGGAGGGTACCAAGAATGTACATATTTCCGTCAGGATTATAATTAAATTTAGAAACTAATGTTATCATAAAATGTACATGCTAAAGTTTAATTTTAGGTTTGAGTCATATGTCAAAAAAGATTGCTACCCTAGATTTTAAAAACATTAGCCCAAGTCACGTAGCATAACCTCATTTTGATCATTCTGAGTTTAGAAAATGTACAATTACTGATGCTGACAAGAAGTCACACCAAGGGCAAATGAGATTAATAAGAAATAAAACTGCATGTCAGTAGCAAAATAGAAACTGAAATGAATAATCAAATGGGCAGAACATTCATGCAGCCTAGGTAGCAAAGTCCAAATAAATGGTCTTGAAAGGCATAAGAAAATTCTATAGTAAGCTCTCAAACCATCAGTTTGAAAAAGTTTTCAGTGCAGAATGTTGCAATAAGTTTTGTAATACTGAAAATATAAAGTGAATTCATAGCTTTCATTGCTGACCTTAGCACAATAATAAATCTGCAAAAAATACTAAGAGGGAAAAAAACTGGTTTGAAACCATTGGGCATATGTATTAATAGGGAGGATTCATTCCCCTTTCATTTTCTACAGTGCCCACATTTCAGAGGCTTCATCAGCATTTCTCCTGGTGGAAGCAGGGCAGCATTCTAGGATGTGAAGCCAAACAGTGGCAGCAATGCTCTCATACTCTTGTGTATTGTGTTACAACTCCTAGAGACAGTAGTACATATACAGGAAACATAAAAAATGAACAGTGTCTGACATGGAAAACATCTATCAACTACAGCAGTACTGAAGGTGCTAACTTGCAGGTTATTTGAAGGAATAGTTTAGGGTAACTGATTCAGGTAACCATATATATGTTCTTATACACTTATATTCACCAGTACCCATGTTCAATCAAAAACATGTAAAGAAAGAATTGTTTTCATTTTCCTGGAAAGAAACATCTTCTCTTTTTTCCTCCCCACTGTCCTACAAAGAGGTGTGCATTTCAAGTACACAGACAGAATACCTACATATGTACCAGGAATTCATTGAAAGAAAGCAAGATAGTGTATAGAACCTACATAATTGACCAAAGCCTATATCCTGAAGATTCCTCTACTTTTTCCATCAGTGGCAGCATGACAATGTATATTAGCATGCATGTGAGGCACTCAGGCACAAATAAAGCTACTCAACAATACCTGTTCTACATGGAAGTGAGTCTTAAGCCCTGTTAAAGCACATTACAAAAGTTTAAGAAAGATCATAGGCTTGGCAAATGAGAGATGGTCTCTTTAAACTTTGCTCCTCCTACATAACATATCAATATATTTTTAGACAGTTTACATTCATTTCTACACTCTTGTCCATAACAGATGTACTGTTTTAGGACATTGTGTTGGAAATAACATGGGCAGAAATGATTCAGATGTCCTGTCTAATTATTTCAATGCTTAGGATTAAGACAGAAGGAAAAACTTTAATGTGTGTCCAAACTACCAAAATACTGCTCAAGTCCCCATGTCTAAGCTGACAGGTAAAGGAAGGCAGGGATATAGTTAGGTCTCTGTAAAGGGTACCAAGACACTCAGCAAACAGTGGAGCAGGTAGCTAGAAGGAAATGTAGGTGCAGAAATGTGGATTGGACCAATAGAATTCAGGCTGTTCAAACTCAGCACTTGTTGTCTATGTTGTACAGTACAGTGGATGAAATTCAGTGGCCTATTTGTGCATAAGGTTGAAAAAAATGACTATAATGGCCTGTTTTGACCTTCAATCCATGTGTCTGATTTTCCTTTAGGCTACTCTTTCTCGCTGCTCTGGCCTATATTTAGGTATGCTTAAAAGCATTTTTCTACTGCTACAACAGAGTAAAGGAGCTTCAGAGTCAACAAACCATACCCTCAAATTCTACACAGATTTAAAGATGAAAGTTTTTTAAAGAAAAGTCTCTTACTTCTTTTTCCATTTGAAGCCCTTCTGCTCTGATATTTCTCTCAAATACTTCCCTCTTCTCTGTCTGTGGATTAGATTTTCTATACACAAGGATGTAGTCAATCCGACATTTCCCATCTCTAAAATATAGTCCATTGGTTTTGTTCTTATCAGGTATTTCCTGTAAAGAGAAAGTCAAAGAATTCAGTAATGTTAATTTGCCCTGATAATTGCTGCATTGCTGTTTGCATCATCAGTTTTCAGTCATACTCAACAGGAAAGATAAGAAATCAAGTTTTTAGATGCTTTACACACAGTGCCTCTGACTGAAAGGATCACAGACTTCCCCCTTTCAAAATCAGGATGTCGTCTTAGGCAGGTGTTCAGTCATACAGGCACGGGATAGGAAAGAATAGAGAACACATGGAAACCTTCCTGCCCCCCCACCCTCCATAAGATTACAAAACCTTCTTACTATAATATAGAGAAGAGAATAGTGTTACTGAAGGACTTAACATTGTAGGATGTCTTTGTACATGTGAAAAGAATAAACAATGACATCAGCCTTTACTGTAGTGAGAAACACTAAAATCTGGCACAGAGATTCTCGTTGCTTTGCCTCACAGGATACAGACAATATTAAATTTCTGTGCCTACTTCACCATATCTCATCAGACTAACTACAGAATATTCTTTGCTTAAGGAACAGCTTAGAAAACCCACTGGATTTATTTGGACAGAATTCCTGGCGTTTGGTCTAACACTACATAGGCGCAATAAATACTGTTTCTTGGATATTTCTTGCAAAAAAACCCCATGCCCATTCAAAAGTTTGCTCTGACAGAAAGAAACAACTTGATTTTACTCAAGAGGTCAAGCAGGTTCCTCTTCTGAGATGTAAAAGACTATTGGTCTTTTTCCAGACATTCATGTGATGAAATTCCCTACAGATCCTCCTCACAATTTAACACTTCTTCCACATAATACAAGTCCTGCCCAGGGGTCAAACTTTCACTTTCACACAAGTTCAAATAGTCTGGCAGTTTGCTGGTTGGAGTGTTTCATACAAAAAATGTACACTGTGAATGATACACGGGAACAAACAGCACTCCCTCTGAGCAGTAAAATGGGCAGGGACCTTCAGGGACCTCAAGATCAGTCCAGCTTTAAGCTGAAGGGAAGGTTAAGCTAGTTTATCTCTGTTTTTCCAGAATTCGCTTCACTATTCCTGCCAGAAAGAGCCCTGACCTATAGTATACAATCAAATCTCTGAAAAAAAGAGTATTTTGCATTTCACATCTGGCAGAAGGAGAGAATTTTCAAAATACTTTCTCCATAGGAGAACTGCTTCTGAATTTAAACCACAAAGTGACAAATAAAAGAGTGGTGTAGTAGGAGATTTAGAGGCAGTGGGTCAGCTTGGTGGCTCTGTTGTGATTTCTAACCCTTCTAACAAGCCATCCTTTCTGTTCAGTAGTCAGTTACTACGTGAACTTTAGCAAGCAGCGTAATAAGAGAGGAACAAAACAATCTGTGCTGAGGATCTGCTGCCTACATTATGTAGGTTTGACGGATCACTTTGGGCTCACTCCAGTCTGGTCTCGGAGACTCACTGGATTTACATTCACAAAGAATCCAGGTTTAAGACCCAACAGTGCTCTGGACTTCAAAGAAACCATGGGTAGGGGCAATTGAGGCAATGGTTTCTGATCTGAACTCTCCTGATCTGAACTCTGACCTGTCCTCTGAGTACCATACCACAAGGAATGTGTCCTCTGCATGCAATAGTGACTCCACTGGAAATTTCACTGGAAATGACTCCACTCCTTTATGCTTCCTATGTTTCTTCTCTTGCTGATAGACCTAATCTGTACTTGCAAGAACTCTTGAGGACCTAACATGTTATAAAGACAGTCAGGGCTGGCCCAGCAACATCAGGAAATAGCAGCTGAGCTGCAGGGCTTTTGTGTCGTCCAAGTATTACAGGCTTATGCTATTTCAGACAGAGATGTTTGTACTACCTTCCTCCAGATACTGCATCTCCCTTACCTGTGTTATGATGTAAAAGTTTAGCTTTCCTAAACTGATTCAAAAAATATATCTAGAACCAGATCCGACTGCAGTTTTTGGTGAAAAACTGGTGTAGTCACATATGTCAAAAATCTCCATTCCTTCATCTGAGAAAGGATATTGGAAGAACATGGAAGACTTCACTCTAGTAAGAAGCTGAGCATTTCTGGCTATCTTTACAGCTGTATTTGTAATATGTTTTGTATAATTGGGTATTGTTTTTCAAGGAATGCAGTCGTTTTTATATTCTCAGTTGGGAACCATCAACATTCATAGACATATACACACAGAATCACAGAAGCATAGAACATTTGTACATGCTAGGAGAACTTTAGGCTAAAGGGTTTACTCAAACGTTTTAGTATCCAAAGTTAGAGGATTCATAACCCTAGCAGCTATAGAAACCTTAAATGGAATTTCTAACAGAAGTGCAGTTTGGGAAACTGAAGAAATTTGAAACATTACCTGCAGGTCTTTAAAAAAATAAGTCTGGAGGGACTCCAATGCTCACTAATTTAATGACAGATTAGATTCTTTCTTCATTCCTAATTATTTCAGTACCTGATTAGTATCAGTATGGATGCTTAATGAAGATGGATTCTTTGAATTCTAAAGAGGTCATCTTTTCCTATTGGTGGTGCCTACTTGAAATAAGTCCCCCATATGAGACTTCACAGCTGGCGTAGAGATGCATGTACCACTAACAGTGATAACTTATGAACTTAAGCAGAAAAAGAGGAACTCAGAAGCACCCAGTTTTCAAAGCACACTTCCAATCAAAGAACAGGTATATTTTCTTTGTGTGTTCTTTTATCTTAATATCTTTTTGTCCATGTAGATTATAATTTCATGGAAGATGCAGTTTTAATTTTTCCATGTCTCCTCACTGGTTGGTATATTCTTCCTGACACCATGATATATTTAATTATATGGAACTTTTCTAACAGTGAAATTATTTAGGCTGCAAAATCAAGTGCTTAAGCGCTAGGAAGTAACAGATTTTTAGTTTTCTCTAAAAGCTTATAAAAATCTCTTTATGTTCCAGTCTGATCACTGAAGACAACATGGATTTAGTGGAAAAAAATTACATAGTTAGCCAGCATTCTGGTAAATACATATGAGCAAACTGAGATGAAATTTCACAAGCTATCATAAGTGCCATAAGGAACATCTGAATTCTTATTCTGCAACATGAATACCTTTTCTCTGCCATTATCCTCAGTGCAAATTCCAGTTTTTAAAAGAGTCTGTTAAAATAAACTACGCTCTGTACAATGTTAATAACGCAGCTCCCAAATATCAACAATTTGATGCTTAAAATGAGGGCTGTAGGAGTGACTCTTACCATTGTGATTTCAGAACTACCTACATTAGCTGGAATATCAAGACTGGGCCGCAGAATCCCATTTAAGTAGAAGCAAATTTTGTCCCAGCTTCATCATTCTCGCTTGTTTGGAGACTGATATAATACTCCATAGAAAGGCAGAATGGATGCATATCTGGAATATAATGCTAAACAATTTTTACTTGATTTTTTGCTTTCTTTTTGCTGCTACTCAGAGAATAAAACTTCATTGAAAGTAATACAAAATTTTAGTGGACATGTCTTCCTAGATTTAAATTGTAAAGTGTACAATTAATTGCTATATTGGCGTATGTAAAAAGTATTTTGATCAATGGACAGAAAGGGGAATGGGATTTTCAATTTTCTCAGACCGTAGCTGTGTTTGAATGAAACATAAAACTCAGGGGAAAAAAAACATCTTTGGCCAAAGGACATGCTGAACCCCAATCTGGCTTCATTTACAGAAGTGTTAATAAAGCTCCATCCATAAAGTATTCACTGGATCTTCTGACTGAGCATGAACAACTGACAGCTGAAGCAAACAATATTTCAGCTTGTCAGCTAAACAAAAGTGATAACAAATTCTCAGTATGTCCTTGTAAATTTCTTTGATTGTAGATTCATTTTAGTGAATTCATCCAGAAGTCAAATTATTTTGTGGCAATGTTAGCTTCAAAACTAGACCAAAGAAACATCAATACATTCAGAGAGACTTTCACTGGTGCCAGATTCCCTGTCCTCATGGCATTAAAGGGGATCTACAGATTTTCTTAGCAACTAAATTAACTGAGAAACTGAAGGGAAGCTTTATGCTTCAAAACTCACCCTACCACTGTATAATTGTGCTCCCCTATTTATCCATACAAATCACAGGACATCCAAACAGTGTATCTTTTCCTTCTGGGGTTAAGCAGGGACAAAGTACTTTGAAAATTGTTTTTTTGGTAGGCTGCAGCGTCCTTGAAGTTCCATTACAACTTTCATCTTTTTTTTTCCCCCCATCTTATACCTATACATGATCTATACTGTTATTTTCCTCAGCTATGGTTACAAAAAAAACCCCTTATATCTGTTAATTCAATCGAATTCCTCTGAAGTTTTCCTTTTCCCTTTTTAAAAAAAAAGACAGAAAGAATACATCTAAGGGGGAAAAAAGTTTTGAAGCATTGTTTTTGTAATATTGTTACATTAACAACAGCATGCCCTTTTGATTGCTTTCTGTTAATTTTTCCTCTCTGCCTTACAAAAATCACATGCCTTTCACCTGTGCCCTTTTGATAAAGACCATATGGTACCTGGTCCCAAAATGTAACACAGGAATACCATGTCATATTAAACTATTAAGGTTAATAGACAAAGAGGGCTCTCTGTAAGTTGTACAGGAAGCTGGTGAAGAGCTGTGAGTAAAGAAGATGAAATTGTGAGCAAGGTCAAATGCATATTCAGGGTGTCCTGAATTTTGTTGCTTTAATTATCTGTCTAAACATTCCCGGAGTGCATCTCTCTATGGGCTGAATTTCTAGAACAATGAAAATCTCACACTCTCTTGTTAGCAGTGTTTCACAAAAGAACTTGCACCACGAAACCCTTTTGCTCCTGAAAAAGACATAATCTGTAACTGTACCTTCTAAACTTTATCAAAACCAGTAAACTCAAGAGGGGCAGGGCAGGGGCTTCAGCAATGTACCATGGTTTTCCACGTTTCTAAATGCTAGTATGGTCCCAGTGCCAGTTCTGATCTGTGTCAGTCAGCCCTCTGCCAAAAATTCCTCAGGCACAACTTGCAGGTAGCATCAGAACAATCTAGATGTAGCCACATTGCTGAGATGCGGGAAAAAATCCCTGGTTTCTTCAATCCCTGAAGAAACAGCCCTAACATCCATGGGCTGCAGGGCAGTTGGAGGCAAAATTAAAGGGTATAATGTTCCTTTCTGCACAAGACACAACAAGGCATTTAGGCTCCAATTTTCATCATGGGTCCATGATGCTCTAAGACATAATTTAAGGTCCTGCCTGCTTTAAGACATAATTTAAAAGGCACTATGTGCTGAATGTTCCCTGACTAGTATGTTCTCTGACACCATTATGCACCATAGGGTTCTTCACTGGAAAGGAATGTGTCTCATAATTGACAGCCAGTGCTTCTTATGGAAGTTGTATGATAAATCATCCTCTGCTCTCCTTCCCCTTAAGGGATTAATAGAGAGAAAACTTCTCCAGCATTTTCAGAAGCAGTGAAGGATTAGACTTGGATAGATGTTTCACTGCGGGTGCATGAAATCAAAACTTTTGAACTTGAGATATTTTACATTTCAGCATTATAATCTTAGAATGAAAAAGTCAGCCTTCATAGGAAAGGTTAGACACAAGTTGCAGAGAATGAGATTTTAAATCAAATTACCTTTATTCCCTCTTTATAATGGGCATGAATAAATATCATATTAATGATTCTGTATGTTCTTACCTCTCCCACAACTTCCAACCTGCTGGCATCATCAGAAGTACTGGTCAAGTTACCCTGGTGAAGCAGTGAGTCATCATCTTTGGAAGGGCTGTTCACACCTTCTAACTCATCAAAAAAAATGTTGACATCCTTAGCAACTAAAAAAACAAAAATAAAAATATACATTTAAATCACTACTGAGACAAATGAAAATGCCAAGCATAATCCATCAAAAATCTCACTTTTTAGTTCCTGTTTAAATATATACTATGTTAATTTTAAAATATATTGGGCATTGTTGGAGTGCTTTCTTCACCAGTGAGCCAAACAGAGATTTAAGACACCACAATACATCTCTGATGAGAAATAAGCAATCTGCTGTTGCAGTAAAACAGACATCAGCTATTTCCTCAGCTTCTCCTGGGATAAATAGCTTAAGTGAGTACTTTCTGAATTAGTATTGTCTCTGAAAATTCCTTATTATAAAGAAACAGCATTTGATCCTACTATATAAAGTACGAAGTTTGAAGGTGTACAGACCTGTGGGACAGCCAGAGGCAGAAGACCTTAAGTAAATACTGCTACTTGAAAGGCATTGAGTAAATGAGCCTGGGCAAATATTTATCTTTGCACAGTTTGGCATGTTTTGATGCATATAAATCTGACACTTTCAAATCTATATACCACACAGCCCTCAGTTGTGCATGACACAATCATTTAGTTCTACAGAATGCTGTAGATAAAACCAACCCTGATAAAACATATAGATGTTAAGGGCCTGGAGTGGCTGTCAGATGGAAAGCACAGGGCAGGCAGGTCCACTCTGCATCCCTTGTGCTACAGGTCTGGTGAAAATGGGTGATGAAGAGTTGTGTGCAGGGGGAAGAAGAATGCCTTAGCTGAGGATCCATCTTCAGCAATGGATGGAATTCAACACTCCAACCTCATGCCTCATAGGCAAAATCCAAAACTACGACAGTAGAGTCAGAAGGGGTCCCCAGAGGTCCCAGCTACAGAGCCTCTTCCCCTGACTACATTGGGACCAAATATCTAATACGCTTTAGGGAGATTTGTCTAACCCCCTATCTCTCAGCATTTTTTGCAAACCTGACTGACTTTTGGAATCATTCTGTTGTGCAATAACCTCCTGATGCTTTTACTTCTACTCAGATCCCCTATCTTAGTGACGGGCAATTGTAATTCCTGTTGGTGAGAATCTGTATTAGCAGGGAACAGCCAAAAATCTCCAATTGCTGCCAACAACTTAGTTCCATTTCTAATGGCTGGCTGCAGGTGTAAAAATCCATTCCCCCACTGTGACAAGACTGAATAGCTTCCAGAAATTAACAGCCACTAACTGTTCTCAGCCATCATGAGCATTTTGTGACCTCCTTTTTACCTTTCCCTTCATCAGGGGCCATAGCCCAGTTTAAGTATCCTTGTTAAAAAATTGCCAATGATACCAACTCCCCAGACTCTGCAGGTGGCCTATTTTTCACTCTCACAAGCAGGAGAAAGTTTTCTCCATAATATTCAGCCTGGGTTTAAATATATTAGTCTTTCCTTGTCAGCCAGGAGCATGGGGAATGGTTTCCTCCATTTTTTTTACGTCTTTTACAGTATCGGAAGTCTGTTACTACATTTATAGGTAATAAAAAGAAAATCCTATCAAAATATTCACGAATCCTTTGTCTTCATTTTCATGAATAAAATAGGAACAAGGTTAATGACACACATTACGTTTCTAATTGCAATGGTTTTGCTTAGAAAGGCACTAAAAATCTCAGAAGCAACAGAATAGCCCTCATGCCCAAATTAATCTACTCTCAATACTAGGCTAATGTGTTAACCTAAGCAGCATAATTTTCAAGAGAGATCCTGTGTTTCTGGTGTTTTGTTTTATGTGATGAGAGCCTGCAGCTCCTCAGTGTCACTGTGGCTACATCCAACTTATCTTAGGGCAAACTACAGCTGTTTTAGGAGACTTAGAAGGCAAAAAAAGACTCCAATTTGTAGCATATTCAGCAGTAATATTAAAGAATTTTTTGCCACCTTGATCTGTTTCAAACCAAAAAAATCAGGTTTATAAAAGAGAGGGGAACTGCTGCAAGGCAGCACAGTCTAGCCAACTGTCCCTCACTGTCCCCACTGTGTCAAAGGTCAAGGCTGGAAACGTTCCACCCCATCAGATAATAATCTGGATGTAGATCACAACCAGATCTCACACACGTGCTCATATAAGGAGAATGAATCTCAATATTCAACAGAAAGAACTACAGAAAACAAATTGAATGACCTGAACTTCACTAAACTGAAACCCGTCAGAGTGCCTCCACAACAGTATATACATGCATCTGTATATAATTAACAACTCAATATAGTCTGAAGAAAACTGTGGACCCACCCCCGTCCCTCCCTCCCAAAAAAAAGAAATAATGAAGCTTTCTGAAGATTATTCAAGGCATATATATCTGTTGCAGACAGTGGCAATGAAAGATGTAAAAATGAGTTTTGCCTGTATGCTATACTCGAGGGAATTTGAACTACCTTTGTCCTGACATTAAGTCTGTCTTGGTGTAAAAGATGAGGCCTTTGAGATACTAGAATTGTTACTTCTTAAAGTGCTAGTAATGCTTTGGGTTGCAAAATGTATGAGTACTAAGTGGATGTGTTGAGATACACATCTTGACGTGTAAGACTGTGAATCTGGGAGCTTCATGCAGAAAATTACTGGATTATCCTAAGAACTTGTGAGGAGCAAAAAAATCTTGTTTTAGGGTCACTTTAAAATCCAACCCATCTCAACAGTGACTAGAAATTGCAGAAGCAGTGAATCTCAGCTGCTTAGTGAAATTAACTACAAGGACTTGTCCAGATCGCCTGCAGTAGAAAATTGCTTATACCAGAAATCTGCAGATAATTGACATGTTGGTTGGTCACTACACAATAGGATAAGGATGAAGAGATGTGCTGAGCTATTTCATCAGTGCTAAAGGTGTCTGTTACCTTTTCCCAGCTGCAGTAAAGGTGTGTTGCCACTGAGAAAGTGGAGTATTTTACACTGCAGTTACCTTGATGCTTATGTTTTTGAAAATACACTCTAAGCATTTCAGTCATTGAAACTACATATGGAGCCCCGGCAGTTTCTGAGATAATTTTTCTACACCAAGTCTCATTCTATACTTAAAATCATAGAATACTGTTCTACAAAAATAAATAAATAATTTAAATAGCAAATCCTGTTTGTTTTACATTTATAATGGTGATGGTACTTCCAAGATAACTCTCCTGCTGCCTATAGGTAGCTCAGCCTTTTCACTCCAATGAACACGAACACCTAGGTGGCCAAATGTTGCTAAAGGCATTATCGGGGCTCCACCTTTTCTGTCTCCTTCGGACCCTGACATGCATATTCCCACAAATGTCCCTAACAGAATGATATATAATAGCTTTATCATATATATATGCTATGTGGGAGGCAGAATGGTGCTACTGTATAGTCATGTATTTTTTAGCAGCGAAATTTAACAGGAATGCAGAGCAGCATATGCACTGCTACAGGTAATATTAAGAGTTCTCCCTCTGATTTCAGATCAGCTTAAATATGCAAGCTCTTTTCTTCACATTATGTTCTGTTTTGCAGAAAAAAAATCAAACAAATTATCATGGTAATACAGAATCCCTCAAAGAACTGAAAAAAAAAAAAGTGAATATACACATATTTTTATCCCTAATACAGTAGAACTACATATTCTGAAAACTGAATGCTGAGAAATTCTGACTGAGAGTCCATGCACAGTCCCAGTGGGTCCACAAGCCACTGTAGACCAAGAGACTGATATAAAGTAGGGCTCAAAGACAAGATAACTCCTTAATTTTCTGAGGATGTATGCTGAAACTGAAGTGCTTAAAAATAAGAAATTTTATTTAAAAATGGGACCTGAATATGTTATTTTGTGGCAAGATGGAAACATGCACAGAGATCATCTTCTCTCTCCAGTTTATTAATTGTCATTTTATTACCAAATATTACACCAAGCCATTGAGCATACTCTAACTTTGGATAATGCAAGCTGAAGATCGGCACTCCAGAAACTGCCCTTTGGAAACTTTTAGTCATATCAGTAACACTGAAAAGTGAATTTCCTTAAAAGTTTTTAATGGCAATGTCGGCAATAAGTATAGAGCACTTCCATACATTAATGGAGGCAGAAAAAATGATTTGGTTTAAAACCAGCAATATAGGAGAATACCCACTAATAAAAATACTCAGTACAAAATAGCTGCTTAGCAGAGACTTACAAAGCAGAAAAGTTCAAGTATAAAAAACCCAAGAACCTTTTTGCATGTTATTGTTCTGCATGTTATGCTTTTACAGCACCTATGTTGATTTTTGAGTAAGGCTGCAGACAGAATTTACCAATCTTTGTTTCAAGGAGGCCACTTTCAGATTAGTAATTATTGTTTGTGGACTGTCTCTGATACACTGATAATTTCTGAATATTGTGTGATCAAGAAGAAAGTGTTCTATGTAATAATTACCATAAATCTTTAGAAAAATGTGCTCAATTGTAAACTATTGTACTGAAATGCAGAATTTAGTCTTGATGCAATAGAAGCATTTTTTAAGTCTTTCCAAATAGCAGTATATTCACAAAAAATTAAATAATGAGACTGCAAATCTTTATCTTCACTTGCAGTCTAAGAGACTCAGTAGGGTAAAAAAAAAATAGTAGCTTGAGATCAAGATGTTTTAAGTATTTAAGTAACTAAATTAAAAAAAAATAAAATCTGCTTTTGAATGATCTCTCTTGGCACTCTATCAAATAGAAAGATATGCCAGCTAGCTGGCACAAGGCACCTCCTGAATAGGGAAATGCTCAGGGATCTTATGTTAGCAAGAAAAAGCATGTGGTCTTTAAAAGTATCCTTAGGCTCTTTTAAATTATCATTCGATGTTAACAAATGGTAATGAAAGTAACATTGACTGTTCAGAGCAGCTACCCTAAAAAGAATCTTTAGACATGTTTATCCTAATTATATGATATTCACAACAGACTGCAGGTGACAAGACACTCTCTGGACACATAACAAGCCTCTGCAAAGTGTATTGTACAGTCACAGAAATCCTTTTGGTTTTGCTGAAGGAAATGTAGCTGAAGGACATAGAGATCAACTTCCAATGGCACCTGTGTCTGGATAAAGAAAAAACACTATCTCCAAGTCTGTAAAAGCTTCATCCTTCTCGAGTGGCCTGTAAATTATCCATAAATCAAACTGTTAATTCTTAAAACACTTTCAACTTGATTTGCTTATCCATGTTTAGCTATCTATTCTGCCTATCCAGCTTCGAATAGATTATATAGTGCCTTTCCAGCCTCTCCAGTCAACATCCCAGCTGTCACCAACCAGTATCTGAGCTGTGTTGCTGTGGAAAAGGGAGAAAGTAAAACCTCATATTAGCATTTCCTGGTAAGAAAAGCTTTTTAAGTTACAAAACACTGAATTCGTCCTAAACCTGCAGCCTAACTAATAATATAAATTTCAAATTATTACCCCCACCATTATACTAACTCAAGTATTTGCCTTCCACCCCCAAACTAATACAACCACCAAACAACCTGATTCTGCCACGGTGTGGTTACTTATTCATACTGCAAAAATCAGGCAGAATCTGGAATTTTACATGTTCTTATTCTTTTATCACTGTAAAATGTAAGTTGCAGTTTCTCACCTTAGAAAATTGCTACACCAAACTCTGAGTTTAAAATAAACCTGGAAGCCATGCCATGCATTTTGATTCTTGGCCTGCATAAGAGTTTCCAAACCATTATAGAAAATTTTCTCTGAAATTCCAGATTCTTTTGGATTCCAGAACTGCATCAGTTTGTATCTTCCACTGTTATTAACAACAGTAGTACTTTTTCTAGCACAAGCCTTGAGATCATTTTGCAGTTGGATTTAAGAAGGGTGAACCAATTAATTCTTAGCCCACAGACCATTACATGTGAAAAGATATCATGCAGCATCTAAAACATGCTGACCTTCACTTGTACTGACAAGCTCATGACTTCTGCTTCCAAAAATTAACAGCTGCAAAAATGTGAATACACCCCAACACTTTGGAGCAGCTTAAACTTCAAATCCAGTCTTCAATCCCTGATTGCAGCATTTGTGTGAAATTATTAGTTCACACATCCACTCAGGAGTGCGAAGAATGGATTAAAGTAACAGGAATCTTACTATTTCTGATTATATCTGATAGAAAATATATACTGCTGGAATCCTTAGGCACATAATAATTCAATTTCTACTATTACTTCTCTAATAATAAAAGATTTCTTATCAGCCTTCAATAACCTGTTGAACTTTCTCAGAGATTTTAGTAATACATACTTATCATTCAGCTCATCACTTTGTATGTTCTTTCAGTCATAATTCCAATGCATCTCAATTGAATCTTCTACCAGAAACAGAATTTTGCATCCAAGAACAACTTACTTTCTTGTATTGCACTAAGAATTTCTGAAAAGTCCACATCTGTCTTCTGTATGTCTGGGTTTATCCATATTTGCGTTTCCAAACGGTTAACCTGCAAATCCTCTCTTCCTTCTGAAGAAATTGAAGAGATTGATGGGGTTTGTGACAGTGCAGTAGAAAATCCAGCCAAGGGGGTTTCAGGTGAAGAAATGTACACACTGAATGCAGATATTTTCATTTTTTCTCCTTAGCAGAACCAAATTTTCTTCAAACCAAGCAGTTTCAGATTAGGGTTGATTTAGAGCTAAACAGAGTGAAACAACAACACTCGCTGCTATCAGCAGTGGTGCAGAGTCAACAGTGGCAAGTCCCTTGGCCCCTTGCTCAGGTGACCATATGTCACCGTGCCATGAGCATCACCTCACCATACCACCTACAAAACTAACTTCCAAATGCGAAAACAGACAAGAGGTGTTGATACAAACAACACAGGAACAAGAAGACTAAAATAAAATGCACTAACACACAAAAGATGAATTAAGATGCAAGACAGAAAAAAACCATTAAGACAAAAAGAGCATGGACAGCACACTTCAGCCACAGGCCACCCTAAGTTCTCCCATGCCAACCTGATGATATGCCACAATCTAGGAAGAAGTCTGGTATTGGGGTCCATTTCAAAGGGATTCTCACTTGTATGTAACGGTTGCTGTTTAAAAGCACTGCAGAATTAAAACATGTTCTAGTGGGCCAAACTTTCAAACATATTTGCACACATAAATAGGCACAAGATTTTCCCATTTCAGTGCTCTTTCAACATAAGCAAAGAAAGCAGTATGTTTTGAAAACACTCTTTCCCTGCAGAGAAGGGGCTGCATATTGAGAGTAGACAGAAAAATGCACTGGGCAAATGGGAAAGTTGCTGGCTACAGGATATTTGGATACAGGCAGAGAGACAGAGAGAGCTACTGGGAATACACTTGGTTTTTAAAGACTAGCAGAAAAACCTTTCACAAAGGCTTTTGTTAAAGATGATGCTCGTGAATGAACAGTTAGCAGAGAGCTGCAGTGGTCAGGAAGATATCTGGGAAAGGACTTAAGAACAAAAAGGCCAAAGTGGAAGAACAAACCTTTATGTTATTTAGATCATTACCATGCTTCACTAGATGCTATCACTCATGCTTTTGATAGAACCATTTTCCTTTCATCTACAGTCTGCCTACAGCAAGCTGGTCTTATTTGAAATTCCCTCCTAGCTCATTTTATCTTCCCCTTCTCCTTGCCAAATAATTATCTCACTACTTCCTTGATGAGAGCTATGAATTATATACCTGGGCAAAAAATTACTCAAACCTATCTTAAAGGTTCTTCACTTTTTGGAAATACAGATCTCAAAAGAGATACACTTAGACCACCTTTTTTGTTTTCCAGTGTTTAAATATTATACATTCAAATTGTCTATTCCTGCTTCAATGTATTCTTTCATTCCACAGCAAAGACCCACTGTTAACATCAGAGACAATTTCCCTTGTAGATTCCTGCAAAGTGATCTGTCATAGCAGCAGCAGGAGTCAGCATTTAATGATGCAGAACAAAGAGAATTTCTTAAGTGAGACAACTGATTATTCATACAATAGCAGCCTAGGGAAATCTGCAGATGGCCTCAGAGATGAGGGGCTAGGATTTGCCCCAGAAGAGAATTCTAATGACCAAGGAAAAATACTCTGTAAAATACATGAAAACAACAGGAGGAAGGTAGAAAAGTAACCAATGGACAGCAATTCAGTTAAGCAGCTTTGCAAGTGATAACATGCTGTTTCTTCCTAAATACTCAGCTACCACTTTTAACATAAACCATTACATACTTGCACCCTCAAATCCAGCAGCTCTTCTTCATTTTAACCTAGTTAGAGCGAATTAATGACAACACTGACAAATATAAAATACCCTTTCTTCCTCCAAACCCTCCATCTTTGTTGCACTCAAACCGCTGCTCCTCAGAACAGATGAAAGTAGCAGGATCCTTGCAGCACATCCAGCAGATCTGAACTAATTGGGCCAGGGAGAAAGGAAGCGGCAGTCAGTCAGCTATTGAGGTCCTAAAGTGCTGATACCTGATGGGCTATCTAACCACAGGCCTGTTAATAAAATTAAACTGCTGGAAAATGTGCATAGACAATTTCAAGCCCACTTTTTAATTACTGAAAAATACTGCCTAGGAAGTAGTCAGAAAATGACCAGCCTAAACCTGACTGCTGTTCAGACTACGAAGTCAGGAAAATTCTGCTGCATTAAGTTTTTCTCTCCCTGTATTTGATCCTCTCGCAGTAGGGAGCTTTCAACAATCCACAGAAATTACAGTATTCTATGCCTGCCTGATTGACAGTAGCCTTAATATCTGGCCTCACTGCACAAGTATCAGATCAACAACAGCATCCAATCTGATTTCACTCAAAATTGTAGGCCTAATCGTCTACCAATCATTTGTGATATAACACATGGCTAATCACAGACTTTCCCTCACCAAGTCAAGGGAGAAAGAAATTTATCTACCAACGGCATAGCTTTTAAATAAGAAATTGCAGGAACACTTTCTTCTACCATGATCTTCATGGTGTCAATAAACAGACAAATTAGGACACCTATGTTTCTACCCTACTTCCTCTCTTTCAGCACTCACTTTGAAGGAGAGAGCACAGCATTTTCTTTTAGCCGAAATACCACCTATTTGATGGGTTATGAACTGGCCAAATTAATGATTTATCATTAGTTGTCAGTCAGAAGTTTTAGACAAGCGGTTCTTTGGAAAAAGCCACAGTGATCTCATCCATGTCCCAGAGATTTATCTTCTTTCTCTTACCACAGATCTTCAATACCACACACAAAGACAGTATTTGGTGTCACTGTTGCCATTGAGGGATCACTAGCCTGGTTTTAGCATTTCCTTCTTGCTTTATCAGCTGCTGATTCATGCTTTATTAATAACACTTCCAACTGAGTAAAATATAAGCAATATTGCCTGGAATGCTGGGAAAGGATCTCTTAGTATAGAATCATGAGAAATAAACACAAATAAAAGTGAAGTAAATATTAAATTTAATGTTTTTTAAATGTCCACAGTTTCAGTATTTACTAGTAAAATAAAGAATTTAAAAAACAATCTGTTGCAACAAGTGCTGCTGTTTCTCAATGCACAGGAAAGGGCTCAAAGGCAGTATGTCTTCTTTTAGAAGTATGTTCTCAGCACAGCAAGCAGAAACATGTGCCTTGCCTCAAGCAGCCCCTTCTCCACACGGAAGAAAAAGGCTTCGTTTTCAACCTGCAACTCTTTGGCCCACCAGCACAGCACAGGAATCCTTTCTGGGAAAGACCATTAGCCAGAAACTTTCCTTCTCTCCTTGCTCCTTGCCACTAGAGAAGCACTAAGCTTCCTCTGCCTTACAGCTTCAACACAATTTCAGATTTCTGCAAGGGAGGAGGGGTGTGTGTGTGTGTTGATTTTCCTTTTCCTTTCATTTCAATGTGTTTCCAGCCTTGAGTTCCTTTTGAAGATGGCAGTAGGGATAAGGACAGGTGAACTCATGTGTTTCATTCTCTGTTTCTGAGAACTTGTGGACAAATTTGTATATTTAAGGCAGCATAACATATCAGGGTGAGACCAGCTTTGTGCCACACCTGCAGTGGTTTTTGTATGGTGCAGCAATGTCGGCACACATGTAGGTGTAGTGACAACCTGGGAGTATCTTAAAGGCCCCAGTTTTTCCTAACAAGAGGTACTTTTAGCTGTTTACGTCACAGGATTTGCCACATCCATCTACAAAGCAAATCCACAGTTTTGGAAAAATTATAAATAATAGGCAATGATACATGTTGAGAGGCCTTTGGAGACTTCTGATTTAAGACAAAGAGCTCCATCGTAACAGCATTAATACACAATGTGATTCCAGGACTGAAAAGACTGGGTACAGTGTGGAAATACCTGCAGACCTCTGAAAAACTTCTGACTTGGAAGATTGCCATAGATGTCTATAAATAGAACTTTCATGTAGCTCTTGATATTCTTAATTAGTTTACCAACTACCTTAAAAAAAGGTGTATAGTCTGTCACTATTCAGTATACCGAAATGAATCTTCCATTATGCAGAAAACACCACTTATCTGAAAGGTTTTCTCACTGATTATGGATAAAATAATGTATCTGCCTGTTGGTGTATGAGAATCAGAAGCCGAGCTTAAAAGTGCAAAAATGTCTTTTTAGTATTGCAAATTATTGGAATATAAAAATATAGGGCTATGTCATTTTCCATGGAAAGTCCAGAGAGTATTAGAAAAAATATATTCTAACTTCTAAACATTCTGTTTAGCATGAAGCACCTATACCATAGGTGAATGGATATGTCAAGGGTATGGTAATAATAATACAGGAATTATTTTTGAAAGGAAATTTCCAAATAGGTTCACTTTACTTTGCGATACGCTGTAAGGTATGAGGTATGTTTAATTACAGTAGTGCAAACTCTTTTCTTATCTTCCAGAAGCAGTAGTAGCAAAGGGGAGATTTCTAAACACCTAATATTTCTGACTTATCACAGACTAAGGCATTTTGAAGTCATATAGTGTCCATTCTCCCCTCCATTAAACCATGGCTGACATCAAACACAGGGCAGTTCACTCAGCAAGTTAACTATAGAGAGGTGGGGAGTTTTATGTCCACCGCTTATTCTTTATCTCTCTCTTATGCTGTGAATGTCTTTTCCACAGACAACCACAGAAAAAATGGATGGATGCCCTTTGGTGAAAAGAAATACCTCAAAAATGTCCTCTACAGCCACAACAGCCTGAACTCCAGACCACAGGGATGGAGCCCTCCTTGCCTTCAATTCTTGTATTTTTAATTCAGTCACTGCCCAGAATGAGTTGTGGGCATGAGCACAGTCAAACCCACCAACACTGTGCTCATATCATCAAGGGGCAGGTACCTCTTAAGAGCAAGTTCAAATAGGACAACAACTGGAAAGAGCTGGTATTCCACATCTCCCACAGGGACAAGCAACCAAACTACTGGATTGCTGTGCAGAAGCCCATAACCTCTTTCTTCATTTTCTATCTATGCTCAGAGGATGCCTCAATGTTCTGACTTTTGAAAGGACCCAAAGTTTCACACAGAAGCCCCAAACACAGAACGTCACACATCCTTATGCCTAATATTTCCAATTACCTGGCTCTACATGGCCCTGGTGCAAATCCTTCACCAGTCAGTAGAGGGACAGTGTTGCACAATAAGCCTTCGGAATTACTGTCTGGAAGGACCTCTTTTCACTAATAACACAAAGTGACAGGGCACCAAAGTGTGTGCTCTCCTCCTGGGAACAAAGCTGTCCTTTTCAAGTGCTGCAATGCCTGGGACAGGAATTCACAGGATACAGTCTGGAAAGGGCTAAAAGCCACAGTGAGTAACTGAGCAAAGACATTTCTGCACTGTTGTATACTACAAATAAGAATCTAGAAAGAAGTCTGAGATATAAACACATCGAACAATTCAGTCCATTTCCTACTACTCTTATTTGTATAAAACCAACAGTAAGAATGATTGTCTTTTAGGTCTTCCTCTTTCCTCTTACACTGTGAGCGCACATATGAAAACATAGCTATCAAAGATCACGATCACGTGTTCAAACATTTGTTGCTGTTTGAAAAATCTAACTACTTGTGAATGATAAATCCCTTAGTTATCATCTACCTTTAGCAATATCAGGAGTCATTAGCAGGCAAGTCATAAAAGGCAAGAGAAGAAAATATTTGCTGAATAAACAGTTTATTGCAAAAAACTTGCCCAGTTCTCAAGGCAATAGTTTACTGATGAGACAAGGGGAATATCTGGCTGTGTGGGAAATGACCTAGCAGACAGCTTAAGGGCACTCAAGTTTTACTTTATTATAACATGGGACAGCAAGACAACTTTTACAAGATACCAGTTGTGTCTTTCAGGTGGATTTTAATAACCAATTATATAGACTCATGTTATCCCACATCACTGCCTTCACAGTCTAAACACAACCTGATAATTCATTCCTGCAGATTCATTGCAGCAGCTAAACCCTTTTGGGAACTTTAGCTGTCCTAAGACAGCTGAGGAATGAACATAGCATAGGAATGTGAGAACAGTTACCCTGAAGACAGGGTAGCAGAACAGAATTCTATCCAGTGCAGGAACCTACTTCTGACACCAGATGCTTAGCTAAAGGGAACAAGAACAGGACAAGCACATCCACTCTATCCCTGGTCTGGCCCTTTCTGCTTGGAAAGATTTAGAGATTTTTGGAGTGGAAGGTTTCATCTAGATGATAAAGATTCATGGCTACCAGTGCCCCTTTTCTCTACAAATCTGTTCCTTTTATACTCTCTGTCACTTGTGAGATAACAGGCAGACATCACATTCCTCCCTCTCCCTTTTACTTACCTTGTGTGCAGTCTTCATGAGCTAGAGGGCTCATGATATTTACAATATCTTCCTAAGCCCCTTTCCAGGCTAGCTTAGAAATTCAGTCATCGCAAAGCCTTTCTTACTTTAGTTTCAGAACAAGAGCTACCATGCAGAACCCATGAAATACGCGCCCCTGTACAGAAACTAAACATGGAACAGTGAATCCCACCCTAGTCTGTCATAGGGAGAGAACTTGGTTCTGTCATAGATGCTAAAAAACTCTTATGGTTTTGGGTTTTTATATATAAATACATATACAAATACATATACAGATACATATATAAGTAAAGAACTGTTATTTCCCTTTTCTACATTTTGTGCCTGAAGCCTTTTCATTTCAAAATAATAATAACAATAACAATAATAATAATAACAACAACAACAGCTCGGAGGGAGGAGTTTTCTTTCTTTTCTACCCCAGGAAGGCTCCCGCCCTCCTTAATAGACATTTTGACCTTGTTAAATAGAGACAGGTTCCAACCTAACAGCCTGGGTGTGTGGACACCTAATCAGGGAGCGGTTATGATAAAGAGAATCATTCAGTTACAAACTGGAGCTGAAGAATGGAAGCAATATTTATATATGATTGTGTAAAAATATTCTCTCTGAAATTTTTTCTTTGAGAGAACTCCGCAAGCAGCAGGAATCCTGCCCCTAATACTGGTGCAATTGGCCTTTCTTATACATCCCTCCAACCTATTGCAACCCACTAAGGAGAAATAGAGCACTTTGTCATTAAAATGCATGGACTAGTTTTGGACTGTTCACACAGGATGCCTATGCAAAAGAAATTATTTTCAGCAACTGGACTTAAGCAGAGTCTCCTTCGCAGGCAGTAGAAGAGTATCTGAATAGCAAGGGTCACAATTTTCAGGCATTCTGATAGCATGAAAGGCCTTGCAAGTATGTGCAGTTTTGATGACCCTTAAAAATCTTTCATTCATATCTAAGTGCACGCTACTTTTTTATGCCATTGTTCTAAGGGTGCTGAATTCTTTTTATATGTTAGGTGCATTCCTAAAGCAAAGTCTAAATAAAGTACCAAACTGTAGTGCTATCTCCCTTTTTCTGTTTTAAGTACCTTGAATGTAATCAGTAATAAAGAAGATCTCAAAAAGGCACATGCTTTGGGACTCCACTTGGCCTCTGAAGCATAACATGGTACAGAACTGCACTCCCAAAGGATGTAACCAGCAAATATTGTGCCTCTGTGGAGCTATCCAGCATGGAGAGAATGCGTCTACTTTCCTGAGACATCCACCCACTCATGGCATAGGGACAGTCAGCCCTGTGCGTGACTCAAAGGGAGTTCTCAGCAAAAGAGAACTGATCAAAAATGATGCCACCTTGTTGCTTTATTGCTGCCCTTATGTGTGGTACAAGCTGTGATGTTGATTATAATGCAACTCTTTTGGGCTTTTTTTAGCACCACAGTACATTGCACTGTTTGGAATTTCTAGTGGGTTCTTTAGAAACCTGGAAGCACCTACCTGTATCATATCTACTCACCCAAGGAGTAAACCTCCCTGCTGTTTTGGTTTTATTTTGTTTTGATTTTGTTGTTGGTTGGTTGGTTTTTTGAGGTTTTTTGTTTGGGGTTTTTTTTTGTTGCTGTTTTTGGTTTAAGTTTGGATTTTTGGGGGGCTTTTTGTGATTTTTTTTTTCCTGTTGGTTTGTTTATTGGGTTTTTTTTTTTACTTTGTTTTGGTTTGGGGTTTTGTTTGCTTTTATTTTTTTTTTAATTATGAAGAAATGTCTGGCTTAATTTTGAGGTATCAGAATGAACCAGCAGGCTTGGTGTTCGGAAAGACATCTTGCTATCTTTTGGACTGATACAAACCTTTTGTGGAAATTAGCAACACTATGAAGCCCTATTACAGTCAAATCCCTTTTCTGATTTTAAAAACATCTCTGCCAAAGTAGAAGCTAGTTTGTTCCATCTTTTGACAGTCTTCCTGCAAGAATCTTTCTTTGGAACATATGAAACATATTTAACATTAGAAATAGAGTCTTACATAATACTAGCCCCCTTTGAGCAAGAAATATAGAGCTAAGAAAAAGCCACATTATTCAGTCAAGCATTAAAGGAGCATAATAACTGATCATTCAAAGTCTCTCTCATTTTTTCTTGAGTTATAAGACATTTTTTAAAAGAAATGGGTCATTACATTCTCAGAATCATTGCAAAATTTTATATATGTTCTATTTGCTTCATTTAGAGTGGTAAAGAATCTTCTTAGTTGTTTTAAGACGGCTGTGGTACACTGGACTCAAGATATTATAACTTTGCTAAACCTGTTCCTATTTTTCCTCCTTGAAAGAAATTCTGATGGTGGAATGATCAGGAATATCCACAGAAAGGGGCATTTTGCAGACTTTGTGATGTGACTACATATTGTAAATGAACAACATCCAGGAGAGCTGAAATCTGAGAGTGAACTGTAGTGATTTTAAAGTAACCATACATAATTGATGGCAAGAGTGAATGACAGGTTGTTTTACAATAGCAAAGAGGAGACTGATCAAAGTAAGAAGTAAAAAAAATAAGTCTTTAAAAAGACTTGCGTTTAAAAACACATAGTTCCCAAAAAAGCAGAGCACCCTCAAAGCCCCCACTTAAAATTATTAATATTATATTTTAAGCTCCTTACTGAGGACATGCACAGGTCCCTGTCAGGTAGGTTTGGTACCTGTGTGTCAAACGTGATACAAATTGATACAGGGGGATGCAATTTCTGCCTGTATCAAATATACTTAAATTAAATAAGACAGATAGCATTGAAAAACAGTGTTTTATATGCTAGCTATTTTTTTGTTCGTAACATGGTGTTACAAAACTGTTCTCCAAACTGCCAGAATGAACATTCTAGGAGACTTTATACCATAGGACCAGAAATTTTCAAAGAAGTGACTTTTGTTCTGGAAAAGAAAAGGGCTGAATGAAAGGGGCTGAATGACTAAGCAAAGCAATAGAAGATTTCAAGCTCTGCATCATCTGCTGGCTAGTTCAGCTCTTAATTTCGAAGTACTGCATAAACATCATGTGGTGACCTGTCAGCCCAGTGACAAAAGGTCCTCATTTAAATTGAAGCAAACTGTTCCTGTTAGGAGCTTTGCAGAGGCTCCAGAGCACCAATAGTCAGGAGAATGAGCTGTCTTTGTGTTCAGCAGGGAGGTATTTCCAGATCATGCCTGAAGTACCGACACAAGAGAAATTTTGTTTGCAATTGAACTTGCATTGTTTTGAAAAAAGGCTGTAGAGAAAGAGAAAAGTTAAACATGCTGGCTTGTTTCATTGACATTAATGTCCTTTCTGCAGAAAGATGTTCCTTGTAAACATGTGTTGGTTTTCTTTCCTATGAAAATTAGCTTAATGAGGGGAATACTAAACTTCTTTGAAATCTGCTTGCTTTTTCTATGCTTCATTCCACATGAGAGAAAGTTCTATATACATCCAGCAGAAGGCATATTGAAAAAGATTGTTCCCTTAATAATGTTAGACAAGTAAGATAACAGCATTACTGTCAGTGAGAATTCAAATTTCCAGGTGAGTTTTCATCAGCAATTCCCACACTGTGCATGGATTTGCTACCAAGAAATAATTGCATAACAGAGCTTGCTGACAGAACTAGTTGTAGGATTTTATTCTTTTAATCTGAGACAGATTCATGCCACATGTCCTGCCAGTCAGCAAAGAAAAGAAAATGGGATTTAACCAAAAAGTCACATCTAACCAACAAAGATCTTCTAAAGACCAACTAAATGTGAATGCTGACAGGCGGATGCATATTTTCTAAAGTAAATTATCATTGTCAAAAGATTCAGTTCTAGCTTTCTTGATAATTCAAAGTTCATCAGCTTGTGACTAAGCTCATTAAACACACATTTCCTTTTTCCCTTTAATTTTGCTTGCTACAGTTTCAAGAACCATGCATTTTTACTTGGCTCCCAATTCAGTTCTGCTGGCCAACACCACTAGCATTTCTTTCTTATTTACAAGCCCAGTAACTACAATCATCAATAAAAATGCTACAGTTTGACAAGCAATTTAAAAAGAGGACACCAAAACAAAGAAAACCATGTCTAAATCAAACATGCCTTCCTTTAAAATTCTTAACCTGTCAGATACTACTTGTCACAAATGTCAAGAGACTGCAAAAAACGTTTCTTACAGAATTTCCATTACCCCAGTAGACTTTCACCATAATGCCAGAAAACAGTCCTTTCAGCACATACAGTTTTTTCAAATATTGCGCATATGCCTATATGGATTTGAGGCAGCAAGGAATGCCCATCCCAAAAGTGCAGTTCTTTGGCTTTGAAGGGGCCCTTTTTGAACAGTAAACTCTTGAAAGCAGAAATTTCTAGGATATTTTTATGTGTTTCCTGGAGAAAAGAATCTTTACATATTAACTAAATTTTAGAAATAAATTATTTCAAAGACAACCTTTCCTGCTGGTTGTATAGATTGCCTGTAGAACTAATCTGTACAAGTGATATAAATTAGTATTTACATTATTTTATATACATACTTGCATATAAATTTTGAAATGCATTAAGGTTTTACCAGAAACATAGAGAAAGAAAAAATTGTTGGAGAACCTCTGAATTCCTGTTATTACAGAACAGGTAAAAACTGTTAGGAAGTGTTGCAAGAAGAGAAGAACTAAGAAGATTCCAGAGTTTCACACAGTGAAAGAATTCACTTTACTGCTGCTTAGACATATTAAATAAGACATTTTTCCCACAGCCAGTAAATTTAGTGACTCCTAGAGAAATTAGATTTGACAAGTTCTGCAGAAACTGAAAATAAAGGAATTTGTCACCTGGAGAAAGTGATGCAGCATTGTTCTGATTTGGAATAGATTAACAATGGAAAGAGCAGACAGAAACTCAGAAACTAAAGTCCTGTTTATCACACAGCAAAGGGGCAACACCGTCAGAAGTGAGGCAAGCTGCTTTTTTTGTTTGTTTGGTTTTGTTTTTTGTTTTTTTTGTCTCCAGATTTACCTAACCCTGACATTGAGGGAACAGACCTAAGTGATGATTACCATCTCTTTCAAAATGAGCCTCCTGTGTGCAATATGGACACATCGATCCTAAACTGTTTTCATGGGAATTGTACCAATTCGCTGCAGCTAAAGGTCTGCCCAAGCACTTTGAACTCTGTACTTCAGCAGCCTTGTACCTTATTAGCCACAACACATCAGAACTGCTCACAGAACTGGAAGATGATAACTGGACATTTCTCAAAACTGAAAACATACTGTCCCTCCCTGGTTTTGGAAGGAATGTATTAATGTCATTGCATCTAATTTTACCACCTGATTTCTATGCTTGTTTTCGCTTTCCCTCTTTCTAAGAGGAAGTTCCCTCATACAGGTGCTCCTGCAAAGGTGTCCAAAGTCGTCACTCTTATAGCCATTCTCTTCCACTTGTTTCTCCATTTTCCTCTGTGTTTTGTTTCAGTTACTTGATACTTTTTGATCTGCTTAAAATCAGAGCTCAGAAGTTGTGCTTCTGCTTATAGCTAAGCAGTACTTAGTTGCAAGTTTGCACAGCACAGTTTTTTAAATTTCATTTATTTTTAAATAAGGTACAGTACAGGCAACTTGCTGCTCCCTAGCCACACTAACACCCAGATTAATAGTAAAAGTCATGAGCCTCAGGCTCCTTACCAGTTATAAATAAAACTGGCAGAGAAGCAAACTGAAAAGAATGCTGTAACACTAAACAATATCTATCCTTCCCCTCCTTAGCATGTAGCTACCTATGAACTTCAATCAAAGGAAATGCCTTTCTATTAAATAGAATTCATGATAGATAATAAAAGGTGTCATTCTGGAAAGAAGAAAGGTGATGAAGGGAAACAAACTGCTGTGAAGAAAACCAGTAGTATGCAATCAAAGGGAAAAATTACACTCGACTGCCATTTTATCAAGGATCCTTTCTGTGGCTCTAGCCTTTCTGACTGATAGGAATTAGAAATGCCATTTTAAGTCCTCAAAAGACCTTTCCGTACAGTCTATTATGCTCGACTGCCTTCCTGTTTAGGGGATTTGCTAAGTGGACAAAGGAAATTTCAGACTGAACATAACATACTCTAATCCAACAGTGAGACCTACTTGATAGTGGTAACAGCACAGAAAAAGAAGAAAAACACCCAAATTGTATGAAATATTTAAAATTAGACTGAACAAAAACCTACAAACTTATGGCATCCAATAGCAGGAGGATAGCTTAGAAAACACTGGTGTAAGGTCTGGTACCTGAGTCGTTAATATACATGAGGACATTTTCTTTCTAAAATATCAAAATCTTTATGATAATTTAGATGAAGTGCTGCTATTGGACATATAGTATATTAAACTATGTATGTAGTTTCAGCTGTTAATTTGTTACTGAGTTAGAGTGAAGAACATATGAATACCAGTTTAAATTAGAATTTTCTCTTACGAGTGTTATTCATTACTGTTGCCACCTGACCTAATCTTTCTTAGACTCTACTTGCATATGGCTCAAATGGTTGCAATTTAATGTGGACACAGACACAAATTTAGTGCTCTTACATAGACTTAAAAAGTCAGACACGAATCATAACGATCACTTCATTCCAGATGAAACAATAGCACCATAACTTAGTTAAGAGAAGATTCCTATCATACAGAAACCTCACAAAAATCTGCAGTCTTTAAGGCTCTGGGTACTATTAACTTCTCTCAACTTCAGAGAGGTTTATTAATCTAAATGCCTCCTTTAACCAAGCTGCCAAGCATGTTCTCTGTAGGTCACGGATGCTGTTATTGTCTAAAGAGCAGAATATGACAGATAAAACTAATCCTATACACTGAAAGGTAATTTCTCAAAAAATTATCATCTGAATGATGCTCACTAATGAGATCCATTTTAGAAAACCCTGGGGCCTACCTAAAAACGGATCTTTTTGTCAATCAGAAACCAGCATATGCTGCTTGTACATTATTTAGTAGTAAAGCACAGGCCATACTTATCAAGGCATAGATGTAGAATGTGCAGCATCTCAAAATGAACATTGTTATTGTGCATGTTCAAGATACTTTGTTTTACAAAGTGTGATGCAGGGGTTTGTTGTCAATCTTTTAACATGCTGCAGAAATGATGATGTATCTTTTACAACAACAACATTTCTTTAGTAGTAATTTCTGTACTTCAAAGAAAGAAACCAGAAGCTTAACAAACAGGACAAACAAGTGAACAGAAGAACTGAAATAAACAAAGCATATGGTTATGAGTCACTGTAAATTCTTAATTAATCTGTGTTGACAAAGATATGGTGACTAAATAGTATGGGTGCATAAAACTCATGGCAGTAGATCTGTATAGCAACCCACAACTGATAATCTAAAATTTCAATTATTAAATTATCAATTATTAAAATTTCAATTTCTTAATTTTCTACCAAAATTAAGCCATTTACTAGATCTGCAAGGTAAGGGGAATACACTAGCAGTTTGCAGGCAGAACTGTTGTCTCACACAAACAGACTCTGCCCCCTGGCACCCAAGTAGCTGCATACAGCATGTATCATGCCCTTTCCCAGGCAGTAACACTGGAAGATTATTGAGATCCTTCAATATAGAAGCTATGAAATAGAATTCATGGGCAGCCTTAACTTTTTCTACTCAGGAAATTTGGAGTTTAATTTCCACTGTGAAGAAAGACTGAACATGGCCAGCACAAATGTACTCCCCTGCTATAAGAAAAGATACTTTTAAAATAGCTCTGGCAATTATCATAACAAGGAATGAACTCACGAGGTCAATTAGAACTTGATGGTTCCCAGGAGATTTTGACTTTCCTTTAAAAAGTTTCATTTTGTTAACCAGTTAACTTGCATTGTAAAATCTCCATCAGATCCAGAGTTTTCATTTGTATTATAGCAGCAAGACTTTGATCTACACCCTGGATTGTGCCTTTGCTCAAAACCAACGTTAGTGTCAATTACTGAGTTCCATGGGAGGATGCCTGCAGCCTCTAGAGCACTGTTATTAGCTCAGGGCTTAACAAAATTAAATATATAAAAGGGAAATGACTAAAAAACAATAGCTCAAAGCTCCCTCAGCATTAACATTTTGGATACCACTACATGTTGTACAATTTTTTATGATTAAACATACGTTTTTATTTCCCGCTTTCATCTGTCCCATCTGCTATTACTCCCTATAATCTATAACCAACAAAAATATACAAAACATAAATGAAACACCAGTCAATAGTTTGAACAATCAATAGATTGATCAACATGCAAGCATGACTTCATCCTATTAATGCCAGTTTCCCAACATCACGGCACATCGTAGAGGAAATGGAACTGAAAAAGATACCAAGGCAAATCTGTTACCTGGCTGTTGGGTTTTTGCTTTTCCACCAGTGACTGCTGAAATCCCAGATCCAGAAGATGAGGCTTCCATTTTTATTGACCCTCTGACTTGTGGAAGTGAAGGATGCCCATCCACAGGCAGATGCTGTGAAACTGGGTAGCTTCCTGCAGTTCTCCTCTGACAGATTTGCACACACTTTTCAGCCCCATGAATAGATAAACTTATACCTGACAGGAATAAGAATTAGTACTGTTAGATACAAGAGACCAGCATGGAATAACTAAAATATAAAAATTGGCATGGTTTAAAATGTAACTGCAACAGCCCCCTTACAGAAAAAAAAAAAAAAATAAAGGAGAGAACTATAAAAAGATTAATTTTGTATGGAAATTAAAAATGGGAACATCTTTGCTGCTGTATTGCAGACATCAGAGTCAGCCACACTAATAGATATTGAAATTAATATACAGTCATGGTTTACTCCATTACTGGCCTGCAGGAGGAAATATCTTCCATTCCTTCAAAAAACACACAGCTCACAGAAGAAAATATTAATGAATTCACTATCACAGAGTTTATTAAATGACAGTTTTCTGACTGATGGATTAGAACTTGGCAATAATGGTTGCTTTTCTTCTGAGCATTTACCAGTATTAGGAAGTCACATCATATGGAGAAGATGCTACAATTCAGATGTTAACTAGTTTTTAAGGAAAAAATAAAGGTCTGTTTTGAGGAAAGCAATAAGGCTACAAACAACAAAAACATGACCTTAAGTTTGAAAAAAATTTCCATTTTCACCAGATCTGTGAAACATTACCTTCAACACTGGAAATTGTCTTTCACAATAAACATTCTCAAATTTGTCACATAATCATTTTTTTAAATAGAAATTGTGACAAAAACCAGGCTTTATTTTTCCAAAGAGAAAAGCAAAGTTGAAATTTCCTATGTGTCTATTGTACAGTCTTAGAAAGAAATACCATCTTACAGTAAAATTGCTGATTCTGACTTCCTCCTGTTCACAATGACACAATTGCCCCAACTCCACTTGAATTACTTTCAGCATACTCTGTTGAAAACCTTCAGACAATCTTTTAGGCAAGAACACTGAATGATAATTCTACTTTACTGCTTTACACTTAATTTAATTGTGATGCCTATTGCTTCTAACAGCAAACAATCTTTGTTTAAAAAACCACCAAATGAAACACCCTCACCAGATACAAATAAACAAACTGAGAAGCAGATGGAAAAGCAGCCCCTAAAAACTGCAAATACGGATATTGTAAGCACATTGTAATTTGCAGTTGCTCAGAATTGTTAGGTATCAATGATTAGATTGCTCAGTTTTCTGGAACAGGTCCTCACTGAAATGTCCAAGAACACCTTAATGACTCTGCTCTTCCAGTTCCACTGGAAGTCAACGTATGCGAACCTTCAGGTCATGGGAGAGTTTAGAATCTCTGAAATATTAATACACTTATATCCATAATATACTACCAAGGGGAAGAGAGCTACCACTTCCATAGGGAATTTGTGAAAACAGTAGGGTTGCACACATGAGCAAAGGCTGTGCAAACTGCTGTCCTTTAAGATGGCTTTGTGCATTAAGAATTGAAGCTGCATGCTCAATACCTGACTTTGCTTCTCATTACCAGAGTTGATCTGCAGGAAATGAGAAGATGAGAAGACTCCTGCAGCAACTGCTCACCTGCCTCCTGGTTTTAGGGCTAATGAAACTGCCAGCTGCTAAAGGCTGTTGAAATCACATTTTCTTCAGCATACAGAGCAAATTCCAGTCACTGTATTCTTGTGAAAGGCAGCGTATCAATCCAAGGGAAGAGAATGACAATGAACATGCCTTTGACCACGTTAGCTATAAGGGGCTTCAAACTGTAAGGAGTTAAGCCCCAGCTGTAAAATGAGCTCTTATGCAGTCACCAGAACTT